>BCHH01000008.1:1392045-1802238 GCA_001599595.1 Beverwykella pulmonaria | reverse complement strand
CCCTCGAGCGTCTGGAGGCACTCGCCACTGCTCGCATCCCAAATCTTGACCGTCTTGTCGTTTGACCCTGACGCCAGCCGGGTTAAGTCGTGGGAGAAGGCCACTGACATGACTGGATTCCTATGGCCCTCGAGCGTCTGGAGACAAGGGCTCCATTTCTCTTGCATAGCTGGCTTTATTGTGATCAACCCCGGCTCTTCCATCTTAAAAAGGCCTCTTATTATACTGAGAGTAGGGCTGAATAGGAGCGCGGAAGCATATACTTGAAGAGGACTGTTCATTATGGCCCACTTGTGAAACATAATAAATCGACGCGCATCTCGAACTAGCTCAATTAATGCAGATTTTTCTGTCTTTCCCTAGATTCTTTTAGCATATAGTATATAGACAGCTTTATTAATTTTTAGATTACCTGGATTAAAGCCTCAAGTTTTGCAATTGCAAGCACTCCCTTTGACATGTTTCTACAAAGGCTTAGAGCCTCAAGCCAGTAAAGGTATTTCTCTCTTATAAAATTCTCAATAGAGCCTTTGTCCTGAGAGTTGATCCTATTGTTTGTAATATGGCTGGAATTCCAGTCCTGTAGGTGATCAACCCAATAGATACTTGAGTAGCGTAGCCCCACTAACGGGTCTGGATCTGGCTGTATCACCCGCTCGATAGGGAAGCCCAAGGCCCCTAACCTGTAGATGTCTCGTCGCAATGTCCTAGACATAACCTTAAGTGACCTTAAGAAGATTTCATGGTGGGTCTCTTCCTTTCCTTGTGGAAAGATTTCAATAGATGCCTTTGCGAGCAGAAAATCTTTTGCTGATTGATGAACAAATGATATGGTGCGTTCCCGAAGTGTTAGAAAGGATCCACAGAGCCCTATAATTTCAGATAGAGCCTCATGTTCGCCAGCGACTCCATCAGGCATGTCGACGAAAGATGCTAACTCGTCCAATGTGACGGGGCGGTACACCGCTGAAACAACAGCCAGTATATGCTTACATAGGTCAGCATCCTCTGAATCCTTGATCTGGTCTATCATCCGCCTGTATAAGCTATCCAGTCCAGGTGGAAACACTATCAACTTCTTCTGAGCCTTCCATCTAGAGATATTAGACATTTCCTGACAGACCAAGGCTACCCAAAGAAAGGTGTCGTTTGAATTTAGCGACAAGTAACGCCAGACAGCGTCTCGAGTATTAGGAGTATATTTATTTCGCTGTGTCAGCCAATCTACCTTAAACTGGATGTATGTCCCAACAGCATTAGAGATTGATTGTTCATTAAGCTCAAGACACAGTCTCACATTCTGCATTGTAGTTTCAAGGTCTTTTTCAATACTCGGCCAATTCCGACTAGAGACGATCCACTTAATACGCGGAGATACAAACGACATCTGTGAGATAAACTTTATTAATTCTGATAAGCCTTCTACACATTCGTCGAGCGCATCAACACTCAAATAGGTGCTGTTCAAGTTGGTGTCGTGTAGAATGTTGGTGAAGATCTGAGACAACGCGACCCAGGCATTTGTATCGTCGAAGAGTGTTTTCCCAGCGTCATCATACTTCTTCCGTACGTGCGAGATAAGAGGTGGCTGCTGCTTGACAAGCAAGTAGAGGAGGCCTCGTAGCACGGCAGTGGCGTTGTTGATACGGGAGTCAGTAGCCTGGCAGAAGAAGTAGGATAGATTATTCGATTTGGGCATGGACATGGACTTCTCCAGCTCGTCTATAATCCCGCAGAGCAGCATCGTTTTGCCTTTGCCAGGATCCCCTTTGATCCAAAGCAACCGGCTTTGCTCGCTGTCACGCCAACGTTGGAAGTCGGAATTCTCCAGAATCCAGCAGTACGAGTCCCTCAGCAAGCCGCCCTTTGTGTCTTCGATGCGCTTCTTGTCATCGCGAGGGTCGGTTAGGCGTAGATGTTGAATGCATTCGAGATCTTTGGAGTGCTTGTCAACCTCCTCCCTCAGCCGTTTAAATGCGTTATCTCTCCCTTCGCCATAGATAAGAGGCATGTGTACGCTGAAAATGCCCAACAGGGAGTATGCCTTATCTTCTTCGAGTTTAGTCTTGCGGCGTTCTATCCATAATAATCGCTCACTAACGGGAAATTGGGATAGAGGAGCTCCTTGGAGGGCTGAAACAGCAACACCTGTTATCTCGTGGATGTAGTGCTGGAGAGACAATTTGTCACCGAGTCGCGTGCGTTCACAAGAGAAGAATTCGACCGAATTGGGGGCGAGAAGCTCTTGGAGTGTCCAACCCCGTTCGAACCATCTGCTTTTCCGAAATTCTGATTCCCAAGGTGGTGGGCTACTATCAGCGTCAGAAGCACAGCTAGAAACATCGGACAAATAGGCGTAGCATCGAGTCGCTTCGCGGTACCAGCGAAACATAGAATTGATAGCCTGCGAGAGTTCGGTGAAGTTTGCCTTATTGATGCAGCAGGTGTCAATCCAGAAGTATTGTAAGCCGTCCTGCCTAGCTTGTTCTCCACAGAACCAGATCTTCTTATAGCCAGGCTTATCCTTGCCAGTATTATTTGTTAGATCATCGAAGGTGACCTCCTCAGCATCGGCTCCCCAGGTGTGCGAAAGTATCGCATAGGGAGGGATTGGCTCGTTGCCAACGAAATCTTTAGTAAGACTGAACTCGCTAGTATCGCAGCGTCGCAAAAGACGCATTGTTTTGCATGGAATTGGACGAGGACAAGCGACCGGAATGGGTTTTGGCTGGGTTCAAGTGCGGCAGCCTGGCAACTCACTCGTCGTTGCGAATATCAGCCCGGGCTATCGAGGTGAGCGAGGATATAGGAAGATAGGACTCTGAACTATACTGAAGGTCGTATCTGAAAGTAGGACAATGCAAGTGTGCTGTGGCTGATTCTGTTGTGTCTTGCTCTGTCTTTGGGTTGTGAGGAAGAAGGGTTAGGATAATTAAGGCCAGGTTGAAGCGGGGTGCGGTTGCACGGCCACATATGTGGCGGGGTACCGGTACTGGTAAGGTTGACTTGCCGAAATCAGGCTTTAGCAGAAGGTGAATTTGCTAGCGACGAACACCTCAATGACGCTAGCAGGGAGGGCGGCCGACCCGCTCCAGTCATGACCTTGTGAAGATCTTCATTTTGAGTTTTGGGAGGTAGAGAAGGAGAGGAAGGTGCTGCCATAGGTCCCCCCAATATGGAGATCTGGTCCGAGCTGCTTGACGAGCTATGAGCCGAGACCATCTATGTGCTGGTCGACCTGTGACGCACCTGCAGAGGTAGGTACCTCGAGTGACAAACCCGATAGACCCACTCCATCACCTGCTGAAGTCATAAGCAGTCGCACTACTTATGCCCAACTAATTACCTTCCAAATTCAGCCTTGTTTCTATCACCAACCTTCGCACGCGCATTTTCCAGCTGATCTCCAACACGTCGCTTCGTCATCCATGCATTCTAGGTACTCATTTTGTCTGCCTTTGATCCTAACCAGCAGATTCCGCCTCATAACTAAGTCACATTCCGCTTGTGGGTTTATACGAGAGCAGTGAAATCCACTTGTAGAATCGAGGAGAGCCTTATGTCCGCCTCCAGCCAAGTTTTTCCAGTATTTTATATCCTCTGGAGATTGATGGTGTGCGGCGTGCACTAGAGTCGGCAGTAGTCTGCGGTCGGCTATGTGCTGGCACTGATTCACTCTCCGTCGCAGTGCTAATCTTGTCTCTTTCCTTGGCCAAAGCGGCGAGATTGTAACGCAAGATCTGACACTTTGGGTGATTATCTCCAACCACCTGTTGGTAGCCTAAAAGAGCTTTTGAATACAGAATTCTAGCTTCCTCTGCTCGATGCTGACGATTAAAGAGAGAAGCGAGACCCCACATCGTATTCAGTGCCGGTATGAAGGTTAGGCTTTCTGCTTGCCCGATTGCTTTCTTGTATCCGTCCAGCGCCCGCATGTACATCTTCTCCGCCTCGCCTAGCTTTCCCTGGTCCATGTAGAGATTGCCTAAGTTGTTAACTGTGGCAAGTGTTGATGTGTGCTCTTCTCCAAATGCCTTCTCGTATCCGTCTAGCGCCCACATGCACATCTTCTCTGCCTCGTCTAGTTTTCCCTGGTCCTTGTAGAGAATGCCTAAGTTGTTAACTGTGGCGAGTGTTGACGTGTGATCTGCTCCAAATGCCTTTTCGTATCCTTCTAGCGCCTGCATGTACATCTTCTCTGCCTCGTCTAGCTTTCCCTGATTCGTGAAGAGGTTGCCTAAGTTGTTAACTGTGATAAGTGTTGATGTGTACTCCGCCCCTACTTCCTTCTTGTATCCTTCCAGCGCCCACATGTACATCTTCTCTGCCTTGTCTAGCTTTCCCCGGGTTGCGTAGAGAAGACCTAGGTTGTTGACTGTGTGCAGTGTTGACGTGTGCTCTACTCCGAGTGTCTTCTCGAATCCTTCCAGCGCCCGCATGTACATCTTTTCTGCCTTGTCTAGAGTTCCCTGGTCCGCGTAGAGATTGCCTAAGTCGCTGACTGCGGCAAATGTTGACGTGTGCTCTACTCCGAGTGTCTTCTCGTATCCTTCCAGCGCCCGCATATACATCTTCTCTGCCTTGTCTAGCTTTCCCCACTTTCTGTAGAGAGCGCCTAGGTTGTGAACCGTATCAAGTACTAATGTGTGCTCTGCTTCAAGTGCATCCTTGTATCCGTCTAGCACTCGTATGTACAACTCCTCCGCCTCTTCCAACTTTCCTTGGGCTGTATAGAGGTTGCCTAAGTTGTTGACTGTATCCAGTGTTGACGTGTGCTCTACTCCGAGAGCCTTCTCCCTTCCTTCTAACACCCGCAGGTACAACTTCTCTGCCTCGTCCAGCTCCTCCCGGTTCGCATAGAGGTTGCCCAAGCTGTGGACTGCCCATAGCAGTACCTCATACTCCTTTGCTCGCTCATTCAATCCGCCCTCTTCAAGCCTATCTTTCATAGCCTCCTTAATCTTCTTCTTGCAGCGCTCTGCATGAGGAAGAAGCCGCAACTGCGTCTTCCAGGATAACTTCTCGTCATTCATTGGGACTGCTAGCCCAACAGCAGTGATGGATATCCACGACAGTTCAGCTCGCTGACAGTCGTCCTGGATGTGTAGTGCCCACTGGTGCACCACCGTATGCGTTGCGTAGCCTGTCTGATCCTCCATTTCTTCCACTAGAGAGTAGCTCCGAAGCATCCTAATGGCTTTGATAAACTCGATCTCGTTACAGGCTATATCCCCAAGCCATGCTGACGTTCTCTCTGCAGCAATGTGCGACCGCCGTGATGCAGCTGCAAGCAAGCCATACCACAGGCCCTTGTTGTCAAGGTTCGCCCACAGCAGGAGCAGGTTCGCCGCTGCCTTGTTCATTTTCTGGACGGCCGTGTACGATATCATCCAGGTTGTCGCCACGCTGCCATTCGCGTAGCTCCGCAGTGGCATATACTTCCCATCTTGTAATTCCATCAGCTCTCTCCACTGTTCTTTGTATAGCCGAGTGTATGTTTCGAAGCTTGTGCCCGTCTCGTTCATGTACGTAGCAGCCTGTGCAAGCGCTAGTGGCAGTCCATCGAGTAGCCCCAGCAACTCGTCGCTCTCCCTCTGCCCTGTGGTGATGTTATTATATTACCCACAGCCGTTGCAGCCAAATGCCGAGATACTCACCAGCTTCTCTCCCATACCAAACCCTAAAAATAGCCTGGGCTCGCTGCTCATCTACCTTCTTCACTTCCCACCGCTCTCCGAGCTGCCCGAGATGGGGAAGACGGGTCGTGATTAACACTGACCCGTGGTCAGCTTCAGGGAGGTACTCATCCACATTATATGCCTCAGCATCCTCCCCACGCCGCCTGGAGTCTCGGTCCACATTGTCCACCACCACCAGCCAGTCGCCATTGCCCGGTATGCTTAGCCAGCCAAGCACGTTCTTCACCACCGCGTCGATATCGTCGCTCTGGCCACAAGTATACATCCTGCTGGCGTCAGCAACTTGTCCCGCCGGGATACGGCTCGCACAAGTGGCAATGCTCTGCTTGAGGCTACTCTCGCGGCTGCCATCGAGCCATAATACTGACGAGAAGCTGTGTTGATGACGCCGAGCGAACTCAGCTGCTAGCTGCGTCTTGCCCACGCCACCTAGTCCATGGACTTCCAGCATCCTCCGTCTGCTCCTCTGGTTGTGCAGTAGCAGTGCTTGCTCTAGCGCTTCTATGTCCTGTGGCCGGTCTGCAAACTTACCTACGGGCACACCTTTGAGACTGAACGGGATGTGGTATTTTCGAACCTCTCCCACCGCCTCAGTCTCTGCTACCTCAGCCGCTGAAATTTGGGACCAGATGTGCCATTTGTCTTTTAACGGCTCTTTTATCTCCTTTTGAAGCCGGATAAATGCCTTTTTCTGTCCTTCCCCGTATAGGAGAGGCATATGAATGTCGAAAATGCCTAGTAGAGAGTATGCCGCATCCTCTTCGCGCTTTGTCTCGCGTCTTGCGGTCCATGACATCCGCTCATCAGTGCTGAATTGAGACAAAGGGTTTCCTCGAAGAGCCTGGACGCTAATCCCAGTTATCTCGTGAATTTCTTTCACCATTGAATCTTTGTCACCAAGCCGCTCACCCTCCACGGAAAAGAATTCGATAGACGTTGGAGCAACAAGCTCTTGGAGTGTCCAACCTCGAGTAAACCATCTACTAAGCTGAAAGGCTGATTTCCATGTCTGCTGAGGGGACACGTTACTTCCGTCAGAGCTACCGATTGAAACATCGGATAGATATACGTAGCATCTCGCCGCATCCTGATACCAGCGAAACATGGAGTTGATAGCTTCTGAAAGCTCTGCACTGCTCGACTTGTCGATGCAGCAAGTGTCAACCCAGAAGTATCGGAGCCCGTCCTTCATAGCTTGATTTCCACAAAATTGGATCTTTGCATAGCCAGCTTTGCTCTTGCATGTGCCTTTCACCATCTCTTTAAAGGTAACCTCTTCGTGATCCGCTCCCCAAGTGTGAGAAAGAATCGCATAGCTCGGAATGTTCTTGCTAATAAACTCGACCAGGCTGAATTCGCCATCATCTTCAAGCTGCAAAAGGCGCATGAGGAGAGGATGTTAGAGAGCTGTAGCTAAGGAAATCAAAGATAATAGACTTAGACAAGATGCGCACAGGTCAAGCAGTCAAAGAACTGCTGGCAGGTTTATGGAAGAAAGAACGATACTGTGGATGAGAGTGGGAAAGGAGGCAGTGCAAAGTTCTTGATATCACGTGACAGAGTAAGCGGGCCAATACCAGTAAGTGATAGCGTACAGTACATGTTTTACAACGCGTCACTTATCAATTACTATGACTTTACTCGACTGCACTGTAACGAAGTAGATATACTCCCTTGCTTTCGCCTCAAGCAAAATGAATCGAACAGCGGCTTCCGTCCACGATTTGTATCATTTTATGGGTCGTTCGTATGTGTATTAGTGGACCTGGAGTTGACTTGCGTAGCGCAATTGATTCGCCTCAGATTCAAGGTTTGCACTTGCGTTTTGCTCCCCAGTGGAGTGCAACGGGTAAGTTCGTAGGAAAGTCCCTTTTTTTATTAACAGCAGCAAGGTCTATTAATGCAAGGAATAATATTTAGAACAAGGAGTACTTCGTCTCTGCACCCACCAAGCCTGCATCCTAGGCATACGAAATCCCATTATATTTTGAGCACTGACGTTTGAAATGTATTTGTAAGCTTAGGGCCATCACAAGGTCTATTTGTACTGAGCTCAGATCTTCTGTAAGGGTTTTCAGATGGGGACAATAATCATACAAGGGAGTAGCTCGGTGCATTTCGGACACCTGAGAAATCGTCCGAAGTAATTGGTGGGGTAAGCGAACCTAGCTCTTATCACCTATTGGTCAGATAATTTTTAGCGTCATCTTCCACTTGAACTTTTGCACCTCTGCAGAACAAGATGCCCACACAACACCACCACGCAAAAGCTGCAGGCCCCACAGACACCTCTATAAGCTGCCGGGCGGCGGTTATTACCCTTAGAAAAATTAACAGACTAAGCTTCCGCTAGATTAAGGCTCGAACCGGCGTACCGCGGTCTACTGCGAGCGATATATGGCCAAAAGGCTCTCTCCTGATTACTTCAAAAAGGTAGCCCTCAAATGTATTGCCGCGGACGGTAACAACAACTTTAGAGCACAGCTCTAGCGCGAAAAATCTATTTATTTAGGCTTATTTGGCTTGATAATTGGCTTTCTCACGATGTCTTTGTATTTTGGTGTTGGTGCCAAGCTATTAGCGCTGTCCGAAATGCACCGAGCTGCTCCCTTGTAAGGAGATTGCGTTGTTATGGGACAGATCAAGTCAGAGCACAGTTCTTCTTCATTTCACAGTTCTTACACACAAACACTTCATTCATACATCACTCAATGCATTATTCACAACACCCACAATCTGACCCTCCATCTTGCTTACAGTATTCTTCATTTCCTTATCTTCTTGATTTGGCATCACCTATTTAACGAATAGAATTGGACATATGATCTTACTGCATAAAGTTACGTACTGTTAGGTGCAAGCAAGTTCTGCTCGCGAGGCTCAGGGAGGTTCTCGGAGGAAGCCACCAAATTTGGAACCGCAGATGAATTCACGTGCCTGGCACGTGATTTTTATACCCGATTAGTCCGATATTTGGTTAGGTATTCAATCACTACATATGACTCTGTAAAATTTTTTTTTATCTTCTACGCTTAGAAGCCTTCAGGTAATTTGGCTATAGACGCTTTTCATGCCTCCGCTAGGCTTATTCCCTCTTTCCTCATTGCTCCTCGCAATGCCACATCGAAACCTTTAATTATCTTTCTTGTCGCGTTTACATCATCACAATTCCGACCACGCTCGCGCTTTGCTGAGGCCGAAACCCTCCGCCACCCAGCTTACGAACTGGAACGGATGCGCTAATCCCGCTTCCGAGTCGTATTTTCCAAGCTAGAGTACATTTCGTCGCAGCTAATTACTTGCTAGGGAATGATTAAACCGTTCCAGAGCTAACAAAGGCCCCAAGGCACTAATAATGGATTGGGTTTCACATGAGATTCTCTCTGTTGAGACCCGCCTAGGCGTGGAGGCCCTGTTGAGCGCAGTATGTATAGTTGCGGTGTATTCTCACTTTTTTTTTTCTCAATATTGATACTGCAATCACACATTGAATACATTCTCTCCCGACTTTAACATCCCTTTTTGCAGAACGCGCCAAGAACACGAGCGCGTGACAGATAATTCACTATGCACGCCGCAGTCGTCAACACTTGGGGTCAACCGCCCAGCTATGCAACCATGGATCTCCCGCTACCAACAGATTCTCAAGTCCGCATCAAAGTCATCGCAGTAGGTGTCCACAACCTCGTGCGCTCCCGAGCGGCCGGAAAACACTTCACCACGGTTGGTAAGAACCCACCGCACATCCCTGGCACTGGTGGTGTCGGCACAGTCATTAAGACAGGCGAACTCGTATACTTCAACTGCCTCACCGCCCCAACTGGATCTCTTGCTGAGGAAATCAACGTCGAAAAGAAAGATACTCACCCGTTCCCAAAAGATGCGGATCCAGAGATGATCGCTGGATTAGTGAATCCGGTAATGAGCTCGTGGATGGCTCTTATAGCCCGTGCCAAAGTAACACCAGGTTCGAAGTTCAGTGTTGCGATTGTAGGGGCGACAGGTGTGAGCGGGTCAACGGCTGTGCAGATCTCAAAGGCACTGGGTGCAACGGAGATTATTGTAATTGGGAAGTCTGGTCCGAAGTTGGAGAGGGCAAATGAGTTGGGAGCCACTTCCATAATTCTACTTGCCGAAAATCTAGAAGATACCAATTTTTCTCCCGCAGGAAACGTCGACATCGTGCTCGACTACCTCTGGGGTAACGTCGCTGAAGCAACCATCAAGGGGATTGTTTCGAAGCGCAAGAATCTCAGTCAACGGCTCACATGGGTGGAGATTGGAGCAATGGCCGGCGAAGATTGCTCTATATCTGCCGCCTTGCTAAGAAAAACGAATGCTGCGATTGTAGGTTGTGGACCTGGGAGTTGGACGTTTGCTGGGTTGAATGAGCAGTTGCCGGTGATGCTCAGGACGATTGTGGAGAACGGTTTAAGGGCTGAGTTTGTGGTTAAAAGGCTAGAGGATGTGGGGCGGTGGTGGAGTGAGACCAGTGGGCTTAGGGTACGGTACGGTATCGATCAAATCCACAGGTATGACATGAAAGATTAGTCAAATTCAGTTACACTAATTCGACTAGAAGGGCTCAGTTATGAAGGAACAATCTGTTTAACTTGCCACGAATTGAAACTGTGCTGGCCCAACCAAGTAGGGTCTCTCTGCCTTCGCTGTATCTCTTACAAAAAGAATACTCAAGGGAATTTGAGTTTTTTTCTACGTTTTGAGCTGTCTCTCAAGATCCGATATTTCCCGTTTTACTTGCGAATAGTCCGCACGCTGAGACTTCAAAGTCTTCTTTCTCTTTTCTGCATCTTTAATCCATACATCCAATTGCTTTTGGTACAATTTTCCTATTGTTGTGTCCTTTAGTTGCTTTCTCTTCTCCAGTAGCTCGGATTGTAGCTTGAGCAAGTGGTCAGGGTAGACAATGATGCTTCGCACAACATCGAACGGTTGGCGTTGGGGCAGGCTTTGCGGCGTTTGGGCTCCGACACCCATATATCTCCGCCAGAGGGATTCTAGGTCCACTGTTGCTGTTTTGGTTACTTGATAGACAAGGGGTCTCTCCGACAATCGGTTCCGGACCAGTACAGTCGAAGTCGTGCAGTTGTCTCCGACCCAACCTTGCGTAAAGCTGAGGTGCTGGGGCAACGACGGTTGCTGAAGTTCCTGAGAATGATTAAGCATGTATATGATGCCGGCAACGTGGTTTCGGTCCCAGCTAATACAAAGTCAACCTATGATTACGGAGTGCCATCCTGTGCTATTTACCTGGCGACTAAGAACCTCGCAAAATCATAAAGCAACTTCGCACCCGATGCTGTCGTATCCAGGAACGACGGGATCTCAACGTAATGACATTCTTTTTCAATAATACCCGAAGTGCTCTGCACGGTATAGGACTTCTCTGTGGTATGAGATTGGTTCGAGTCACCCTGATAAGTGTCGAGGTAGCCTTCTTCAGTGCAGGCATCGATAAACTATAGTAACCGAGAGTGATTAGCCGTTCAGTTCAAACACAGAAACGTAACCCATACCGTGGTTTTCCCGGCCCCAGTTTTGCCGATTACACTTCCAATCGTCAGTCGCTTCGTCACTTTCGATAGGACTCGGCACAACGCACAGTATCAGCCACTCTTCGCCTGGTATGACATTATTTGCGCTCTGCACCATATCGGCTGCCATCCTGTCAAGGATACTCTCAAGGATACACCCCCACTATCTTGCGCCTAAGAAAATTGTGAAATGTGCCTCGCAACAGAAGCCTTGCGGATGGGAAGGCTTAAGGATAACTGATGGCTTTCGTGGCTGCCTTATTTTGGCGCCAGACTGGGTAGGTCAGCCACTCGCTCCTAGCTCCCATGGACATTTACACATTTATTTGGACAACTCGCAACGTTATGATCGCGACGATTGTCATTTTGGTGAAATAATTCTTTCGGACTAAATACTCCATGACGACTTCTAATGCTGATACGACTCTCTATGCCTACTGGCACCTCCTAATCTTCCTCTTTTCTCATGGCGATTAGGTCTTTGCCTGCGGCTGGATCCTGTCGCACCTGCAGAATGGCTGAAATTTTGGGGCAAAGGCAGCGGTGTTGCCCACTGAGACGATAGACTACTGATAGCTAGCTGAATAAGAAATGCATGACCCTTCAGCCCCTCTTAGCGCACAACAGGCAGTCGCACCCTCTCCAACTCTCCATACTCTCTGGACGCTCATCACCATCATTCCGAATGCTGCGTCCTATACCTTTGTAACTCGGAGAGAATTAACTATGACTGAGACCTCGCGCCATCTCTCCCACAGCTCCAATGTCTTAACCGTAGATGGAGCTCATCAGACTTCGGCATTCTTCAAGGACCTCAAAAAGCAGGAGCGATCCCGAGGGCGGGCAGCGATATTTGGTATTGAACATGACGGCAATAAGCCACAAATTTGGACTGGATCTCCAAAAGAGGCTTTGGATGAAATCAACGATTATTCAGGAAAAACCAAAAGTCAGCTTCTGGTGCTTGAAGATCTGGGCGCAGAATGGGTTACGGATATGGCAGATCTGCTTGGAATCCCCAGTTACGTTTTTGCTCTGCATTGGATGCATCCTAATGAACATATCTTGGGAAATGCCAGGATTCCTCTTGGAGAGGATCCAGGAAGGCATTTCATTCTTAACTATCGACAGCCACTGCCATTCAAGATCCGCGGGAGAAATTCTGGTGAGCTCAATGATAAAACCTCGGTCGCTACACGTTTCTAATAAACAACATAAAAGATAAGCCAATTCGCCTAAATTGCACCGCTCAGAGAACAGTAGTCCGTCGCATTCGCTCACTAGGGGACCTAGAAATGGAAGACATTGATACAGCGGAACAGCTGGTCAGCTACTGGTCTAGCACGTTTCAAGGCCGCAAGATAGGTATGGCTCACTCAAATACGCCTGCGGGAGGACTTTTCAATTTTGGGTTACGATTCTAACAAAGAAACACAGCCGTTCTCTTGGTTGACCCATGTCCGAGTATCAAACAACAATGGCCTAACAAAGGTGGGGCTTTCGGGATTGCAGATCCGAAAGACCCACTTCCGCATCCACAGCTCAGCAAGATGAGAGTGGTGGAAAAGACATCAGAACTCATCTCCCCAATAACGCAGGAGAAACCTGGAGGGAAGGAGCCACTAAATTTATCGCTCTTTGACGAATTAGTCCATGGGAACTGGCCTCTCCCGTATCTATCGGCATTGTCGCCACTCGAATGGACATTCCAGTGTCGCAGGCTTGTCCTAGCAAAGTTTGCATCCGTTTCCCAATCGGCGCTTGTGGAAACGTGGAAGCTTACTGGAAAGGCTTCGACTGGTGTAAAGCGAATGGCAGACTTCGACTTCACAAAGCTAAAACAACACGCGTGGTCAGATGATTGGAAAGGGGAATTCTTTACCCAGCTTTGGGAGCTAAGGGAGGATCTAGAACTAATGCGATACAGGATGGAGTTGAATTTCAACGACCTGGACAGGATAGCAGGTATCGAGAAGAAATTACACAGCGATAATGATGCGAGGTTTGAGCAGAGGGGTCGGCAATTGGACCTGGACATGCAGGAATGGAAGAGGCTCATTCGAATGAATGATTACGCATTCCAGCTCATGAATAGGACTACAGAGACGTATGTTCAGACTGTTGGGGCAACTGGCACTCAATTTGCCAATGCCCAAGCACAGAATTCGCGTAAACTGACCGGGTACGTGAGAATTATATGGACATCGTAAACATGACGCTGACATCTACACAACTAGATTTGCTGCCGTATTCGTTCCTGCAAGTCTTTGCGCTGCTGTACTGTGAGTAATTCGGATGCTCATGATCCTAACTAACATCGACAACTACGCTAACTCTTATAGGGCCATTCCATCCTTTTCACCCGATGCGAAGAGCCCCGTCAAATTCTGGTCGGTCTAACCCCACGTTACCGCCATTGATCATTTGTAGCTGATTCTATACCCTAGGGTCTTTTGGGTCATAAGTGTTCCGCTAGCCATTATATTAGGACTATGGTTTCTATCTCCCATCCCCGACTGGGTTGCGGCAAAATGGAAGCAATATTCGCAACGTGGAACAGCGGAGAATATAAAGAATAAAGCTATTTCCGCACCCTCTGGCGATGAGCTATTCGGGGCGTATCCTTCGACTACTGGTAAAATTGGGATAAGGCGAGGTCCGCAGTTCCATAGAGACTCTGTACTGCCGTGACGAAGAACCGTGTCTACAGTTATTCTATTCTCCAGCTTTCACGGTCTCTATACTGATCACCTCCTCGAGCTACTCTAAAAGCCGACTAGGTGGCGAGGGAGGAGCAAGGCAACGGGACGAAGACGAATTTGTAACCATGGTTGACGGCTAGTTTGTGTAAACAAAGATACCGTAGTCAGGAGGGATAGGCAAGCGTAGAACGCGATATTTGGGATGATAGGATGGATAGATGTGGTAAATGTTTGAGAAAGTTCTAGATTTTGTATGGATGCAAAGGCTCTGGTCAGGTAGGATTCTCATGTATGCGTGTAGTATTGCTGGCTCAGCTAGGAACGACTCGGTAGCCAGAAACTCGTGAACGAAAAACGAGACACGTCTGTGATAAATTTCCTGCCAATGACCCCAGTACTATTTATTGTGTCGGTTTGCGTTGCATACTAGTGACGAGGTACTTGCTGCTATGTGTTGAGATGTGACGGAGTAGATAGAAAGGAAGATGATTGATATTGATTCTACAGAGGAACTACCGAAGAGATATAGTCTTACCAGGCAAGCTAGGAGCCTGCCAAGATAGTGAATCGCAAACTTAAAGATGAGTCACATGAGCAAACACGGAAGTGAGTCACATGAGCAAACATAGAAGTTGTCTCATCATGTGACACACAGGCCGACACTATGCAATCGTCGAAGAAGCGGTGAACCCAGGACAAGTTAATGCGACGCTTGGGGTGCTAGATAGGATGCTCGGAGCACTAGACTAGCTCAGTGGTGTCGTCTCTCCTGGAGCTGCGGTCGCTATAGTGGCAAGAGCATAGGTGATGAAGATGTAGACCTTCACATTGAGGTTGCAGGTTCTGGGTTGGCGGATCTGAGAGGTTGGTAGATTCAAAATGAGTGAAATAATTTGATTGATAATTGGTAGCAAGAAGAGGCTTCTAGTTAGAGAGGCAGGGGAAAGGACGATGGAGCCATACCAAAAAGGTCTAGTTTAACCGCAGGCGAAGGGTCGGTCATCTTGCCCTTTAAATGGCGCTACTAGGGGTTACCTCGAGCCTATCAAGATACACGTCTATGCAATGACTGTTCCGGCTAGCTGAGGCAGATTTGGCGACCTGGTGGGGTTTGGGTTGGAAGAGATGAAAAATCTGGTTACTTCTGATGAAGGAGTTGGAGGCGGAGAGAGCTTGAGAGGTGAAAGGGGTAGAAAGTCTTGAGGTAGATTACCTGCGCGAGTCCCAGTCTTCATAGCTCTGGATGCCGTTATTTATCGCCTTTTACATTCCTACATACATTCCTCAACCAGACTGTTTTCGTGTTCGCGTATCAACCTCGCTAATCTCCGGTCCAAGAATGCTATCGTTTCACGCCTCGACCTAGATATTGCATCCAGAGCTCTCGCTCTCGATTCCACTTCTCCCTAAGATCCTGCACTTTGCTGAATCTTCGACAACCCACCCGGAAGCGAAACTGACTCCCCCCTTAACTCTGAATTGTTTTGCTCAGTAACATTGAAGTCATGTTCTGATGTTTGGCGTCGCACTCCGTTCACTTTGGCAAACGGTTCACCTTGCTAGATAACTGTCGCACTAACAGCACTGTCCCCTCACTAACACGGCTTGTGCAAGTATAGCCTCGTAGATGCAATGTCACCAATCTTTTCGGAGAGTTTGAATCGAAAGCAGCAAACGTTACACCGACATGTCATCAGTAATCACAAACTAGGATGTCGAAATCTACTGCTCCACCGAGCGCCATGAAGCAGCAGACTGCTAGGGTTTAAGAGAATCTGCTGGCAAGAATGGCTGGAACAGTAAAGATACACAGCTCTTTGTGACTGCTCAGCTTCTCTGATATACCTCAACTTATGGAGCTAGTACCAACTCAACACCAGCCAGGCCAATACTGCAACAAAACATACTGATAAGCAAAGTCACTGAATTCAGTAAAGATCGAAGGAAAGTTGAATCTATTGTCCCAAAATTTTGAGACACCTCTAGAAAAACTCGTTGAAAAAAGAGTTCTGAGTGTTGCGCGTTCGATAAGGAAGTCTGCTATCTAATTCTTCAGGTATATACACCATCTTAGTGCCCTACTTCATGCCCTACTTCACCTGAGCACGGATAGGCTCAACCTTATCACTATCCTCATTGAGCAGGGTGGAGGCTCGGGTCCGGTTCCACTCACTTCCACTCTCCACATCGCTCTGGTAGACGGGAAGTTCAGGTTCGGTCGTGCCGGACAGATGGACGTACCAGAACAGCGTCCCAACAAACAACCCGCCTCCGACGATGTTACCAAGAGCAGCCGGAATCATAGACTTGTATATGTACATTCCAACAGAGATTGGAGCCCCCTCAAAAATGCCAAGAGGGATGTAGAACATATTGGCAATAACGTGGTCAGCGCCGAGGGCGGTAAAGCCCATGGTTGGGAACCAGATAGCGAGGATCTTGGAGACAACCTCGCGGGACATGAGCTGAAGGAATACTGCCATACAGACAAGCCAGTTGGCTACAATGGCTCGAAGGAAGATCTGGTGCCACTGCGGAGTAATGACTTTGCCAACGGCAATGGATATAGCTTCAGCTTTGAAGGCGGGTGAGTCGAAACCAGCTCCATCTGCGATACGTTAGCTGGCTATCTATAAGGCATGGCGAAGTACCCACAGCCTAAAAGGATGAGGCCCACAAAGAGGATGCCAGCAAGGTTGACTAAGAAGGAGACGCCCCAAGTCTTTGCTAGGTCTAGAACGCTGATCTTGCGTTGGAGGAGAGAGACGATCGAGTACTAACAGGCTATGTGAGACACCATCAAATAGTTCGCTCTGCTTAGAGCCTTACCATGCAGTAACTCGTAAACAGATCTGCTCCAGACAAGAAGACCATGATCAACCCAAGCGGGAAGAAGCAGGCAGCAATAGTCTTGATCAGCCCTGGAGCGCTCGTCTGGAACCAAGGGGCGGTTGCCGTAGACACATTTATAGCACAGCCGAAGGCAAGCAGCATACCTCCCAGGACGGAGGTTGCAATCATTTTGTCGATGCGCATCTTTGACTTCTCGACGCCAATTTGGCAAATCCTCTGAACGGTTTGGGCTGGAGTGAAGGCTTGCATGGTGCAATATGTTGAGGTTGTTGTAGTGTTCTGTCTCTTTCGAAGTCTTGAGGGAAGGGTCGATCTCGTTGGTAGTTGAGATGTCTAGTGACCGCCATCTTGCAGACAAACAGGTAGGTATAAATACACATTCGAGACGCCACAATGGAACTAGATTGTCATTTTGTGACTTCGTTCACTTGAACTGTGGCTACATCTCTGAGCCGTGAAGATGGGGCTTTACTAAGGGGTTTCAGGAGTGCTTTATAATATGCTCACGATAATGTTCTACCTATTGATTAATGCATAAATTACCATACCTTGTTTTAGTACTATCTTCTAGTCGTCCCTACTAGCAACCTACATTCACTACTTACATAGTAAGAATGCTAGCTAAAACGCGACCTCCGGCACCTGAACAGAAAGGGTATTCTAGTGCTGCTCCTGTGAGAAAAAGCAGACCAGAGTAGCCTTCAAGTTGGACTCTCTAGTGAAACCTTTTTGAAAAGTACGATGCGCGAATCAGGGTTGGGTCTGCACCGTGATTGTCTTTTTTCACCTCTTTGCATCCGCTTAGCCAGGCTAGGACGCAGCTGTGAGCGCTAAGAACCTCGTAAAACGGCCAAGATAAGGTTGTCGTAGCTTTGAGTGTATGTAGCTTCCACAAGTTTCATATGTGGGTTTACCCCATGTTCTTGTTGTAATGTGAGAGCTCTGAGTGGGAGGGGACATAATAATATTGCTTGAGGTGCCAACATGGAACCAGGCTGGTGCTATATACTCGGACATCTGCCCAGCCATCTTGGTCACGTGCCTATCATGTGCCTGTCACGAGGATGTCACGTGTCCCAGTCTCGGCTAGCCGGCTGCCTTTCAACAGTTCTAACGGGGCGTTCTGGAAGTCAAGAATTGCACGAAACGGCAATCATGTGCTTACTTGGAGTGTATGACCCAACGTGAAGTTTCACTAGCGGTTGATTTTCAATAGTCGCCGAGACTCTTGCAAGTCATGGTGGATGGTGCTATTCGAGACGAGTGTGCCTAGGAGATTTCGGATCACTGTTGAGCCGGCACTAGGATCAGCTCCCGTTTGCGCGGTATAATTTTTCTAAACGATTTCTATCGCAGTAGTGAATAACTAGTCTATCGAACTACTGACAAATCGTTCCAATTCAACTTATACACATCACTTGGCGCTGCAGAAGTCTTAAAGTAAGCTAAATTAACGTATGTGTAAAAGATACATCTGTTTCCCGAAGAGTCTCCTTCAAAGGCAGTGTGTCTACTATTCACGTGACACATCATAAAGGATTCGTCTCGACTCGGATGAATCAAGCCTATCTACCCCTGACTCGACGTTCTGTTCCCAATTGCTATTCTTCTTGTTTTGAAGTTCAAATGAGTCTGTGCAGTTTCAACAGGGATATCCATGTCCATCGTATCGCATCGTATCGTATCCATTGTATTCCTCATATCCCTGCCAGCACTGTCGCCTAAGCGAATATATTGGCGATCGCCATTGCAACGGACTGCTGTTAATGTCGAAGTCCGAGCTTCTCCAATGATGAGAAATAGGTTAGCCCCGTAAGGTGCTTCTCTTTTTAAATATGAAACAGGCAGTACCTGGGTAGTTTCGTGGGTACTTCTGTCCCAGAGAAGGGACTAAAGTACCACATCGTCTCGAGGTTCCGCCAAAGACACTCTTCCAGGCGTATACCGAGACGCTTCTCGATAAGGAACTGCCTATTGCAGTTGCTCGCAAAGTTGGGTGCACAGACAAAATATTTTTTGAGACCGCGGTGGTACCAGATAGCGCCAGCCTTATCTCACGGGCTTCGCTGAGCGAATAAGCACGTGGGCCTGGCTTTAACACCTCAGTTTTGCGGCAACATTGCTCTTGCCACAACGCATTGCGCATTGGATTCGTCTTCTACGACGCTACGTCGCCTGCACTGTTCAGAAATAGGTATGCTTAGAATCATAGGATTAGTTATTAAAGTGTTGGTACAGTAGAACCTCGTTAATACGATCTTATTTTTCCCGTCGATTTCTATCGTACTATTGAATTATCGCAATAACGATCTGCTGACAAATCACTATCTAGCTATCTTGGGAAGCCGCCGAAGATGTAAAATATGCCTTGATTGAAGCTTGTTTGCGCGATGCAATGGCCTTGTGGGTAAGCCTGCGCTCCATAGCGTTGATGGCTTTCGTATCATCAACTGTAGAGTCTGCTTGGGCTTCTAGATAGCTTTGTAAAGTTGATAAAGCCGCGAGAGCCTCAGCTAGAGACGGTGGAGGTGGTGGCTCAGCATCTTCCTCCTCTACAGTTTCAACACCAACAGTACCAGTGTAGTGATTGATAATATCTTGTAGTACCACCTCTGGCTCCTCTGGCTCCTCATCCTTATCTTCAGGGTTCATGAAATCCTCTAGATCCCTAGCCTCCTCACCTATCTCCCTAACTTCCTGCGCCCTCCACAGAAGACTAAGGAGATCCTCAGGCGGCTCAGGGTCCTCTGTATGCTCTACGTGATCTAGCAGTGTAGATTTAGCCCAGCAGTTTCAGATTGTTTGTGGGGTAACAAGCGTCCTCCATGTAAGTAAGGTCCATTAGAGAGTATTGTAGAGCGTGACAGTCTTAATAGGATCCTGCCTCTGTGCGTAGCTATTGATACAGAAGCGGAGCCAGTTGCGCTTGTAGTGGTGCTTAAAGTTGGCAATAATTCCTTGATCTAATGGCTGGTACTGAGACGTGCTGTTCTTAGGAAGAAACTCAATGCGTACGTTTGCTAGAGGGGGGGCAATCTCTATGCCAGCTAAGTGGGCGCTAAAGTTATCCATTAAGAGTATTACCTCTACCTCTTTGCCAATATGCGTATAGAAGGCTGTAAGCCACTCTGCCATAATATCTGCGTTTATCTAGGCCTTAGGCAAAGACTTCCACACCAAGCCAAGCGCAGCAATATTAACGTTCCACAGCGCCCAGGGAAGCATTGATCATCTAATAAGCCATAGGGGCAGCTTATCTAATCTAGTACTATTGCTACAGAGAGCAAGAGAAATCCTAGCCTTGTCCTTCTTTGCGCCCTTAATGCTGCTTGTAGAGAGTCCGCGGGAGATTCCCCAGCGCCAGTATAGCCCAGATTCGTCCATATTGTACATGTACGGCGCAAGGTATTGAATTGCGATCTTGCGAAGGATAGTTATCTCAGCGTGAGCAGTAACTGGTACAGAAGCAATCTCGCTATGGCAGGTGAACTGTTTAATATTGTAACGTCCCTTGAAGCGCATCAACCAGCCATGTGAGAACTCTGGTAGCGCCTTAGTGTTGTACTCTAGTAGGGCTAGCCATATGTCGCGCGCCTTCTCTACTAGCAATTCACCAGAAACTAGAAGCCCCCTAGCTTCAAATTGCTGCTGCTAGGAGAAGAGGATCTTCTCTAGCATTAGCTATTGGCCCTCACGCTGGCGATAAGCTAGAGGGCTGGCGTTGTTGGTGGTATCAAGGTGTTTGTATCAATCTTGCAGAGAGTCAGAGATAGTAGCCTGGCCAAGTTTTCGACCATATTTCTCCTCAAAAAACTTGATAATATCCTTTTGGCGTGGGTGAGGCTTGTTGTCAAAATAGTAGCGTTGAATTGCTTGCCTTTCAGCATCAGAAATAGGCCTGTGAGGAGCCATAGTCGCGTAGAAGGTGCTTTAGGTGGTCTCGATTGTACAATTTTTATGTGCTTCTGGCCGATATATCGGGAATCGGAATATTGCAATTTTTTGGTGGTGGCTTTATTTTTCCCAGGGGTTGAATCGCTTAAGCGATAAAATCGGCTAAGCGAGGATCGGCTAAGCGAGGATCGGCTAAGCGAGGTTCTACTGTACTATGATTTATTTAGAAGTGAGGCGCAAAATGGAAGGCAAGGGCTACTTTGAGTTGGTAAAAGGTTTTGGATGTGGATATGAAGAGATAGGGCGTGGAGCGGGAGTCGTGTATGTCACATGGATCCGAAACAAGATCCGTACATGGGTTAAACCATTGGAACCAGTGGGCACGATGAAACAACGTCGCCATCTACGAAGACTCTCCCTTCAGCATCTTCCATTCGAGTCTCTAACTCTACATTGCATCTTCCATTTGAGAAATGCTTTCCAACCCATTCCAACATAACAACGAAGTCCCCGTCTGGAAAAATCCAAGCCGATGTCGAGCGCAGGATAAGGGCTCGAGTCTATTGTACCCCTTTCCCTCATCGGTCGAATCTGAGCCGCCTCACCAAGCGTCACCAACTCTTCATCATCATCGTCATCCCGCATAACATTTTGGTTAAGATTTCCAGCTACCTAGATAGTTAGAGAGGCTACAACGATTGAACGCTACCAATACCTATGAATTCGCCAAGGAGAGGACCAGTGTATAAAGTGTCGCATGTCTCGATGCCCGTAAGGAGAATCGAGAGGCGGTCGGACGGACGGTTCGATGTGAATTACCGCCCGGATGGGGAACAGGGAAGCGATATCTCGATGCAGAGGATGAGAACGCCCTCAGATAGTGCGCCGGCTTATTCTCGACAAGAGCCTGGTGAATCTGGATTAGGTTTACCGCTGCCTGCGACTACCACTGCTCGCAGTGCCGATGGATCTCTAAAGGTGTCGCCGAGAGTAACGACCTTGTATACCATCAGCTATCTCGTCTTCTTCGCTCTTGTCGGAACACTGATACGCATCGGGCTGAACAAGGCTACTTTCTTTCCCGGTGCTCCTGTCGTCTTCTCGAGCTTGTGGGCAAATTTTTCAGGAACGCTTTTGATGGGCTTCCTTGTCGAGGACCGAATGGTCTTCAAGGAAGAGTGGGGTGTCCCTACGTATGATATGGCGATCAAGAAGGCGGCCATCGCGGGCGACAAAGATGGCTTGATCGATCTGAGCGCGGCCAAGAAAGCCCACGGCGCAACTAAGAAAACAATCCCCTTATTCATCGGACTGGCCACTGGACTTTGTGGCTCCATTACGTCTTTCTCATCTTTCATCCGAGATGCCGTTCTCGCCCTCACCAACAACCTTCCTTCACCGCTGAACCATCCCGTTGATTTCGGACCTAACGGGGCTGCATTGACAACCACCTCCACGACGGTATCACGCAATGCGATTCAAGGCATCATGGCGGTCCTGGCAGTCATCATTGTCACTCTCTGCGTATTCCTCATGGCACTGCGCCTAGGGATCACGATAGCAACGGATCTCAGTCGCTACATTCCAACAATTCCCTTCATCGTCACGCGACGATTCCTTGATGGCCTTACTGTCCTCCTGGGCTTCGGCGGCTGGATTATCGCAATCGCGCTTTCCGTCCACCCACCGGATAGCAATGCGCGCGGTATCGCGCTCTTCTCCCTCGTCTTCAGTCCGATCGGCTGCCTCGGTCGCTTCTACGCATCGATGCTACTCAATGCTCGATATCCGCCCTTCCCGCTGGGAACTTTTGTGATCAACATGCTCGGTACTGTCATCCTAGGAGTGGCTTTCGTTTTCCAGCATAGCAAGCGCGCCACCGTTATTGAGTGCCAGGTTCTTCAAGGTATCATGGATGGATTCTGTGGCTGTTTAACCACTATCAGTACCTTTGCTGTTGAACTCACAACACTCAAGCAGAGTCATGCCCGTATTTACGGTATCTCAAGCATAGGGATAGCCCTAGGGCTCCTGGTCGCCATCATGGGTAGCTTTGCCTGGGCAGTAGGGTTCTCTGAACCCGTCTGCGTGATCTGATTCAACGAACCATGAAGCCCTGTAGTTTAGGGCCGATTTGATATTATACAAAGGTAGACGGTGTTTGGGGTTTTTACGGCGTACGAAGACGTGAACAAGGGCGCCCATTATACTTTTCAATATCCAGGTCTAATCTACTTTTTCATGTTGGATTCAGCGAGGTCAATCAGTTAAAGCATACTATTCAAGAGAGAGATCAACCTAGAGTAAATCTAGGCTAGAGTACATATTTTCTTCATCTTCAATTTTTTGTTTTATTGTTCAGTTCTAACTTTATATATACATTTATAAGGGAAGTACTCTTGTACTGTACAACAGCATATATTTACGCTACCGTATACTAAATTCTACAACTCTGTATAGCATTGAATTTTCAGAAGAGCAACTGAACAGTCTTCGAAATTCTATTCTGTAGACTTGCCTTACTCCAACACTTTCAAAATCGTGGCTTGATCGTTGCAATGATCTATGAAGATTACCCAGTGCACAAGTTAGACGCGCGCGCTTGGTGGTGTCAGTCCTATTTGGACCTGATGGTAGTGGTGCTGAACGTCTAACCCCTCTGCTTATTCTCATGCTCAGAATCGTAAAACCCATGGGCCCCACAAGTGAGGCGGTCTCAGGCCGTCACATCGTTTCGGATATATCTGAATTGAAAATGTGAAAATATATGAAATGTGGCCCTGGTCCTCTCCTAGAGCCACATACCCGAAAGAGAATCATTCCCCACTAATCGATACATGAGCCTCAGACACGACTCGTCTTGAAACCGTTGTCGTTGAAGCCTATGCAGATCGTCACTATTACACTGCTTGTGACCACTCTGGGAACAGAGTTTTGCCGCGAGCCTGGAAAATCAAACATAGCATTGTGGACTCGCATGCAGTTTCCATTACCTCTATCATTGACTAGTTAATGCACTAGAAGTCTCATGTCCTTGTATCAGCGCACAATAGAGGCGGTTCGATTACTAGCGGAGGTAAAATTCAGGGCGTAGGGAGAGGTCGGATGGCAACGGAGACTATTGTCGGCCTCAAGCAGAACATGTGAAAAAAATCGCGACGTTGAAATCCTTCTATTCGCTTAAATATGTACAACGCTTTCTGTTCCCCGGAAAACCCCGCACGCTCAATTCGATATCTCTGCAATTCGCTGCCACCGTTTCCTAAGCACGCTCGCACAGGTGATGATGCCAAGAACGGGATCAATCTCATTCGTATTCAGAATCAGAACCCCTCCCTGGCGGAAGCTATGCAGCTTCCAAAACTGGCCGATCTCGAGCGTCTCGGCAGCCATCGACTTTTCGAGCGTAAAGTTCTTCATGGAATACGGATCGTCGGTGGTCCAGACGTACGTCGAGCTGTCGAGCACGAATTGCTCCCGAAACCTGCGCAGGCTTTCGACCTCAACCGTGACGGGGTAGCCGCCGAGCTGCGAGTTCTGCAAGAGGGTGAAGACGTTGGCGTGTGCGGACGTCCAGCCGCCGCTCCATTTCGCGATCCTGCTGCGTCCCGATGGAGACTCGATGTCGAAGTTGTGGCCGTAGAGATCTCGCCGGTTGAGCGTGCAGAACGCAGACGGTGCTGAGGACGGACAGTTGGCGATTTGCTTTGCCTGTCGTCTGAATTCTTTGGTGCTGTACTGTGCTGATATTCGATGAGTGATGTCAAGCACTTTGATGCATCGCGGATCCGGGCCCAGATAAGGGAGGAAATAGAATATCTGGTAAGGGTTGGCAGGTCTGCTCTCCATTGCCTCTGAATGTGTTCTCATGTATTCCTTGAAGGCGGGATTTTTAATTCGTAGTAAGTTAAACGCTAGGTTTATCTTCAAATTTTGATAACTAGGCGGAGAACGATAATTTGCAGTTAATTCAAAAAATTCTGTTGTACATTGAAGTGTAGGAGGCCAACTTGACCGGACGGTATCTCTTTGAAGTCAACTGAATTGTTGGAGAGGAAGTCTGAGTTGTACATTTATAAGATTTGACGCATGTGAAGTCACTAGACAAGACAGGATCTACCCAGTGTGAGAGCATAATGATACCAGTGAATATAGGAAGCCTGGGGCGTATTCTCTAACACGATTGCATTTGAAGTCTGATCGGGCTAAAGTTTCACGCGCTAAGTCTGAGGCAAAACACTCAATTCAGCACAACAAACAGGAAACGCGGCAGCGTTTGAAATTTACAGGGATCATCAATTAGCGAACTTCTGCTTTTTAGACTCAGTGTATTGGGTTTTCAAGCCCAAGGGCTTCTTCGTACACACTTCGGTGATCTTTTCGTATGATACATTGTGTTCGTACTCTACCTTCGAGAAAATGGCGTCCAAGCATAATGCGAAGAGCAGGTGAATGTTGTTCTTCGAGAGAACAATATTGTGTGTAGATGTCGTGCTAGAAATGTTATCGTCTTGAAACCTTTGATTCCACCCTATAAGTATGGTGTAGGTGAATAGTATGATGATATGTGTACGTAGGTGTTCTGCTGATGTTCTGTTGTAAAATACATGAAGTGTACAGCTGATATATATGATAGCGGACGTGATTAGCCAGTGGCATATCCACGTGACTTTAGTGGTTTATTAGTATGAGAGATACTTCTGTTCCCCGAAAGGCCCCTACAAGAGGCCCCTTGGAGGCATATCGGGTTGTGTGTCTACTATTCACGTGACATATCATATATATAGTTTCTCCGAATCCTCTGAGTATCCTCAAGGATTCGTCTCGACTCTGATGAATCTAGCCTATTCGCCCCTGATCTGATCTATCTATTCGTTCTGTTCCCTGTCATTGTCTCCCTCAGAGAACGCCAAACAGTTACTTAGAATATACAACCAAACCCTAATCAAGCTCAGCCTACGCACTGTAAGAAAAGAGATTCCTTTGTTCGCTGGGAGGAAGGGGAAATGGTGATACACGTGACAGCGTGTGGTCCAGGTGTTGGAAGCAAGGCGCTAGTCCTAATCAGGCCTAGTACACGACATCGCACTCTGATAAAAGTAGCCTCTGATCCGCGAAACAACCTCGTCTCGCTCTACACACAACCTTTAGTTCCGCACCACGTGCCTTACACGCACGAATCATGCCAAATACTTATTAAAAGCGAAGAACTTCTGGTTAAGCTCCTTACACAACGTCTTGTATAATATCGTACCTAAGATTGTATTGTGGTGGAGTATAGAAATCAGGAGGGTAGAGGGCGACTCGCAGCCATGCGATGTCTAAATCAGCAATGCACTGGGGGAGGAAGATCAAATGTCTTGAGTGACGTTCACAAAGAAGATGAGGCTTGGTAGTAGACCGTTGCAACTTTGTTGTATCTAGCTACCAAAGGAAATAAAGGGATATATGCTGAAAGATAGAAGAATGATCGTGGTCTTGTTAGTTTGAGGGTGGTTTGTTCGGATGCCGGATTTCTGATTCTCCCTTCGATGATGAGTCCTGGCTAAGTATATATCATATTAGATGATAACGAAGCAAACCGCTGAAAGAGAGCCAAGACCTCTTCCCTGCACCACGCATCCAAGCTTCCAACCATCGCCTGAAGTGGAATCGGGCAAAGTAGCTCTTCGCTACTGGCACTAATTTCTCTATTATTTTAAGCAAAATAGCGGGTTTAGAATTCAGGCGATGGATTGCGCATACCTTTGATTCTTGCCTGATACACTGTAAGCAAGAGTGTCGAGGAAAGAGCATCAAGATGTGCATTCGGTGTGAAGTATGTACAGTTGATATATATATGACGGACTGATTAGTCAGTGGCACATCTACGTGACGGTATGGTGTCCTGGGCTTACAGCTACCGCAAGATGGCTGCTAGCAGCAGGAGCTCTTTAAGAGCCTACCACCACAACACAAACAAAATAAGAAAAATAAAAAATCAGAACAGATGCAAGAAAGGAATAATAGGTCGCTTCTTTATTTATTTATTTATTTATTTCTTGCTTGCACACGCCGCAGTTGCGAAACTGCTACTGTAGTTTCCTGCTTTAGAGCCCTTGCAATGACGGATTAGCAGAGTAAGCGTAGTGCTTCATAGCCCAGTGGGCTGCATAAGCATTATTGCATTAGTCTAGCAATAAATATTATTAATGTAAATGACTTATTTTTTAAAAAAAAAAGTGCATTAAGAACCTATATAAAACTACTATATACAGCATATAGAATAGTCACCGTACGGACAAATCAAAGCCAGTTTACGGATCCGTAAGCAACCCACCTAAACTAGCTGCCATACGTACGTACAAAGAAATTGACCTGTAAGCAGGACACTACCGTCACGTGGATATGCCACTGACTAATCAGTCCGTCATATATATATCAGCTGTACATACTTCACATACGATACACATCTTGACACCTTTTCCTACACACTTCTGCTTACACATATATACATATACACACACATACAGACATACAATACACTTCTTCATACCCTCTCCTCCACACTCCTGCTTACATGACCCGTGCAGGTTCTTGAAATACTACGGTTTTACGGTATACGTGCGGTTAGCCATGCTGCTTGCAACTGCTTCCTATTAGAAATGCCCTCTAGCTTTTCATTATTTCCATGAGCTAGACGGGGAATATCTAGATTCCGTACTTCTTCCGACTACAGTATGCTCCGCAATATGTGCCAACTATACTGTTTATAAACTTTCGGTCGTCAGTATGGTGACGGCGATGTTGACGAAGACGGTGCTATGGAAAGAGAACGAAAAATTTCTAAAAATTGAAGAGGAGACAGGGGTAAAGACCAAATTGCATAGGATTTGAGAAGGAGTGCTGTCGTCCTGTGGTAATGGTGGACAAGACAAACACTCGCCCTTTTTTTCGGGAGACTTATTTACGAGACTCGTTTGTTAGATTTACGCGACTCTTGCGACCACAAATTCTAGCAACTTCGCCGAATCCCCTACATATTGTCTAACCTCTCCTCTCTGCCCCAAGTCCTCCCACTCCCTAAGCACAGCATTACACTCCCACCTTGTGCCCATCTTCTCCCCCACCTCCTCCCACATCTCTTGAAAAGTCTCTGGTGTGTGCAGCTTTGCACCCTTCTCTTCGCCCTGCTTGTTCCATTTCGCCATTTCCGGATCCGATGTGCCGACCTGATATCCAAAGATCATGGTGCCGGGTTTGGAGAACATAGAGAGATTACAGGAAGCACGAACTTGTGTCGTCCAGTCCCAGTTATGCAGAAGATGTGTTGCGTTAATGAAATCCATACTACCTTCTAGCTCTTTCATCTGCTCATTTGGCTCTAGTATATCCCCCAGCACATATTTTACACAAAATTTCTCCTGATCTTGGAACAACTCGAAGCCCAAGCCCCAGTGATCGATGAGGTCGATGCCGTAAAGGTTTTCCTGAGGACAGCCATTATTAACGAGGCACCGGAGATCGGT
Organism: Beverwykella pulmonaria; assembly: GCA_001599595.1. Lineage (NCBI taxonomy): Eukaryota > Fungi > Ascomycota > Dothideomycetes > Pleosporales > Melanommataceae > Beverwykella > Beverwykella pulmonaria. The sequence continues at coordinate 1,774,027 of BCHH01000008.1, read as the reverse complement.
GCCCATGTAGCACCCTACGTCAACGAATGTCCCTCCAGATTTTATCTGATTGATGATGGAGTGGTAGTTGGGCAAATGAGAAATTGTGGAGGAGAGAAAGAGACCCATTCCTGTGCAAGGCCAGGGCTTTTTGGACCATGCTTTCTCACGCTGTCGTGTGTGTTATTTGCTGAAGCTTCTGATTCGTTAGAGCAGAAAAACAAGTGGTACTTACGATTGCATAGATATGATTGACGATATCCTCGCTGGGAATGCCGCTGTAGTCTTGAAATACCCGTCGGATCTAACTCTTTTAATCAGCCATAAGTTCGATTCCTAATTTTGAATATGGCACGTATCTTACCTCTGGACTGATCATCTGATCGATGTTCGGGATCCACCATGGGAGATCTTTGCTAGGTTCTCGATCCTTCAAAACATCGCTCTTACTAGAAAGATTGGATCCGGTGAATTTGCGTGACATAGTGATACTCAATGCGTGTGATATTGGTAGAACAACCGTTGCATTATGGGGCGGAGGTTATTACATATATGCCACCAACAAGGACCGTGCGAATTTTTAATATAATCCTTGTCAACACAAGATATCATGAGGCACAGCAAGCCTTTCTTGGAAGGGTTAATCACTCATCCTTTTATACAACAGCTGCTGCACTGAAATTCTCTTCGTTCCCGAGGTATATACATATCTATCTATGTACCGAATAAACTAAGGAATCGAAAGGGAATATCCCTGTGCCGTAGGCATGCAGTCACCTCAACAGCAAACTCCAAACAGCCTGTAAAAGAGCTCAGACTAAAGCATTCCCTTCCCATCGCTTCCCATCCTTTCACGTAGCAAAACTGCGAACTACACCAATGTCCCATCATCCTTGACGTACTTTAGTGGGTATGCAGGAGTAGACAAAGGTTTTTCCTTGGCTTTCTCCAGTCTCACAAACTCGGTGCCACCAATACTTGCAGCGAGGCCTTCCTCTTTTTTGGTGGCGTTGCGAAGACTGGCTGTGACGCGTAAACTGCAAATGATCGTGACCGTGGACCTTGAATTCTCCGAGAAGAGAGGTCGTAGGGTAGGCAGACAACACCCTATCAAATCCGCTGCAACTTAAACAATCGACAAAACAACGACCTGCGAGTTTTGACCTAGAATCTTTGAGCATGTGCTTGTATCAGATCTTTGTTTGAAGGCTCACCCAGGGCGTCACGGTGGCCTAGATGTGCACCTGAACTTGTGTAGGTGTCCTCGTCACAGGCAGATCAATGTCACCGAATAGCTTACCGTATGCATCGAGATACATAATGTAAAGCCTTGCAGCGCTAGATGCGGTAGATCTGATCAAGCCAATCAAATGTATATGGAAAGAGATTGCAGAAATACATACAAGAAACCCATCGCGAAAATTCCTAGGATCTGAAGTTTTCGAGTTGTCGAAATATGAAGCTTCCAAACTAAAAGAACGGGTTATAAGAGTACAACGAAATCAAGTATGAGATCAGTAACGCAGAAGGCAACCTCTGACGCTGCCATGTCATCGCAATACGTGACGCATTGGAAGATGTAGCGGCCGCCAAATTAACAAGCCAGAGCGCTATCGCATCCCATGCTGTGCCCTATGCTGTGCCACATACTGCATCCTGAACCATAGAAATAAGGCACAGCTGGCGAAGACTACACTCCTTCTTCCCATTCTCCCTCTCTCTAAGTTTCAATTAACTTCTTTGATTTTCTTAATTCATTCACCAACAACCCTTTCATTCCCTCCCCCACCCCCCGCTCCCCTTAAACAATATTTTCGTATTAAACGTAACTCTGCTATCCCTAGACATGAGGAACTCTAGAGACACTAAAGAGCAATTAGGAACCCGCTCGAGGTCCGATCATAACATTGAACTCCAGAATGTCAGCATCTCGCCCTTTTCTGACCTTAACGCTAACGTGATGCAGTACACCGAAAATCACGCATCTACACGCACACATTGGACGAGGTCGTGGAAAAATATACTTAGGCCACTCAGGATTGTTGTCCTGTTGCTCGTTGCCTTGTCTCTTGCATCGAGGACCCTCCGATTCAAGCTTTCGACAGTATCTCATGAAGCAATTCTATCACCCCAGATGGGTCTCCCCCTTCACAGAATGCCTCAACCCAAGCCAAAAATAAACGACTATTTCGACATCTGTAACACATCCATTGTCGCCACTAAATTCCAAAACTTCGCATGGAACGTCACGACTGAAGAATCAACTATAGAACAGTGGCAGTTTATTGATTCGGCTGTTCCTGAATCACGCAAGAACCTTCACGGCTGGGTTTATATCGAAAGTGGTGATGTTCTCCAGAGTTCTGATATTGAGGTACGCCTCGAAATTCGCTCCACTAATATGACGGATGTCGACAATTTGCTCTTTCAAAAATCAGGGTCAACCCTCGAAATGGACTACAACTTTAGGAACGACACTGACATCTGCACGGAGATTCATATATTCGTCTATCTCCAGCCAGGGACTAAGCATCATTTAGAGAAGTTTAAGATCTGGACTAATATCTTCAACATCTGGTTCAGATACGGACTTGGCTGGGAAATCAACAACTTAATCGCACATACTTCGCACGGAGAATTGGACATGGACAGCAGCCCATGGAACACTCCACTAATCGCGCACAATCAATCGTTCAGCTCTATCACAGGAAACATTTTCGGCTGGTTCGTCCCCCTTGACAATTTCAACATGCACAACATTCACGGAGAGGCAATCGCCTACATTTGCCCTACAGTGGCAGATGATCGGAGTGAATACCCCAAGAACATTTCAGTTTCAACTGTTTCAGGGTTTATTGGGCTTGCGGCTATATTTGAGATTTGGGAAGCAAGGCCTTACAACCATCGATTATCAGTTGCGACTATATCAGGTGGTATCAAAGCTCAAGTACCGCACGGGCGGTACACAAATTTTTCTAGCATTAGTGGGAATGTTTCAGTCTACATGAGGCCGTTCGGGGCTAGCTCGGACTCTCTGAACGAGATATATACGTCGTCGCAGTCTGGCTTTTCTCGTGTGTGGCTTGGCAACCCGCCAGAGGAGTCGAGTGGGAAATATAACCCGTTGCTCAATACCGTCAGCAAACACGACGTTGGCGAAGGAAGATTAGAGTTGGGATACTCATATAGTTGGTACGGTGAGATGGATGCAGTTATCGGACAGGGCGCACTCGCGTTTGATGGCAGTTCAATAGAGGAAATTGAGCGTGGAGAGGGTTACATAAAGGCGAGGAGGGGGCGGAAAGAATGGAGTCCGATAGAGGGAGACAGTCAGATGGATATTCGTGTTGGTACTGGTTCCTTAGATATCCGGCTTGGGCTACCGATGTTCGACGATGAGTGAGCAAGACTATACTGTAATTCTTAGAATATCACTTAAGAGTTAGTAGAACTTGCTAGTAAGACATGTCTTGCAAGGCCAAGGTACTCGGAAGACAAGTATTCGCTGCTCTACGAGTGGTTCTGTGTGTTGAACTGAGTCCAGAAATCCTCCTTCCAAGCATTCACCAGTTTCAATACCACAGGATTCCCGAAAGGAGCCTGCTGCGTCGCGAAGAAGCCGGCAACTCCCTGTTCTCGATTAATCCACCACACGATATTGGAGGCTCCACCCCACGCAAGCATGCCTTCCGGCTGGCCAATTTCGGGCACTGAGCCCACACAAAGCAGACCACCCAACCCGTAGTTCACCTCGTCCTCGGATATGGGACCAGCAACGATGTCCCAGGCAGGTCGCAGTTGTAAGAGCATCTGAATGCTCTGCGACTTTGGCGTGAGCTGTGGAGTGAACATCTCAGCGATAGTTTCTAGCTTCAGGAGTTTTGGCGAGTCGGATATCAAGTCTGCAAGCACGGTAACATAGTCCATGGTTGTCGAAGATAAGCCGCTGCCACCGTCTTGTCCTTCAGGGTTGTCGAACGGCCATGTATCGCAGGGCTCCAAGCGTCCATCTTTTGTTTGTTGAGCACCGTGCATTGCTCTAGCGTCGTATTCTGGGTGCTTGCCGATGTTGAATCTTGGAAACGGTGCAGAAAGCCCCAACCTCTTCCAGATATTCTCGACGAAGTAGTCTTCTAGTGTCATGCCATCGTGCAGGCGACTAACAACGACGCCAGCCCAATCCAGACTGCAGCCGTAGAGCCAACCGGTGCCCGGCTCGAAAACTAGTGGCATCATATGTCTTTCTGGGACACTGTAGATGGGCTTACCCTGATTCTGGGAAGCTGCCCAGCGCATCAACAACGGGTGGAGGAATTTGTAACCCAAACCTGACGTGTGGGACAGAAGGTGCCGGGCAGTGATTGTGGTTTTGCTCGGCTCGAAAGTGAAGTCCGATCCTGATGCTGCGGTCAAGATCTCCTTGTCGTTGAACTCGGGAAGGATCTCGGTGAGTGGTGAGTCGAGGCTTATGAGGCCCTTGTCCACACATTGTAGCAATGCAATGGCGGTGATGAGCTTCGTGGCGCTCCCAAGTTTGAGAACGACATCTTCGCGGAGCGGCGAGGCATCGGGTGAGAGTGACTCATATCCTGCAATCTTGCTATACACCTCATTGCCTGGAGTTTCGTGTCAGCTTTCAAAACACGGCATAGTTACTGACGTTAGAAGCAAATATAGGTCAAGCACGAGATATGTAGGAATGGCATCATACGATTGCGGTCCACGCATTTGCAAATGACACCATGCACCTTGGCATTCCCTTTCTCAGTGTACCCGGCAAGGAGAGAATCGAAGTCGGTCATGTTCACGGATTGTTAGGGCTCTGGTGGCAGGATGAAGGAAGTGTATCTCAAGGCGTGAGTTTAAATGAATAATGAGTGACGAAAGTGTGAACAGGAAGCTCTTATTTATCCCATATGTTTCGCACGAAAGAGTCGAGATGCATTTCCGCTGAGCCAATCAGGATACTCAGTTTCCGATGGTCCCACCACCGATCTTACCGAGTATTGCAGCCAATCGCAATGCAAGCTTTCCGAGGGATCGGCACTGACTCGGGCCTTCACTTACGTCAGGGCTATCGCTTATCCGAAGTGAGATCTGCTTTGCACGCCCAGTTTTATGGAATTAATGGCCTGGTTGCTCAAAGTATCGAGGAAATTAAGATCGTCAGAGAGTCTAAGAATGTTACTAATCTAGCGTAAGCAGAAAGAGAGCTAGTACCGAGAGCTAGATGTTTAAACGCTGCTTCTAGCAGCTTGACAGAAATCACACGCTATCTAGTCTGGGGCTTGTGTCAGGTCTAGATAAATGCTTCAATCCCACAACGCGCTAAGGTCGATAGACGTATTCTGGGCAAAGTGCTCACCCGACGACACGAACGACCAGACATCACCCGCAGCCAAGTCTGCTTCAACCAGGAATGTATCTTGGTACACATCAATCGTGGGAGCGCCGAAGTTCGACATATACAGACCGGTGGGCCCGGTTTTCGACATAAGCCAGGTCGTCATGAGACAGTAGCTACGCCCGAGATAGATCACGCGAGACTGGAGAACGTGGGCCCTTGGAGGCGAAGTGCGTCAAAATGAGACAAGGTAATACGGTAGAAAGGCAGATAGGGCAGAGTTAATGGCTCATTGCCACTCGTGTGTGAGATAGCATGGCTGGACAGGCTCGGTGAATAGTGCTACTTTATTCCACTTCTCATCACTCTAACCGGCTATCTGAGGCATACTACCTTGATGACTGAGGATTCCGCCTTTAGCATCCATGTACGTTCATGCACCTAATTCACGGCGCTCCAATTGTAGAAAGCAACCAAAAAACTCTATGGCTATTAGACATGAGCTTGAAAGCTCGGAAATGCTTGAAACTAAACCCCAGCGTCCACTTGAGAAGTATCTGGCCTTTCTCCTGCCGCATGACCTCTAAAATCGGTGAGTTTCATTCGCAGAGATGGCATTAAAAAGAATATATGTTAGAAGGAGGCGAAATATGTTGTCCAAGAAGAAAAATGAACAGAACATGGATTCATTTCCTCTCTTGCCCTTTCCCACGTTAAACGCATTCTCAAGTACACACATTGAATCACTATGCATACAGCCTCGTTGTCCTGCGAATTTATATACAAACCCGCCTTTGCCTTCTTGGCCTCTACTTACTACAGATTCATTCCATCGAACTCTTCCAAGAAAAAAGTAATAAATAATTTTCATGCGTGTCGCTACTTCGCTTTAAAAAGATTTGACACTAAAATGCATGGACCTCCTGGATCTTAAGAAGATATCATCAACTTGTGAATGCCTTGTCTAAAGAGTCTCGTTCTGCATCGACACCAACAAAATATTCTGTACGTCATGCGTTTATTGAGGGTTGTAGAGCCGAAACCAACAGAAGGCTTTTACATGTGGAATCAGAACGATGGTGAGCTTATTACATGAGCTTGGGGCTGCGGAGACGGACGAATATGGCATCAGTGAATGTCATAATCGTCAAGAATGGTGATACATATGTGCATATGAATAGAGAAGTTTTTGGGAATATCAATCTCCCGTGCTTGCCGCGCCTAGGACGTGCCATCTTCTAGCTTCTATGAAGGAAAGCCGACGACCTGGAAGTTGTAGTTGCAAAGTGTCCCCGAATTAACCACCTCAATTCCTCCATACCCACCCCCTACCATCGTACTCCCGTCCCAAACCTCGACCTGCACCTTGCCTGCCACCAACCCACCCACCTTAAACGCATTATACCCCTCAACAAGGTTCACCTTCCCCATCTCCACCTCTCCACTTTTCACAACAGCAACCAGTCCCGTGTTACCAGCAGCAACAAGCACAACCCCACTCACTACATCCTCCGCATTCTCTACGCCTCCTGGCTTTCCCAGCGAATCAGAACTACAATCCGCGCCCACGAGGAGTGTATGATGCCAAAAAGTGCCCTGTATAGGCAGGCCGTTGGTAGGCACCATGCCCGTCACCCCTGTATCCCCTCGCTTCCAAGCAGTAATAAAAGGCCCCAAGATGTTTTTATATCCAGTGTGGCCGTAGTCGGTGGTGTAGGCTTGAATCGCCGGACTACCAGCCATCGGCTCCGGCCAGATATTCCCCATATAATGAGCCTCTCCAGCATCATTCCACGTCTGCAGCTCGAGCATATCTGGCTGCAATTCCAACACCTGCTGCAATCTGACTTCTAAATTCGATTCCCCGCGGCGGTACCAGTTATTCGTGGCGTCCATGTGCTTGTATTGTAAGGGGGAGATACCCATGAGAAAGATTTTGGAGGCTGAGTGCGCGGCGGAAAGGTATGTGGCGTCGTCGGTGGAGACGTTGACGGGGACTTGGCCTGCGGCTTCGCTCGGCCAGGAATTCCAGTTCAACATGCCATCCAGACTGGGGAGGTTGTCGAAGAAGGTGGTTGAGGGTGTGGCTTGGTAGAAGCCCGGGACGACGAGCACGTCGCCGACTGTGGACTTGAAACTGGCCCACGAGCTGTCGCTCACGGCTTCGCCGCCAAAGGTTGAGACGAGGGGTTTGGATTTGTATTTGTAGTACGAGGTACGGCTTAGGTAGGGCTGGAGGTACGAGGCGTATTGGCTGGGGTCGGTGAAATACCCCGGCGCCATGTCGAAGGAGAAGAAGAGGCCGAAGCCGAGTTCGTCGGCGTTAGTGAAGAGCGCGTCGACTGTGTCGGTGGCCCAGGACTCGAGAACATCTAGAAGATATTAACGTGTGTTCCAGAACGTGCGAGAAGAGCAAAGTCATACTGATATTCATGGCGAAGGCGTCAAGGCCAAGTGCTTTTGCATCGACGATGTCTTGCCGAACGTGTTCGTTGGTGATGCCACCAATCATGTAATGTGCGAACCTGTTGATTAGATTAGTATGTATTTGAGGAGAGATATGGTGGTAATTTACACTGGTTTGCCAGTACTCTGTCGTGCGGCCGGCCGACAAGAAGCCAGAGCCGCCAGGGCACTGGCAACCATGATAGAAGAAGTAAATCGCATGGTATAATGAACGACAAGTATAAAGAATAACGCCAGCACAAGAAGAGCGACGAGAAGTAAAACACACAACAACCTGAAAAGAGTGAAGCAGCTGAAAGATAAGATCACCTTATCAACGACCTCTTCACCATATAAGTATGTAGCAGCACCAGCTGGTCGCCTGTGAAAAGGCAACTGCGCAATCTTTGTCCGCGGACAAGGGCTATACTAAATGTTGGGCAATCTGCCTGCCGCAAAATATCGAAACACCGGACTCTGCGGAACATCAACCCTATTACTCGCGTTTTTTGTCGATGACAGCTTCGCGTATCGTAGAACTTGAAACATTGGGGGCCAACCACGAAGACCGTGGCGTTCAAATCTCCGTCCGGAGGGCTGCGCAGCATCGCGAACGCCGGTCAGATGTGGGGAGAAATATTATTCCTGGGTAAGATCACATTCTACACCTAGATAACGAAAAGGGCGCCTGACATTATATTGGTATTTGTGAACATTACTGGAGAGCAGTAAAGAACAATTAAACGCGAGGGTTGACTCACGGAGAGGACATACGTGTTGCAGGGATCTCAGTTTTGTCAATATTTTGTGACTATTGATATTAATGCATACAGATTCTTCGAATATATTAACACAAATGGTATCTCCTTCGCTGTTTACTCCACCAAATGCTACTCCAATATTTGCCAGTACCTCGAGTACAAAAGTCAAAAACCAAACGCCAATATCAAGGTACCGCTCTAGGGTGGGTGTTGGACGCCGCGCTGAATACATATTCGCTATGCTATGCTATATATGCTCCTTGAATGCTCCTTGATTGATGAAAACGCCTGGGGTTAGTAACAGCCATAGACCGATTTTGGAAGTGTGGCGCCGAGAAAGAATAAGCGATGACAGGCATGGGAGCGGTAAAAGTCTCCGTGCCAATTACAATAGGGCCGAGTGAAGCAGAGCCAACCCTTTCGCCCTCTGGACAGAATCACGTGACTCTCGCAGTGATAGGAGAAGTTTACTTCTGGGTAGCCGTGCTACTCTCCCCTGCGATGGGTTGCTGTGAGCTGTCGCTGAGGCCCCCTTGCCGAGGTGCTGCTGCTGGCCGAGAAGGGTCAACCTTGCCATCTTCTGCTTGTAGACTACCGGTAAGCCACTGGCCCATGTGCGTCTGCCATCTCATAGGGTCCTCAAGCTTGGTTTGCTCGCGCATCCTCCTGTGTCGCACTAGTCTCTCAGCAATCTGCTGCAGTACCACCTTTGGGGCGGCGTATTCAGGGTTGGTTTTGTCGGTCTTGTCAACCTCACGGGTGAGGTATATTTTTGTCGCTTGCTCCATTTTCGATAAGGTCTTGCCACCCGGTACCTCCTTGGTAACGCCAGCCGGATCAGTCCACAATCCCCTTTCCCAATTATCCAGCTTCATGTCCTCTAATCCTTTGTTGACGTTCAGCCTCTTGTACCATCGGTTCTCGCCTTTGGCAATGGTTCGCATCATCTTGTGTCGGTCCTCGCCTTCAGTATACTTGATCAAAACATTCTTGAACACGGCGAACTTTTCAGACCATTTCTTCATAAGCGGAACCTTGCCGAAAGGACCAGGCCATACTGATGCGAAGCCATCATGTGTGGTGTTTGGGCGTCCAGTACCAATCGAAAGAAGTAGGGCTGGTTCATTGTCTTCGCCCTTGAGGGAGAGATGCTCGGTATACGCCGCGTACGATGGGTTGTTCTCTCTAATCCCACCATCCTTGAAGCCAATTTTGCCTCGCGGGTGTCCAAGATCTGCTTCGAGCATTTTGAAAAAGAAAGGCGCTGCCGATGTAGCCCTAGTAACTTCCCATATCCGTAGGTTATCTACGCCCTGATTGTACGGCGTTACCCACTCTGGCGCAATATTCGGGTCATATCGATGGTCATACGATCGAAGAAGGTAGGCCTCGTCTATCTGGCCGGAGTGTGTTGCGGTAAGGCAGACTGATTGGCAGATTCGGGGTGTCGGCGCCTTGATGCTCGAGGCAGAGGAATTGGTTGTCGAGGTGACAGGAGAGCTAGATGCGGAGGTAGAGGAGCTCGCTTCGGAATTAGAGACAGTCCAGGGATGAAAGTCATTTCCGTCACAGGTAGCCTCGTTGTGGTTATGATGCTTGCAATATTCCCTCACGATTCGCTGAACTGCCTTCTCCAACGGCTTGTGGTGATATTTTGTCGCCAAAGGAAGAACATTTCTTCGATGCCCAAAAAGATCGTTTCCCACTTCACGATATATCTCCAAGCACTGCGGGACCGTCATTCGTAATCGTCCGAGCATCACGGCAATCAATCCTCCAGTGCTTGTTCCGTACATGTAATCGAAGTAGTGACATGGGAGGAGTTCGTCCTCGATAAACGTGTCGCGTTTGCTACCGGGAACAGGTCCCTCTGTGTCTTGGAGACGTTTCTCGCATTCAGCGACTTCGTGCATGAGGCTCTGAAGGATGAGTAGGCTGGCGTAGCCTCGGATACCACCGCCGTCTATATTGTAGGTTAGCCATGCGATCTTAGACCATTGGTAAAATGACTCCTGGTGTATACGATAGTGCTGCACAAAGTCGAATCAATCCTCTTGACCCTGGGCTGAAAACTCCTAAGCAGACATGTGGTTTGCGTGAATGCTGTCTAGAGGGTCCGCGCGAGGCTCTGGAGTTGTGGGTCTCGACTTCTACTCCATCTTCCCGCCTCTAAGCAAACATTTCTGGTGTCCGGCGTAAAGCCCTTCCAGGCAGATACGATCAGGCTCAGCAGGACTGGGCCGATCTTCTTGACCTCTGCCAGACATTGCTTTGTGCTCCACACTGTTCGCTCGAGGGTGACTCCATGGAGCAGTCCCCAGTGGTAGAGGTTGGCCCGTCACCGAGCACCGCTCCAAGCCCACAGGGAGTTGCCTGTGATCGTTCTGGGTGTGTATAGAATTTCGGCGATAGGTTCGAAGGATTGGGTCGGCTCTGTGCAGTACCGTCGTATGATCGGGCACTTTACGCTGCTGGCACCACTTGCGCGCGCCGCGTCGCAACCACTCCAAGGGGATGTGCACGTACCTAGAGTGAGTATAAGGTCCTCCCACGCATTCTTCTTCGTGACCTCCCTCGTCCACATAGCTCCTGTTTTGTCCTGTGCAGAAGCCGTGGTCCCCGTCGTCATAATCGAGAGCGGGCGTGTGGGAGAGTCGATAGGAGGCTGCAGCATCGTGAAGGCGGATCAGCAACAGTATATCAGGAGATGGGCTAGAGGATCAGTGCAAGGGCACGAAACGCTGTTGGGGTGCTTGTGCTTGCGGCAAGGGACAGCCTGACGATATTAAGGCAGATATCCATCCAGTGAGCTTTCATGTGCTGCAGCAGAGAGTGTGGCTCATGGCGCATGCGGGAGCGAGGGCGAGGTGTAGTGGGCGGACGCGGGAGTGGCTGGGAAGTCTCCGATGGCGACCCGAAACGAGTCAAGTGCTAGAAATGCCGGGGGACTTACGCCTGATTCGCCAGCCCGCACGAGCAATATCACTCGCGGTGTGCTGAATTGGGTTTTGTGTGATGCTCCGCCTCCTGACAGCCCTGAAGATCGAATAAACGGCTGGCCGGCGTTGAGTCACTCCTGATTTCCGGGGGATAGGTAGGAGTACCGTAACAGGTATTGTGCCACCGGGATGGATTAAGTGATGAGATCGTCCCGCTTCCCGCCTCCACCTCCTCCATAGGCCTGGGTATTACTGGACCCGAGCATCTGCCGGTTGAAACCCCGAAGCAAAGAAGAAAGGCAGCAACGTGTGCCTGAGGAAGAGAGTCTCAAACAACGGAACGCCAGAAGCAGGCGTAGGCTGCGGTCCAGATGACGCCTCCTTGTGAGCAGACCAGCGTGAACAAACTCGCTGGGGATACGCAGGGGAGCCAGGCCGGTCAGGTGGGCGTGTCTGACTCTACGATGAGGCACAAGGATATCATTTGATTTACATCCTTCGGCATTCTGTACGCAGACGATTCTATCGCCTCGTTGCCAGTATTCCCTAGAAGCAAGGCCACAGTGTGACGCTGAGCCTGGCAATCCAAATGGCTAAACGATCACACCCTGCTTCTAGAATTACATAGAAGCGCAGGGTCAAGTCGCAGGGCAGAGCTAAGCGCAGCGCAAAAATAAGTGGCCATGACGGATTACCTAACCCAAGCGAATGTCCTCGTCCAATCAAACCAACGGGTGCGTACAGCCCTCACAAACACCAACCGGTTTTCCCTTTCACCCAAGACCGGCGCTTGCCGGCCGCCACACACTCACCAGCCACCTACGGCGGAGCGACCGTGACGCCGTTCTTTGACCGGACTCACTCCACCTGCCTTTAGTCTCCCTCGCGCACGTAATCACCAGACGTTCTCTGCCTCTGCTTCGCTCTCGCCCTCTCTTATACAAAGCCGCCGGCTGGCGTTCATGGCCCGCAAACCTGTTCACTGACCGTCGACTCAATCCACTCCGCCGACCACCCTACGTAACTGGGAATCAGCCCCGTCCGCGCCCGCCACGCACTCACGCCCGCCATCATGACCTGGAAGAGCACAGGCACGTCCACCAACGGCACAAGTTCGTCGTCAGCCAGCTCGCTCTTCAACCTCGACGAGGACGACAAGAGCAACATCCTCGTGTACAAGTACCGCTCGGGCAGCAAGTCGCTCGAGGTGACGTCGCAACATGCCCTTTGCAAGGCGCTCGACACAGGTGAGTCTCTCTCGTGCGTGCCTGGTCTTGTAACGGCGCTAACAAACGGCGGCCTCACAGATCCGAATCTGCCTTTCCTCCGCGTCACGAAGAAGAAGATCCCCCGGGGCAACAGCCGCCTAGAGGTCCGCACCGAAGACCTGCTCACACCCGAGGATGTCCAGAAGTTCGCCGAAAAGCCCACGCTCAACTCGTCGCTTGCGAACGTCGGACTCCCTTCCTCGGCGTACTGGAAGCGGCTGCTCTTCAACTCCTTCCCCGAACTCTACATCGTTTCCAAGTCAATAAGTCCTACGAACTCTGCCAACAGCTCCCCCGAGAGCTCGCAGCACGTGAGTCCCTCGACCACGTTTCCTGTTGATACGCCCCATCCCGTGCAAGACCCGCAGGCAAATTCATAACGTTCCGTGATGGGAGGTCCGCTCTAGCGACGAGGTTATTGAGCTCTCTTTTGGGTTCCTCGTCTCGCCTCCCATACCGGAACCGCTCATGTGCCTCGGAAATGTATCGACACTACTCCCCCCTTGGATCAACAACTGCAAATACGTCTTCATTCCCTTATTAACGATACCCAACGTCTTATGTACCCGAATCTGCAGCAAAAGGCGCTGGTCGGTGTTCTTGGTGTCTTTTTTCATCGCTCATTTACATGTCTTCCTTTGGCTGGGAAAAATCTTGGTTACCAAAAATGCGGTGGCTATTTGGATGAAAGGCCGAGCGATCGAGTGTGTCTGCTCTCGCTCCTATCATGACATTTCTTATATACTCAATAAATATTATGTTACATTACTACCGTCTATTCTTGTTGTTTTCCTGTGCTACTAACGCTCGTGGTGAACACTCCAATGCATTGACAAGGTCTACTCTGTTATGGAGTAATGGAGCACTACGTGGTAATGCCAAACAGAATGCAAAATGAATGTTATATACACTCCCCTTCCCTACCTCTCTCTCTTCCCCTCTCGTCTTTCTCACCCTTCTTCTATTACGACAGCAAAATCAGTAATTCATGTAAGTCTCTAACCGGTAAAGAGCAAACTAGAGGCAGGCGACGTCGCCAGCTGGCTAGTTTCCGGGCTCTAGATCTTCAGGTTGTTACCGCGTGCCCATCGATTTGGTGGGGGGAACCCACTAACCCACTCACTCGAACCCGTCGGTCAATTTCTCGCAGTGAGTGCGTCTGCGGACTTCGCCCTCACGCTGCTTTCCTTGGGAACCTTTTGTTTGGTGAGATAAAGGCTGTATTAATTCGTTTATAGAGAGAGGGGGGCAGAGGTAAAGAGGTAGAAGGGATTTTGAGCATTATATTGATATAGATATTTAGGGGATCTGTGATGCTTGTGGGGTGGTGCGGGTGGTGAGGAAGGAGGCAAGGAGGGTGAGGTGGTGAAATTCAGCGACGACTTTTCGATCGACGAGAGCGCAAATATGAACCGATTTCGACCGCAACAATTCTCAGGGTCCGGTTGCCCACCGTCAGTGCTGCAAGGTGCAATATTAAGAAAGTTGATGACAAGCTTAGAATTGAAAGGACCGGTTCGGAGCTTTTAACATCGGGCAGTCAATGCCTCGATCCCTTCGCAAAGTCCAAGACGAAGTGCTCAGAGCCTGAAACGCTGTGGAAAGAGCTGGACTTCTTGAGACAAATAACCGAAGAACGGATCGAGTTCGCGGAGGCAGGGGCAGACGAAGACAACTATGGTGGAGAAGATGACCTCTGAGCACCTGTGGAATGATGACTTGCCTCTTAAATGGTGTCACGGCCACAAAGCGATGACATGTAGCGCATACTTCCCTCATTCTGATCTGCCATCGTAGAGCTTCAATGGAAGGTTGTATACTTGGCAATATCATGTATGACGCCCAAAGAAGTAAAATATACCTTTCATAGATCCCAGCCTAGGCTCCGTTAGCTCATGTACACAGCGAGGGCGTGTTGTAAGTCTTACTCCAGGTTGTCCTTTCAGGATTCACCTTAACGACGCTGACTTTATCCCCAACGCTCAACACCTTGGCCCCCAGTCTCGGATTCCAAAAGCTATACCGCCCAAAGACCGGACTCCATTTGGAGCCCATATCGACTCTCCGGTCTTTTTGCAATTTTTTTAGTACCTCTCCCGATGGACCAGTACCGGGTTCACCCGTCTTGTAGTCGATATTGATGCTCTTGCACCGGACGCAGTTGTGCGCCATGATGATCTCGGCATCATTGACTTTGATCTTGCCCCAGAAGTCTTCCTCCCACGGTTTGTCTGCGCCCTGGATCACGATATTGGGTCGGAATTTAGTGACATCCATTGCCTCGTTTTCGGGAAGGAGGGAGGAGACAGCGGCGAGTGACGTCTTGGTCACAACCAAATACGGCGCGCAATCAGCGAAGGTAATCTGCTCGCCTTGGAGGCTCGAAGCCCCTAGGATAGGGAGGCTTCTGGAGATTGTTGATAGCAATGAGCTGGTTTTGGATGGAATCATCTCCTCGAACAGAACGGCGCGATGGTTGTCGCCCAGATAGGCAAGGACAACGTCATAGCCAAAGCAAGAGGAGAACCAGGAATTGTATTCTGCTGGCATTTTGAACGCTTTGGTCGAGCTTCTGTGCATGGTGATCTGGAATGGTTCCAAATCCTCAGTATCAGGCTGGAGTGGAATCTCCAGAGTCGTGGATTGACCATCGGCAGAGGCGATGAACTCGACCATGATGGACCCCTTGCCGTTGATGTGGTCCTCGGGCAAAATGATGTCTGTCAAGAACTGTGTCATTTTCGGGTAGTTGCTCACGGCCATGTTCTTGTAGCCATCCTTGGTCAATTCTACAATCATGAAGCTGCGATCGTATGCGAAGCCATGTCTTGTGGCAACGGCCTTGGAGAGCTGTGTCGGGCGCAGAGACTTGATGGGATATACGTATATCTGCCATGTTGGATGCCGTCAGTGGAGGGGCACCCGAAGGGGTCATGGAAACCCACCTCGCTTATTTCCATCTGTTTCGACGTGGAGTTGGTGGGGGTAGACATCCATTTACGGCAAAGAAAGAAAGTCGTGACTGCCAGAAAGACAGAAACGAAGACGAGGGGTGACATGATGAGTGAACCCATGATAGCAAGAAGTGTTGTTTGAGGGCATCGAGCGTCCGAAAGCTGTTGTCCAGGTTGCCCTAAGGATGCTTATTTACATGATGCGGCTCGCGCCCTTCTGTCAAATGGCGGATCCCTTTACTCGAAGCGTAAGCGGGGTAGCTTCACGTTGTTCGAACATTCTGAGTCCGCCGTGACGGCGGTTCTCCCCATGCGTAATTAGCCATCTCCCCTCACATGTCGTTTCGGCGAGTTCTGCTGGCTGCATTCCATCCCAGCGCTCGCTCGTGGAAGCTGGATACATAAGAACGCTCAAGCAGCTGATTGGCAGGTCACAGAAAGTCTAAAAACGCCTGTGGTGGAGAGGTGCCTGCTTTCGCGAAGGCGAAAAGGCGAGTCAGCGTGCAGCCGCCGCAGGGGCGGAGATTTCTGGCTGCGACGGCAAATCAAGACCAAGACGACGTTTGTTGCGAGAAACGACCTCCCAGAATGAGTACTGGTGTCTTCCAGGGTTCAGAACGGTGGGTGAGGCGGGCCCCGCTGTCGTTGGCTGGACGTTGCCGCGCGGAGAGTGGCGGTGCAGCCGGTGGTGGTGAGGGTCGACGGCCAGCTGAGGGTGGCTTGGCGCATGACGTTGGAATTTCCCATATGTTGCAGGGAACCCAACCTTTCGCCTTCGGTGAGTGTGCCTGGCGAGAGTGACTAAGAGTGAGAGAACATACGCTCCCTTCGACTCAATACCACTGCTCCTCTCGTGCGACCTGTTCTCCCTGCGTCTCCTATGACTCTCCATCTCGCTGGCTAGTCCCCCTCTTGTGCTCCTCCTGCAATTCGCTGCGCTTCCGACAGCCTCGTCGCCGGACCCTCCACTGGCTTAGTACTCCGCTAGAACCGCAACCTCCACGGCTCCTCCACCCACCGCGAACATTGGCAAACAAAGCGTGAACCAGAAAGCGCAGTCGCGAGCCGACGCCCGCACGTGCACGCATCACCGCCGTCTGATCTTGGCCCACGAGGCAGCCTCGCTCTCGCTCTCTGCGCGCGACTCACCTCCACCCCAGCAGCCACAGCCGCCGCGGCAGACATCATTCACCATGGCAAGCAACGGCATCCGGCGGAAGGACACCACAAAGGGCCCGCCCCTTCGCATTCTCTCGCTAGGTACCGTCCCGTCTCCCAACCGCAACTCCCATATCACGCACTAACGCGGGGCTGCAGATGGCGGGGGCGTGCGCGGATACTCGATGCTCATCATCCTCCAGGAGCTCATGCACCGAACCTTTGTCGAGATAGAAGGCCGCGCTCCCAAGCGACACGAAATACCCAAGCCATGCGACCACTTCGACCTGATCGCCGGCACCGGCACCGGAGGGCTGATTGCCATCATGCTGGGCAGGCTGCGCCTGGACCTCGATACCTGCAAGGACGTGTACATCCGGATGACGAAGCGCGTCTTTGAGACGGACAAGACCTTCGCCGGCATACCCTACCGGTCCACGCTGTTCAAGGCCTCCAAACTCGAGGAAGCCATCATGGAGTGCGTGCGGGAGCATACCATATACGACGATGAAGGCAACGACAGCCACAACGCAATGTCGTCCGCGGCGGACGTCCGCACCCCCATGACCCCCGGGAGCGCCATACCTGGCGTGCACCGGAGCGCCAGCAACGCCAGCCGATACAGCCAGATTGGCATGACCCCAGTCAACATGCGCATCGCTGCGTTGAAGTGGGGCGACCCGAACGCGAAGCTCTACGACACCAGAGAAGAGCGCACGAAGACGTAAGTGGGAATGTTGTTTGCTGAAGATTTCATAGTGCTAATTCTTCGCAGCGCCGTCACAGCCGTCTACAAAGGCACCAAGAAGCCTGGCACCGGCCAGATCCTCCTGCGCTCCTACGACTCCCGGAAAGAGACCTCTGTCGAGCCCAACGCGACCATTTGGCAAGCTGGCCGCGCCACCTGTGCCACCGCGCTTGCATTCAAGCCCATCCAGATTGGGCAATCCGTCTTCCTAGACGAAGGCGCCGGCAAATACAACCCTGCCCCGCAGATCCTCGACGAGGCTGTCTGCAACGAGTGGCCCGGACGCGAGGTGGGCGTCTTCATTAGCATCGGCACAGGAAAGCGGCCCGAGGGCACCAACCAGCAGCAGCATCTTTGGTGGGAGGGCTTCGTGTCTAGCGGCATGGGCGACTTTGCCGAGGCCAGGCGGAAACTCGTTAGCAAAATCGAGGATTGCGAGAAGACCCACCTGGCCATGAAGGACAACCTGGCAAAACGACAAGTGAACCCCGAGAACTACTACCGTCTCAATGTCAGCGTGGGCGTTGGAGAGTTTGGCATGAACGAGTGGAATCGCCTGGCCGAGATCAGCACCAACACCCGCATGTACCTCTCGGAATCAGACGTTCAGAGTAAGAACCTCGATGCAGCTGCGAAGCTGTCCCGGATACACCGCGCGAAGATACGATGGGAGCGCATAGAGAGAGGACACGGTGGTTCGACGCCGGCATCAAATCCCTGGGAACGCCCTCTGCCTTCCGTTCCAGACCCTTCCCCCTTCGCCGTAGAACTCCCAGCGGAAGACGTTCCCCCCCAGCCCTACCGGCAACAGGATCCCGACCTACTCTCCGCGCACTATCAACGGCCTTCCGACAACGACAAATACGTCGTGGCCTCATCAGACGAATATCCTCCCTCTATCTCATCCGAAATCGACCCGCGGCACTCCGGGGAATTGACGTCTCGTCGGCGATCTGGCGAGCAATTCACACACGGCCCCGTAAGCTCGGTCCACAGCTCGCCTAGAGTCAGCGATAGCGAATTTCGACGACAGACCCCCCCGCCTCTACCTCCAAAGACGCCACTCCAAGGAGAGAGGCCTGTGGGAGGGCTATCAGGGAAGCCGATAGGTCCTGCGAGACCGCCTCCGGGTGCACCGCTGCCGTACCCAGACACCGATGGCCCACCCCCCATTGTGAACAAGGCGAGGAAACCTGAATACACACGGTAGACGCTGAGTGGGATTGACGAAACCCGAATGTACCTGGTAGACGCGAAGTGGAATTGGCCTAAGGTTTATTATGATTACGTGGAATGTAGAGATGACGACACGAGCTATGAATTTCCAGTACGCAAGCAATTTTCTGCTTATGTTTCCAATGAAAGCTGAGCGTTTTAGTCGTGCTACTTCGAGAATCGGCTTGGATCGGAGAATGATTGCTCAGAAGATGGTTCGGAGTACCGTGGGATGCAAGAACATAATTACAGATACCCTTCCGTTATTTCCTTTTGCTTGCGAAGTACATATGTACGAAATTGAGTAATTTAGTCTGAAATTGTTTTCTTTGAATTCTCTTCAGCAAACACATTTGATCTCCCCGTATGCTAATCGTGAAGAAACCCCACCGTCACTCATTGACTTATTCTTTCCAATTTCTGCCCATCTTAGAGTCTCCCGCGCTAGGGCATATTAAGTTCTTCCTCTACCCCTCTGTTCTCTTCTTCTAACACACATACATACACATGGGGATAGTAACAATGAGAACTTGGTGCCGGCGTCTTCGGCTTTCCTAAAAGAAGTTGGGCCAAATGTCATGGGTTTGGACTGGTATGTTCCTTTTGCTGAAATTAGTAGTGATGGGTTAGGCACTGGAAGTAGAGGTCATGAAACTCCTCGGGTTTTAGTGTGGAGTTTTGTGCGAAAGAGCTCGATTTAGTGGAGTGACGGAATACATGAAGAGTAGAGGTAGAAGATCGAAGTGGTGAGCGGGTGTGAGATTTGTTGTGGAAGTTGAAATCATGCGCATATGATGACATTGTCATAATCTGCCTTCACCCCTTAGTCCCTCTCATTTTGCTCGAAGCATTTGGACGGATACATAATCCACTTTCCCTGGACTGTGCATGATTTTGGACAATGAAAGTTTTATTTAGAGAAGAATGATGTTTCGGTAAGGGTCTTGGTTGGAGGATTTGAAGTATCATGTTGAAGTGATAATACTTAGCTTCTTGTCTTTCTCTTCTTTCAAAAGATGTATCGACGTATATAAATGTCACCCTCTTCGCAGCCGCAAGAGTCATGCCGAGGCAAGCTGCTATATATCAAGCTCTCAACCTATCCTATCTTCCTTCCAGTTTCTACATTCCTCGGCCATAGACTCACTAAAACCAAAGGAAAACCTCCCGGACAGCGTTACGTTCAAAGAAAACTAAGAAGATAGAGCGGTTGCAGTAAAGACAGAGTCAGCCCAGCGAGATGTGTGCAGATATTGCAGTGGAGTAAAGGTGTGTGTGATAGAAAGATATAATCACACGGGGGTAGGAGGGCGACTCGCAGCCATGCGATGTCCGAAGCAGCAATGCACTGGAAGAGGAAGAATCATCACCGTGGAGGTTTAGCAGTAGACTATTTGCAATTTTGTTGTATCTAGCTACCAAATCAAATAAAAGAAGGAGTGATGAAAGATATATAAAATGTTTGTTGTCTTGTTAGGTTGAGTTTCGTGTGTGAGGGTGGTCTGTCTTGTTTGTGTTGGCTCTTATGCGATGTCCTTGGGTGTGGTGTTCAGATACCTATATATATGCCGCGTTGATTGATGACGAAGCAAGCAGCTGACAAAGAAAACAAGACCTGTTCCCTGCACTGTACATTTAAGCCTTCAACCCATGCCAGTGGTATATTTGCGCAAAGTAGCACTTTGCTACAGCGCAAACCTCCCCTACTTTAAGAGTGCCCCCCTCACTCTTCTGTGTTACAAATTAGTAATAGAGAAGAGAAAGAATAGGTGAGGATGCACTAGACATAGACAAGAGTGGAGATGCTAAAACTATAAAGCAGAACAAATAAAAACAAAGCTGCATGTAAGGGTTTAGATCCACTGGATCAACGGCACGACTACATGCGCTAAACCACTGAGCCAAAAGGCATGCACAAGTTGAATCAGCACGATTCACCTTGCGTAGTCGGTATTTATGCATGTAACAAACACACTTGCGCCATTGCGCCACTCAAGCCCACACGTGGGCACATGCATGGGATCTATCCCATCACAGATTCAGGTTAGGCTCTAAAACATCTACTGTCTGCCGCTGTGGCTGTGAGAAAAAGAAACAGCCCCAAGATACTATAGATCAACCCTGATGCGAAGTGAAGTATTCTCAATGTCAACATTTCGTAATCAGACATCTTAGCGCTCATGACTGGGCACAAGACGCTGCATTAGCAAACTACTTTCTCCTGCGAGCTTTCTTGTTAAAAGAAACTCATCCTCTCACAATCGCTTCCAGTTTCTCCCCATGTCTGTATTGTGCGGTTTAAGTCTTAGAAGGCTTGCTCAATCATCAATGCCACATAAAAGACTAAATGTAGATATTCAATAGTGTAAAACCTCAGTGTAAAATAAAAGCTAAAATATATGTGCTTGTACTCTTTATTAATTTCTGCAACCATGATAAGTCGTTCCAGTTTACGGTACTTGTCGGGACCGTCGTTCGGACTGATGTCGCGGCGGTTACCGTGACATTATAGGTTGACTAGGAGTGGTCTGTTGGTGGGCTGCTTAACTTTAGGCCAAGGGCCTAAGAGGCAAAGTCCACCTAGTTCTTTAGTGTTGCCAATTGCTTAGGGGGAGTGTTTGCAGCTTGGGCTGCGAAGTACTCTGCCAGGAGGGATTGCACAAAGGCCTTATTGGACGGGGCTAACGTTGGTGTGTTAATGGGCACCTGTTGGGGATAAGTGGGGCCTTCTCTACAAGTGGCAAGCTCAATAATTCTGTTCCTCACGTGCTTTGTGGGGTTGCAACACCAAAATCGTAGGTCATCGTAAAACTGCCAGTATTTAGTCAAAACAAGCCCAATAAGCTCAAAGTTGGCACTTCATTCATGTCGTAAAGTTGTTGTTTCTATCTGCGTCGAGACACCTCCGCAACGCGCTTGAAGTAGGATGGTTGAAGCTTTTCAGCCATGTATTGCCATAGCACCTCATCCTGCTGCCAAATTGATTTGATATAGGCCTTGGTCATCTCCTTGGTCTCCTTGCTGGTAGAAGCAACCTTATAGTCCTGTAGGAAGCCCTCCAGCCTGCCAAATACTCGCTCAATTGGGTGTAGGTTAGGTGAGTTTGGTGAGTGTGGAGCAAACTTGATGCCCAACTCCTCACTCAGTCTCAGGAGCCCAGTAACGTAGGCCAAGGCCATGGAGATAGACGTTGTTCTATACTAGATAAACGCGCGCTCCAGGATTGTGATCAAATTCTGCCACGGCGGTAAGGCTAGCGTCTTAGCTCACGTGGGGAACAGAATTATTGAGCTTGCCACTTGTAAGTAGTAAGTGATTACTTCCTGTGGCTAGGTATCTTCCTAATTAGTGTGAACTATAAAGAGGGTTTGCAGGAAGTGTGTGTTGTGGCAAAGGGGCGCCCTAATCTAGACTAGCGGCGGCTTGTTAGTTTCCTAGCCCTTTGCTGGTGGCGCTCTGACAGCCAGTTTGCTCTTGTTGGGGGTCTTGTTGATCCCCTGCCTCTAAGTCCTTGACAAAATCGTCAACCTTGTCTAGCTCTTTAATGCTAGTCTTTTTGCTGTTGAGACGGCGATTGTTTTTGTTGTTAAGCTGTTCGTCAGACTCCAATGAGTCCAGGATTGACTCCGCGACGTTGTTGGGGTGGTTTTGGATTAGCTGCTTTCCCTTATTGGCGTCATCCTTCTTTGTAGCTGTCTTGCGGGTCCCCGCCATGGTTTTGTTTTAATGGGTGGACGTTGATAACAGTAAGGTAACAAAAAGATGAAGGGGGTTTTTTTTTTTCAAAATCTCAATTAACTGCCTTCCTGCGTAGGAGTATAAAGGATTTAAATTGTAAGGGGACTGTCCGCAGGAGATTGAAATATGGGTATAGAGTGTATTCAAGACAAATCCTTGAGGAGTACTCAGGAGTCGGAGGGTAACTATATACAAGGCTAGCCGAAGATGGCCCGGAGGGGAAGGTTGCTCGTGACACCTAGGTCCGGGAGACGAGCTCGTAGGGCTCGGAGACTTCAACCTACACCACCCCTTGTGGTCGACAAGACATCTTCCACAGGGACATTCATCCCTAGACGTATGTGCGCTATCACCCATGCTACAGATTTTGCTTAGGTCAACGCGATAATTACCCCACCAGAGTTTACAACATGCACAGATTCCCAAACTCTAGTCGCTCAAAACACGCTCAAAGATATAAGCCTCTCCACTATTTAACTAGTAAAGCATGGGTATTCCTCTTTCCATCCTGCCTCAGATCAAAATGGCCGTTGAGTGAAGGGTAGTTCAGACTTTGTCTGACAACGCTCAAACTACACTCTATGCTCATAGACTGTCTTCTCCACGAGTTCGAACAACTCAGTCTCTTGTATGACCAGCCTGGTATCGCTGGAGCTGGAACCATTCCCAAGACGCTGAGGAATGCCATGCATATCAAATTCAGTGTTGTTCTTGCTCCCGAGGCTAAGTCTTGATCGCATCCGAGACCCTTTGGAGCCATGAGATCCGGATTGATCAGGTGCTGAGTTCTGGTTGGTCGATGATTTGGAGGACATCCAATTACGGATTTTGGAGATCGGTCCTCCAAGCAGACTCGGAAATAGCGGTCGTATCGTCGGTATGCATGCGCAGATCTACATATGTTAGCATCAACATGGAAAGAATGTTAAGAATCAACATACCACAGCGATATCGTTCTCGATTGTAGCAGCAATGAAAGCAGGGTATTGATACCATGTTAAGTCATTGGTAGCATATGATGCTTTCCATGCGAAGTAGGCACGCACAGCACTCGCTACCGTGACGAGATATCCTAATGCTAAAAGCATTGCCACAAGGTACTTTTGACGCTTCTGCATGTTCATGCGCAGTATTAATGGGATTGGGAGCGTTGTGATGAGTATATCAACAGCTACTTTTACTATACCGCCAGCCATAGTTACTGCCCTTTCCTCCATGCATATGGTCCCTGGTGGTTCAGGGAATTCCCAGACAGCGTGGATAGGTCTAAGCAGGTACATGTCAGCATATACCCAAGAGATTTTCAACCATAGAATGTTCACAAAGAAGAGTTGATAGAATCGAAGGACACTTACGTGCAAACAAATATTTCTGCAAGCACAAATGGTAACCAGGCAAGAAGATTGAATGCCATTGAGCAGTACAAAGCTCCTCGGAACCATCGTATTCCACTATCTTGTATCAAGCGGTAGTAAAATGTCAACAAAGACGAGGCAGTGAAAAATCCAGCAAACAGGAATGGTAGCTTGGCAAAGTACGCGATCTTGTATGAGTTTTTAGCCATAGAGATTGGTATATCCCAAGCGTGACGAGTCCACCCGTAGCGTTCACTGCCAATGTCCACGACGACGTTCATTAAAACAGTGCTTATCTTTGGTGAGATGTTAGCGACACATTGGAGGTGAAAAGAGTCAAAGGTTTTTGTATTCGGTGCAGTGGAGATGATAAACTTGAATTTCTGAGAAAGGTCAAAAAGACTTACAAAAGCAGCGATAATGAATCCATCGTCCCACCCAAACCCAAATTTCACAACCAATCGCGTGTACAGTCTTAGTATGAGGATGATTGTCATGAGACTGAGGAGGACGGAATTTAGGATAATGAGTCCATTGCCTCTCGTCTTTGGATTCGTATAATTCGGAGCTGGCCATGTTTCCAGCACACTCGCTGGCGGTAGTTTCATGGTTTAGGCGTATAAACTAGAGTAGAGTCAAGATATTGACCAATTTATACTCTAAGTACGTACAATGATGAAGTGAAGAGAAACGAGGTGTTTTGACGCAGAGGTCCACCTCAATCAACCTTGGGAGTGACCAACACGTCTTGAAGAAAGTGCGTGCCATTTCTAGCAGGGATCTGCATGAAGGCTGAGGTGAACCAAGCTTGAGATGAATGTCAATGCGGTGATGGCTTTTGCCGTTCGCTCGGTAATGCTTAAGTTGCAGTAGCTGCGAGCCGTGGCCTCCACGCCACGCACCAACCCAACTGAATCATGAACCATTGCTTGTGATCTTAAATCTTGTAATTATTCCATTGGAAGAGAGGGATCAGAGAGCAGAAGAGAGATTATAGAGGTTAGTAGCAGGCTATACCACCCAGGTCGAAAAAGTTGTACCCCATACCATTATTGTATCTTGGTTTGAAAATGGCATGGTGGCGCGAGCTGAAATTCCCAGTCCCACACAAGTATCGGCAACGAATTGGGCCTGTTGTGGTCCACCGAAGATGGGGAGAGTCATTCGCTCCACTAGTTGAGCCACTGCGGCGCGGTTTACGGGTACGCGCTCCGAGAAAGTCTATTGACCGCCAAGTCTTCAATGAACATCGCAACCGAAACGTCATTACTCGAACCTTTAGATGCTACTTTTTTCTGTTACCGGGAAAGCGTGTCAAATCCAAGGGGAAGGCTTCCCGTCTTTGGGTTGCGGGTCAACGGTTATCACGCAATCGTAGGACAGGATTAGCGGTTGCGTAATATGGTAGATTTTTGGCCGTGAAACTCACACACAACTTATATCAACTTTCATAACTGTAAAGCTAATGTAAGCTGGAGCGTGGAGGAAAGAGGTGTTAAGATGTGTATGGTATGTGAAGTATGTACAGCTGATATATATATGTGAAGGACTGATTAGTCAGTGGCATATCCACGTGACATTATGGTGTCCTCGGCTTACAGCTAATAAGAGGAAAATTACATGATAGAATAGCCCTAGCTAAGAAGAGTCTAAATATCTGAATTCTATCTTTATTTACTTCGTCGTCGTGGAGTTACTACGCGATATAAAATAGGATAAAATCCGTCGACTTTGATAAAAAGTTGCACAGTGTCCGAACGTGGGTTCATGGATAATTCAGGGGTAACTGTCTCAGCTCGTGCATCCGTGCGAGCCTTGGCAGGAACCCCTTATAAGGCTTCCATCCCGCCTCACTCTAGACAGTAGCACAGTAGACAAATCAAGATCTCCTGCCTGCTCAACCTTGTGTACGCCTACGGGCGTACTTCGTTCGATCGAACCCCGGTCAACCGACACACAGAATATTAAGAGAAGTACAGAATAAAGACAAAACCTAATTATACGTAGATGAGCAAAGTTTTATATCATATGCTCCAATTTTAAGAAAGCACATAGTAAAGTTGTGTGTGGATTTTACGTCCAAGAATGCTAAGAGAATTTCAACGTATTTTGTAAGCCACCGATCCATGGTGCATGTCGGGGCTCACCCCCTCTGCATTTTGAAAATTAAGGGCCAGGCTAACTCATAGTTTATTAATTCATGGACTCGGCGGCTACATCAAATTTCTCCAACTACAGCACAGTGAAAGTTGTGTCCAAGGCGTCAATGATGACGAAGCCGTTATCATCCGCGTGCAGTTCCTTGTGAGAGGAAATGTCTAGGTCGACTGGAATCTCGTCGCATATGGATGATAGCGGTGTTTGCGTGCGGCTGCCCTGGCGCCCGTAACTGCTGGCAGCAGGGGTGCTGGCAAGAGACGATTGGCGGGAAGATGATTTGCTTGTACTCTTGGAAGTGGCAGCTGTTTTCACAGATTTAATGGTAGTGTTGATGAACGCATACTCTAACAGCCATGTCTGCTGTTTCGTTGTTTCGCACTTGACTTCTGCCCCGCTCTGGCGGGTGAGCTGCTTTTTCGTCGGCCGGATAAGATACTGTTCGTTGGTTTGGTTACTCCTTCTCTTCCGACTTTTCGGTCCCTTGAGTGAGTGGATGCCGTGAGCGTCCTGAAGGTGAAACTGGAGCTCCAAAGCTGTATTGAAGGGAACAGAACACTGTTGGGTTCGAAGTTCGCATCTAACCGGTTGCTCTCGCAGAGCATCAATATGTCTCTGAATGTGAGACTGCCACTTCGGTTTGTTCTTGAATTGGTACATCTGTGTGCTGGCTGGCAGTTTTGGGTTCGTGAGACAGTCATAACAAAAGCCTGGCATCGCAAGAACACCGTTAAATACCAGAGGATCAAGAAAGACGGGAAAGTTTTCTAAATTATTGATATGGTCTTGGCAATGGGGTTCCCATAACTTCGTATCGAAGAACCATTCGCTGCAGATGAAACAAAGTTCCGCAAAGCCGTGACCACGTTCTTGGGTCGCTTGAAAGCATTTTTATATGTGCTTCCAGTCGTAAGTTTCGTAAGTCTTCTCTTGAAGGTTCGGCTTCTTCTCCAAGCAGTCGTCAGTTGCTGTGTTGTCACTAGACTTACAACAACACCTATCCGGTTCCAAGCCCGGACGAAATTCTACCTCACTCTCTTGCTCGCACAGTTCCATCATGTCATGGATGACTTGAAGGCCGGCAGGACTTCGCAAGTCGGCGACTTCGAACATGCCGTCTGCAAGACGCCGTCTTGCTGGCATCATGAAACTGCAACAGGAGAATATCTCTCGATGATAACCTTGAGGATCTCCAGGTTTGTATGGTTGTCTTTTCTGCCACTTCCGAAGTTCCCTCTTCATCAACTTGGCCTTCTGCTTGCGCAGTTTAGTTTCTTCCTCGCGTTGTTGCTCGGTATTCATATCAGGATCCAACTTCAAACTGGCCATCTTTTCTTCAAGATCGAGCCAGGTTTGGCTGTTCTCAATCTCGTGTTGTTTGGCTGCTGGAAGACTGTGCCATAGATTTGGGTTTCGGGGCAGAGTCAATTCTCTGAAGGCGTTGTTGACTACATCCCGACGCTCGTCACCAAGGAAGGTAGCCTGACCATCCACGCCGGCATTTCGAGGCTGATAGTTTGTATGGAATGTCTCCCGGTCATCTTGCCCGGCTTGTCCCATCCGCGCATCCGGCGAGTAATGCTTGTCTTCACCATTGTTAGCGTAGCTGCAACAACACTCAAACTCCTGTACATACCGGTCAAAAATAGGCCCTCTGCCCTTCAGTCATGAATCGTCGGAGGAACTGGAAAACCTGCTCGGATGCCACATTCCCTGTGTCTGCTGCCAAATGCACCGGCGTTCTCGATCCTTTTTGCGCCCTTTGCAGATTGACTTGTGAAAAAGGGTGTGTCACGCAGATCCTCCTCCCAGTAGAGCTGGACCACGCGGTCTTCTTGAGTTGGGGTGATCGCAAAGAGCTCTTCTAGTGTCTTGTAATCCCTAAACGCGCGACGGCTGAGGAACATAGCGAGATAGGGTAGAAGAGGGTTCTGGTAAAGAGGGCGAGGATACCGTCCCTCCGCAAACGCATGCTGCGGTCTGCCAGAGGGTTAGTCAATGTCTAAATTCATAGGTTCATCGAATGTAATTATGTAAGCCCAGGACACCATCATGTCATGTGGATATGCCACTGACTAATTAGTCCGTCATATATATATATCAGCTGTACATACATCACATACAATACACATCTTGACACCTTTTCCTCCATCCTCCAGCTTACAAATTACCTTCTATGAGGAGTGTTGGTCATATTCTTCGCATCCTTTGTGAGCTGCATAACAAGTTCGGGTCTGTCATCCTCATTCAAAAAGACTATAACCATGATATCCTGTGATCGTTCCAGTCAGCAGAGCCTCGTGCAATTTGATCTTCTTCGTCAAACCTTGTAGTGCAGGCCTCTCCCAGAACCCCTTCTGGCGAGTGACTCTATGTACTCTCCGATTCGAGCAGAAGAGTATACAATCGCCAAGGTCAAGGCCCAGTCTACCACTCTGACCCCTGGCGAGCAGTACTCAAACCAGTCTACCTTCCATCGCTGCCTAGCATACCGGCGTGCTCGTTTTCTCTCGGGCATCTTCAGCTCATCCTTCAAGGGGCCGTATATGAACTGTACGTGGAGGTCAGCTACCGCAGGATCAGAGCCGGAAGTAGTAGTAGAACATACCTGCGTAACCGATCTCTGTATGTGCTCTGATATTGGGTTGCCCAAATAAGCTCGTAGCCAGGCTCCGGTGAAGTTGTTCTAGTAGTTTCGAACGCTTTCGACACATGGGGGTATCCAGCCATCATCGTCCTCGTCCGTGTCGTTGTCACTGTCATCATATCCTCTCTGCCCATCCATGCCGAGCGCCACATGCCTTACGAAGTCTTTCATCCATTTCAAGCTGTGGACTGAAACCACCACGTTCCGTTTCAAATAATCTTCTACAAACTGGTCCCAGAGAGCCAATTGTCTACAGTGATTTCGCTTCGTCCCATCTTCAAGGCCTTTCAACACTGGCCTGTCGTTCACAATTCCTGTGTCCTTCAGGCTTCAGAGTACCTCTTTCTCGAGCTCGCTGGAAGTGTGCTTCTGGATTTTTCCCCTTCGCCATCGTCTGACCAGAGAAGAGATGTGATATAAGTAGTGACCCTCTTGTAAGCAAGATGAAGGAGGGTGTATAGACGGTCGGTTGAACTTCGTGTCTCAAGGGGACGAAGGGACACGAAGAATAAGGAGACAGGTTCGATAATGAACAACCGTATCAGCTGAAGATTTTAGAGAGCGGTAAAAGCTCTTTCTGCTTGACATGGCATGAAAGAGAGACAGGACGACGCCATAGATATAGTCCAACCACCAGCATCCACATACATACACAGCTTTGAGAAACGCCTCATGCCCAATGGACCCATCCTACTGCACCAGCAAGCCGCCGGCGATGATGAATCACCTCCAGGCGTTCTCTGAAGGGGGATCCCGAAACTGGGACCCCCAACAGGGTCGCGTCGACTTGACATTTTTCTCAGCGCATACAGGGGGTGGCTGCTCAGATGACGAGGGGCCGAGACTGAGCGAGAGCATGAGCAGCCTGAGGCAGTCAGATTCGAGCCTGAGCGACCACGATTGAGCTTGAGCTGACCGTGAGCGAGCTTGAGCAGGGCCTGAGTTGAGGCGGTGCAAGTGTGAGCAAATTGAGCCGAAGTTGAGCCGGTCGTATTTTTGCTGAGTCAACGTGGCTGTACCAACGAACCAAGTTGGGTCGTGGGTGCGGTCACTTTGTCCCAGTTAATAGCCTGATAATAGTTATAGATGTAAAATATCCCAATATAGACATAGTCAATGGCCAAAGAGATGCTTGAGCATTCGTGGAAATAAGATGGTCGATTCACCATAACTTTTTTTAACTAGTTGCCGGGGTGATTAATTCCTCTTACACTAAGGACGAAAATTGAAATCCCAGAGATCACGACATTCGTTCTTTGGAGGTAGCAATCATTTTAGTGGGTAATGGGATAGGTCAAACAAAATTTTTATTTATGAGTCTAGAGGTATAAATTTTCGATAGAGCCTTTCACAAGAGCGAGTTGTTCATCTTGGGCGGCTAGTGCAACCAAGTCACTTGCCCAAAGACGCTACTACTAAATCAGAAGGTCAATGTTGATTGATCGCACCCAATACTCGTGAATCAGAAAGGCGCAGGTATTAAGGGCTGAACAGAACAATATGTAGTTACTGAAGAATTGGATTTGTAAGGCAATGGACCGAATGGTAGTCTTTGGGCACAGCGTGATGGTAGGATACGAAGCCCAGCATATAGTGCAATTGTGGCCTTTGGCTCTTAAAACTATGTGAATACTGCGTAGAGAGGGTGGGAAGAAACTTCCTCCACACTATCTAGCTGCTACATTCCGAATGAAATGCTCAAACTGGTCAGCACTGGAAAGCTCGGGCATTGAAGCACCGACTGACCGTCTACGTCCCCCGGAAGCTGCAGAGTGAAGTCGAGGCATCTATTGAGACCGATCACAGAAGAACAAATTGTCAAGAGGCAGAAGGCCAGTGAAAGTAACCGATACACGGGGAGATACATATCCGCAGGAAATTGGAGTCTTCACGACCGCATCGTCATGGTCAACGACTTCAGCCTTGGAAAGCTGTGCAGTCGCGAGAAGGTAAGAGGCTCATCGTTGCGCAACCCAGGAGTGAATACCAGAGCTTTCGACGTCGCCACGTGGGCTTCTACACCCCAAAGTTCGACCGTCTCGAGAGCGTGCTTCTGGACCTCTAATGCAGATACAACGATAGAGGGATGTCCGACAATTCTATTCATCGCAAATCTCTTGAGGTGGACGAAGCTCTCTAGAATCGTAACAAGCTTGCCGCTGATGTTGAATTTCCAGGGGTTGTATGTGTCTAAGTGGAGATCCGTGACCGGCGAGGAATATGGCGGGCATTTCCATTCGTCTTTGAACTTGGCTTGTTGCAAGCGGACCTTTCGCAGTGACGGTATAAGAAGGAAACTTCCATTTATTACATCGGGCGCCCAACGGCGGAACGAGAGTTCCAGTGTCGTCAATAACGGGAAGCCGTGGAAGCCAGGCACTGGTGAAGCCGTAGTGCCAGCGAAGTTGAGAATCTCCACTACGTGACTGTATGGAACGTCAATGCCTTCGCCTTCGTCCCAATCGTTGGTCTCATCCACATACACAGAGATGTGTCGAAGGTTCGGGAGGAGGAGAAGTAAATGAGCCGCCGCCACATCGAGATCACTACGTCCGCGTTTAGCTCTGAGAATTGAGAAACTGGGTAAATTTGCGGCCTCCGGGGCGGCAAGAAATCGCTGAACAACCCTTTTGTCCCATGCAGCCCCTGGATTCTCTTCACTGGACTTGTGTGTAAATGATTTTGTCCACTGTCGCAACTCGGGTTGTACATTTAACGTGCGGAAGAGCGGAAATGTAAGCTTTGTGCCTTCAACCATGCAAAAGCGGAGAGAAGAGTATAGGTGCTCTTTGGCGATCGAGTGTAGGCGTCGTGACGTTAGACAAAGGCTGCACAAGGTTTTCCTTCTTCCCTCTGAAGGTATTTCGGCCAGTATTTGCTGGATGAGTTCCGTTGGTAGGCCCGATAGTCCGGTGGTAGTAGAATCCAATCTTTTGATCGACTTTGAGGGGAGCCTCGCCATCAGGCAGAATCCGTTTACTTTTGTTGACGAGTGAGTGTCTACGTGATGGTGTTTGGTAGTGCGGCCTGCAAGAGATCTTTTAAGAGCAGCATTTATGAATTTAGAGGATTCGGGTGGTGAGTACATTGACTATAATATAAAGAGCAGGAAGCAAGCCAAAGGTATTGGGGGATAAAGGCTGAAGGTTTGCGGCTGGGAAAGCCGAGAAAGGCCAAATAACCCGCTAGTCCCCTTTCGCCTATCATAGCTTGGCAATGTGTGCTCCACAGCCTGGTCTGATGCGACCTCTTCTTACAAATAACTGACACGATACAGTCTAGACTGACTCTCAGATTCAAATCTATCTCCGAGTTCATTGACAGTGTCGACAAGGTGGTGCGATCATGTATGTCAAGCAGTGAAGAATAGCCAGTTGATACCGGTAGTACAAGTGCCGTGAAGCTGCCATCACATTGAAAAGGAACCCGAGCACTATGTAAAACTGTAAATTAGGCGTGTGAAATTAGTAATTGAGCAAATTTTATGCTTCGGGAAGCTTCTTTTGGGCTGCCATTTTGGCCTCGTTGGCCCTTCACAAGTACCAAAGAAAAAACACCATGCCTAATAAGGTAGAGTAAAACATGTTATATTGAATTACTGGAAAATATAATTATCCCAATTGAGATACCAATAAACATGATAATCTTTTATTTGACGACTTCTTAGGAATACTCCACTTGATAAAACGTCGTGGCTAATACGCGTAAGCATAAGGTGGATTTGGGGTTGAAATATGCTTGCAACGGTGATGGAGAGAAACAAAAAGAACTTACTTTTGACGGGGTGAGGGTGGTTCTTCCTGAGAGGTGGTGGAAAGAAATAGTAGCAGCGTGGCTACGTTTGCGGATAATATTTCTAGAGCCTTTTAGAAACCTACACCCGAGAAAATTTTGACATGAAGGTTAGCTTCCCGGAGACTTCCAGTGTAGACCATGTAGATAGCAATTTGATGCGAAATGTCGGTCAAGATTAATAGGAAGCCGTGGAAAGACATAGAAAAAGCCCTATCTATTAAAGAGTTCATTGCGGTATTACCCAGCGCTACTTGCTTGTACAACCTATCCAAGTTTGTAGGTCATCGTGGTTGTAACTGAAACGAGCCACGGCCCGCAACGTTGGAAGTCCAGATGCCTCTTTCACTTTTTTCTAGATAGAATCCCAATAATGTAAAGTTATGGTCCCACCAGCAAAATTGGTCAAAGTACTGAATGCTCGGAGGTAGAGCCTTGCTCAAAGATGAAAAAGTGGTGTGCTCTTCGGGTTGAACTAATGTGGAAGACCTTATGATATGATGCCCAGCAGCGCCTGCATCTGTAAGTCTCAGAACTGTGAGTTTCATGAAGCCTCGGAAACTTGGTATAGGGACCAGAATCGAAAGTAGAGATGACAGGAAATGATCATAATGTAATGAATAGCATTCGTCAGTTTTAAAGTCAGAGCTTTTCGAGGGAGTGGAGTGCAGTCACTGGGTTAGAAAATATAGACCAGGAGCATTGTCTGACGTGACCTGATGTAAAATCCAGTCTGTCGCTAGCTATTTCAAATTGACAAAACTTCAAAATAGAGTGGCTGTAATAGATAGGCTAATTGAAGAATCGAAGCCGAGCAGTAGTATGTCTGTGGCAGATGTGGAGTGGGGAGGGTACGGTTAAGGGGTTGCTTGCACATCGAAGTCGAGACCCGGACCAGATCCTGTCGGTCCTCTTTCAAATAGGCAACGATAGCTCGTTACAGTTCTACCGATGAATGCGGAGTTCTTTTTGTTGCCGATCAATGGAGCATCGTTGATGTAGTCAATTACAAGATTAGCGGGTGATTCAAAGAGAGTGTTGTCGGGACTTAAAAGAAGAGCTCTCTGCATCGACACCTCATCCCGGTCGGTCCCGAATGTTGGGTTGAGACAGTGTATCAAGCCGGGTAGAGTAGCACCATTCATGGAGAGTTGCGAGTCGAAAGTGCACAGCGACACGAAGAGGGAGGAGTAATGCCGAAGTCACGTGAAGCAGGGCTGGGTCGTTTTGGATTAACACTAGAGCTGAGTAGAACGTTTCTCTCCGTAGATACTGGCTTCATCGCGGATTTTCGGGACAAATTTGGTCCGGTTTGGTCAATTGCGGAAGTGATGTTGGAATTGAAGAAGCAGCTCATGTGTAGTCAACGATGGGAACCGCGGGGGGGGGGGTAAGAGTGAACAAGACCTACAAGACCTATTCAGATCTGGAAAATTTACTATATAGATACTTGGAACGTGGAACAGACAAAGTCTTTCACTACTTCTCTGGCAATTCGTCCTTATCTTTGCCACATTACCTATCGCCCGATATATACGCCTTCATGACCATGCTCGGATGTACGTCATGTCCATGTCCATATCCATGTCCGACATTCGCTTCCGCCGTAAACGCCTCGTGGTAGAAAGACGCCGAAGTAGTGTACAAATAAGAGCTGTGTAGGTCATACCAGGATTTGAAAGCAGGGTGGTGTGTGCACAAGCCGGAGGCGCGCGGGTAATAAAGACAGAAAAAAAAAAGAACGGGTACTGCAAGGGTAGCTCTTGCGATTCTAGGTGTCGGCCCTCATAGGGCGGGGCTGCAGTTTAGCTGACCTAGTGTTCTTGTGTTGTGTTGATCGACGCGATGTTCATGTGAAGGTTCATTTCAACTGCTGGAATTAGCTCCTATCCACAAGAACGGACGTCTAGCATAAACTCACCGATATCCGCTGCTCCGCCGGGCGCTGCCCCTTCTCGTGCGGTACTCATCGTGCTCCTCGGTGACCTCTACAATGTTGTCGCCTGGCACTCTGATCCTCTCTTCTACTACAATGCTGCGAGGTCTTGGTGCAGTGCGCCTCCTCTCCTCGACGATAACGTGCTCCCTTCTCGCTGGGCTCATGCTGTATTCGCGCACTTCGGTGCGGGTACTCCGACGCGACCGACCCGAATTGTTTTGCGACCCGCGCCTCCGCCGCACAACAATCTCTTCGTCTCCGGCAATGGTAGCGGTACCGCCATAGCCACCCAGCAGCGTGAGGGAATAGAGCAGCCATACGATCAGTAGGAAGGCTGCGACGCTGCCGAGGACGATGCCGACCACTGTGCCCGGGGTGGGACCGCTGAAGTTGTAGTATGTGGGAATGACGCCGGGCTGTATAAGGCTCCGTCGTGCAAGGAGCGCATTGGGGGCGGTGGAATCAATTGCTGGCTGTCGCGCGGCGAGGGTCTCGAGATCGAGCTGGCGCGGCGCAAGGCTATCCGATTGTGGTGCGGTCGCAATGGGGAGTGCGGGCATGGTGAAGGCTTGCGGGTAGCAAGTGCAGCGACTGAAGCGCCAGTCTTCGGCGTTGAGGGGTGGGCGATTTGGTGGTGGTTGTTGTGGGCTCGAGGGTCGAGGGCTGCGCGTCGCTGGGGGCGACTGTGTTGCGACTACGACAGTGTTGACCGCGGTTCCTGGCGGGGAGCTTGGCCGGAGATGCCGGCACAACAAAGTTGCCGGGAGGGGGGGGGGGGGGGGGATGCAAACACAGCTGCACAATGAATGACGGGTTCGAAGACACAATTGCAGGGCGAGACGAATGAAAAGAACGAGGGCGACAGCGTGGGAGAGACGGCACAATCTATGACCAAATGATGCAATACTGTAATGCGCAATGCGCCTCTTCTAGTTGGAGTGGTTGGGCCCGCAATAATTTGGGTGGCTTGTGCGCAGGCTGGTCACTCCACCACACTACACCGCGCATGCCTAGTCGCCAGCATAAACGATGCCGCCTTGCCCAGCGTTTATTCAACTAAATCGACCCGAAATCTCGGGACATTTCTTGGGAACCACCGTGCCATTTGCCAAGCTTGTTTGCTACTTCTCTTCATCTCCAACTGTCGAGATGTGACGGAGTAGATAGAAAGGAAGATAATTGATATTGATTCTACAGAGGAACTACCGAAGAGATATCTATAGTCTTGCCAGGCACGCTAGGAGCCTGCCAAGATAGTGAATCGCAAACATAAAGATGAGTCACATGAGCAAACACGGAAGTGAGTCACATGAGCAAACACAGAAGTGACTCACAGGCCGACACCAACAAAGCTTAGCCTTTGTTTGCAACTTCTTTTCATCTCTGACAAAGCTTTTCAACTCTTCTTCCCCCTATCCTCCCCATCGTCTACCGCCACTTCTATACCTGCTTCGTACACCTGCTGGTCCTTGCCTCTGCTCTCCACCTCTCCTTTCCACTACACTCATTACGCCTACCGCCCGCCGTCCTATCAACTGCCATGGATGCCAGCGACACAAACCCCGCAGAGAAATGGAGTGTGGACGAGCTGATTGAGTGGATCGAACAAAAGCGAGGTGCCCTACTTGATGAGGATGTGCGCAAGAAATTAAGAACGACAAACGTCACCGGGGAGGTTTTCTTGAGTTGTGATGGTCACAGGGAATTCTTCAAAGATGATTGCGGGATATCTCCTGGAATAGCCATGGTGCTCGCAAATCTGACGAAGGAGCTTGCGAAAGAGAGTAAGTTACTACCCTTTCATGTCATGCACAGCATGTAGACATCACGTAGACGTCAAACTAACAGTATTACAGTGAGCGGTATGAAGAGTAGGTTTGCTGTCTTCACCCACGCACACTATGTAGGCTGCAAGCTAACAAAGTCACAGGAAACATACAGCAGGCTGGAGATGCGGACATGCCCGGCCCTGCTTCTAAAAAGCCGCGTCTAGAGAGCAATCCCAATGGTCAACAAGTCGCTGAACATGCTTGTCAGCAGAGGAAGCTTATCTTGCAGAAAATTGAAAAGCTCAAACAGCCACCCGTCGTCCAGCCCTCTAAACACGTCGTTCCTCACCTAGATATTGTTGAACAATTCTCTGATCCTAACTTTAACACCAAATTACCCTTCCCTTTTGTTGGTAGCGCGGTGCCAGTCAGTTTCAAACTTAGTAAAAATGATGACAAGAAGGAGTGGACCTATATGGGTCAAGTGCAGTTTACAAATCTTGTTAACATGTTCCAGGGTATCTGTCATGATCCCAGATATATTGCCATCATCATCTATGGAACTAGGGGCTATGGAAAGTCACATCTTTTGGCTGCCCTAGTCTGTTTGTTGACAGCTGAAGGAAAAAACGTGGTGTACATCCCTGATTGTCGGGCATTTCTAAAGGATCCAGACAAGTATATAAGAGCTGTAATGTTGTTTGCCTGGGCGAACGAGAAGAGCAAGCAACAGACTATCTTGACGCTAGACACCCTGGACAAGATGCAAAAATTCCTCAAAACACAGTCAAATGTTGTTTATATCATCGATCAAATCAACGCTCTAGAGATATATAAGAAGGACGGCGAATCCACCAGCAAGGAAAAGTTGCGACTACGTAAAGCACTAAGAGGTTTAGTAAGGAGCGCAAAGGGAATCTACAGCACACCAGCAAATGACCACCAGATTTTCGGCGTGTTGACAGAGCAGAGTAATTATAAAATGATGTATACCTATAGAGGGTTGACTAAGGTAAGTTCGTTTGTAATAAGGTGACGTTTCTAACTATAATTTAGAGGGAAATAGAGGGTTAGTGGGCACGGAAAGAAAAGGTCGAAGTAGCAGACGGCAAGACGTTTAAAGTCGAAGACAACATAAAGTATAAAGTCAAAGACTTTACTGGCCGCATTCCACTGTTCTTGGACCAGTGCACTGTAAATGGCAAGATCAATCTAAACTCTAAGTTTTTCCAGCAGATTGGCAAACAGGCCGCAAAATTTGAGTCAAAAATCCAGAAGAAATGTTGCAAGAACGATTTGCGCTCATATAATGCGCTCATTCTACTTCCACAACTTCACTAACTTGTTTAGGCACTACGACTATATAATGTCTTGTATCTATGGCGACATTGTTGACACGCTATCGACGGACTTACCAGAACTCATCAACCTCCAATATTTTTACGACGAATATAATAATGAACAGAAGGATTTTGTGGGGCACTACTCATGTAGTATAGCCCGCAATGCTGTAGCTCCGTTGCTACTAAAGACCGCATTAAAATACAACAATAAGTACTTCTTCAGAGCAGTACCTGACCTCATTGACAACCCATCTATTGCTGGCTTTATGATAGAGCAAGCTGTCTTAGCATCAATGGCGCTAAACGGCCTCCGTAACATCCACGGATCTCCAAAATCAATGAGCACGAAATTTTTTGGCCATAAATTCCCATCCTTCAACACTAGCGCAGAAGGCCCTACACTCTACATACCCAAAGCATTCAATTTCCAATTTATTGATGGGGTCATAACCGTAATCAAAGACGTAGAAGGCGCACAGACAGCAAAAAATAAACCAACAATGTTCATGTATCCTCTTCAGATCACGCTAGGGCCAGACAAACACTCAAACTCTCGGATGCAATTCTTCAGCAAGTGAGATAGATAGACTAAAGGTCTTGAAAATTTTACAGTGGAACCACACTTTTTATGGATATCCCCGAAAAACAACGAGCCCATACCACATAGGAAAACTAAGGAATGCCCTGCCCATAAGGAGCATTACATTTCAATCAGCTCAATCAATCAGAGTATTTGGAAATTGTATATGGGAGTGAAACGAGCTTGGGAACCTGAGGACGCGGATTTCATAGTTAAGAAGAGTTGAGGAACAAGAAGAGTCGAATTGAAACTGATTGACTGATTGACAAAGTGAGCGGCTTTTGGGCGTTTCCTGAACTCATTGGCCCTTGGCATTTCCTCCAGTGGGCCGTTCCGCTTGGACTTCCGGTGAGGGTCTGTCATGAATGGGTGTATCGCGCATGTCAGAAATTAGTGCACGTAGACATCATGACATCATTTCATAGGAAGGTTCCAAAACGGGCCCCCAGTTCAACCAATGACCGTGATAATTCTGCGTATTTTTAAATTTGTCAAGGGTCAGATAAAAGATAGGCTGGCCAAAATCCAGCGGCCAAGTCAGTGATCAATATGTCCTGGGGTACATTACCACTGAACCTAACATGCCAGATTTCTTTTAACTCACGGTATTTAGGAGTTGTGGATCCTCTTGGACCATCTGGACAGCAGTGCGATGCGGTGTTTCGGCCCTTTCTAGAGTGGTGTGAAGAAAATGATGTTACAGTTGTAGTCGCGGCAGGCAATGCACCATTTGCTCCGCCACTAGGTGAAGGGGTACCACAACATTTCGGAACGAACGCCAACAATATCATCACGGTGGGCGTGGTCAAAGAAGATGAAACTGTATGGCCAGGCACGAATCCCCCCGTAGCTGGTCATCCCTTGACGGTATTCGCTCCGGGTCATCTTATAAGCGTACCCGGCGTAGGTGGTGCCTTAGTCACGGCAATGAGAGTTCAAGAACAAGTCAAGCAACTACTATAGTGGTATGTTCATCTCAGTCTGTCTCTAGAAGAAGCTCTAAACATATGAGTAGTCTAGCCTCGTCCCAACTCGACAATTCCGGTTTTCAACCTAATCTCTTAAGAGACCACAACAACATGAAGTCACTGATCAAGGGTCGCACGTGGACAAGAGTCTCTCCCCAAGGCCTAGCGAGTCTGCGTTCCAGTTGGCCTTCTATCCAGGAAATACTTGTGATATACAACTTAGCCCGGGAGACCCGGTGTATGATGATCTTTGCTTTATAACAAAAAGAGAAGAGGGCAACGGGACAGAGAACTGCTCCGCTATTACATCGATAACTTCGACTACTCTTGCTACAACTACCAGATATTTCTACAGTCTCTCATTCTCATACGAGTGATTTCCTAACACCAGTGATGCCAACGATCAAGTTAAGCAAGTTTAGGGTCTCGGATTGGCTTGTTTGGAGTCGTGAGAGGGTTCAGATTGGCTTGCTTAGATTGGTGACATTTTGGGAGCAGCTTGACTTGCAGCTTGATTGGAACTTGATGAATTAAATGCTCAAAAGACCGTTTTGTATACTAATTAGCTAGTTGGAGCGTCCCATTCAGATAGGTTGTACTCTCAGGCGAGTTGCTCGTCAGTAACGTCGCTCTCAAGGCCATCTGGAGGCAGCTCAAAGCCGCCTCTAACCCATAATCTCACTAGCTGTATTGCTGCAAGGAGTTGTGATCCAATTGCACGTCGTTTAGGCTCAAGGAGGTCGCCCAGCTTGCTAAACATGCGCTCACAGTCACAACTTAATACTAGTATTGACATTATATCAATCGCAAACCGCGCCAAGTTAGGGTACTTTAGCTGCAGCTGTAGCCAGTATTTAATAGGATTCCCATCCCCTAAGTACTGCTCTATTGTCCACTTTGGCTCATGCTTTTTCCAGCGCTCAAACTCGTCAAGGTCGCTCGCGTTGCCATAGCTGGCGTTGACAAAGGCGCCAATTGCCTCATCTATACTGCTAGTTGTTGGCGCCCTCAGGCGTACTACTAGTAGCAACAGCAGCTTATACTCCGCCCAAAGCTGCTAAAAACCAATGTTGGCTCTGTTAAGCTAGTCAACCTTGTCGCCAGCTGTTATCACAGTAGTACTTGTAGTATAGGTGAAGGCAGACAGCAGCATAGTAAGCAGGCGACTTGTTAAGCTTAGTGTAGTACTCATTAGCCTTGCGCCAGGCAGCTTTAAGGTTAATTGCAAGATAATCTTTAGGAGCTTTAGGATAGGCGTTAAAATTAACGTGCTTGTAGGGCAAGGCTGGGCTGGGGGCATGGCGATAACAATAAGAAGAATAGGAGATTGCAACACTAAAAGAGGGTAGATGGGTGGATTCAAATGTAGTTGAAAGTGGGTAGGACACCGCAGTTGTATAGGAAGTTGATATTTGCGCTAACTCAGCTGGCATCAACACTAAAAATCTATTGTTAGATCGTTGCCGCTGCAAAGTCTCCAGCCTCATCTATTTTGACTCTTACAATACCTACAGTACTATAGCTATTGGCTGGAACTTCAAGCAAGTCAATCAAGTCAATCAAATCTTCTCTCTTAGCTTGACTTGGCTACCAAATTATTATATGGACGCTTGGATTGATTGAATTGCATGTTTGCAAGCAAGTCAATCAAGTCATTCAAGCTGTTGGGAGTATATAGAACGTGGGAATCACGTGTTGATGTGTAGATCACGTGTAGATCACGTGGAATGTATGGATCACGTGTGGAGGTACCAATCACGTGTGGACACGTGGGGCACTAGCCATACTCGGCTAGTGCACGCGACGGTGAGGTGGATGGTATTCCCTCTGCTGCACCGCTTCAAGATAGAAAGACACAACGATTTATTACCACCTTTGAGAACCCCCATTGCTATTGCAATAGCCCTGTGAAACCAACACAAGCTAACTTGATTGTTGGCATCACTGCCTAACACGCATCATCAGACCTTCCAAGATATCTCAATCACTAACCTCTTCCAATGTCAACATTGACCCAACCCAAACATCTTCCAGCATCGCACCTATGGCAACACTCATGTCCACATCCGAGAAATGCCGCGTCAAAGCCATCGAATTCGACAACCTGGAGCCCAATAACCACAGCACCCAGATCTTCAACATCAACATCTACCCAGTCGGAAAGAGCACTCTCGCCGACAATATCGCCATATGATTCCTAGGTGGAGCTAGATACGAGAGGACTGGCCTAATTGTTAAGTGTTCACTCATCGGGAATGGGCCCCTCGGCGTATTTAAAGTGCGGTGTGAAGATGGTGATGTTTTGAGATTTATCTGGGGCGAGAAATGTGGACGGCAGCAGATGAGAGATACAAACTTTTGGAGGATTGGCATACGTCTAACCTCAATGCGGTAAGTCTTTTTAGAATCGCACTTTATCAAATTGTGATACATTTACACCTCCCGCTAAAGATATGGCCAGCGAATCCTCGGATTAAGGTGAGTGATATATTCTTTCCACAAGCTGGCCAGGTAGGCAATGCTGACTTAGTGTGGGTATAGATGTTAAGTCTCTCGCCGTAGCATCACTCGTATCAAGTATTCTCCAAACTCTCCTTCAGTTTATGGCGATCGTTATGTTTTATTACACTTGAGGGAGATCCTAGTCAAGGTAAAATATTTGGACATATATTTAGATGCATTATTGAGAATCGATGGCCGTAGAAATTCGCTAGGCTAATTCCCTGACGCGAATTGTGTCGGAAGCGATATTGGACCCGTTGGAATGAACCTATGTGCGGGTAGGTGGATAGAAGCAGGTTTTACTTTGCAACAATAGAATGCATTCTAGACTGTTTCTTGTGTATTTCAAATATGTTTCCATTTTCATTCAGGATTTGCTATAGCCCTCTTCTGCGGCGAGTTTGCGAAAAGGCTCTCATCCCACTCGTCTCAAGACCAGGCTCTCACTTCCTTCTCGAGCCAACATGCTCGCCACGGGGCGCTCCACTTCCACTCGACCGGATACGATCTGTAAACTTCGACTGGAAATTCGTTGGCGTTCTCGCGTCTCCGAGTGACTGTCCATCGAGTTTGCTCTTCTTTCACGGCGTTATTTCGCCGCTTTTGCCAAGTGTATGCTTCTATAACAAGGGTAATCTGACACGGTAGTTCCTGCATCCATTTTGCTACCTTAATATTGCGCCATTGAGACTTCAGAATTTCACCGCGACCTCCAGCATATGGCATTCTCCATATGTTGGTTGGACCCTGGAATGCGATGCCTCTAAGGTTCGGGACACGCTTACAGAGCTCCCGGAGAATGGGAAGATCTTGGTCTGCACAGGCAAGATTGATTCTTCGCAATTTCTGGATCTGCCGCTGCGAAAGTCGGTCAAGCCAAGCTTCAAGATGTTGAGGATGTATGGAGATGACACCTTCCTCGAGAAGCGACTCTTTGGCTTCCTGGCAGATGAATTTGCAGGTCTGCATAAGAGCAAGGAAACCTATTGGTTCCAGTGGGGAGTTGGCATTGGCGGCGCACCGATCCGCTTCTTTGCAGAGCCCAGACCACTTGGGGTTTGCACAAAGCAGTAGGCATCTTGGATTTGTTGCCCGGCAGGGAGTCCAGGTAAAGCGGGAAGGCATAATTTCTGCCCCATCAGGACCGTTCTGAGCCTCGTAATGGTGGACGTGAATCATTGTTGAGTGAAATCCGTACTCGTAGATGCGCAGACGTAATTCGGCCGGTAAACCAAGAAAGGCGGCCTGTGGGCTCTTGGGCGGAGATGTGTGAGTCGTTAATTTCCTGACGTAGACCTTATGCTTTTGCGCCGGTTCCTGTTCGACAGAGCTAGTCGTTGAGTCCGCTGTGGAGTCCGAAGATGGAGAGGTAGAAGGCGTAGGACGAGTTCGGATGCTCAAGACAGACTTCATGATATCGCAGTTGCAGTATACCTGAGTTGCAGCCAATGGAGGGCGAAGGTAGTTGTATTATTGGTGAAACGGTGAAAGATAGGGTACGGTTGACATGAGGTCAGCTAGACGAAACGGGTTAAGACCTTGGCGTGCACTGCACATGAGTCCACCTTTTCATCGGTCAGAGCGAGCAACACAACGACCAGTAATTTTATCGCTGCGCTTTTGCACCTGCTCCATCCCAGCCATGATAAAATCCCTATCGTTATATTTATACCCTTCTCGTTCTGCACCTTGCTCTCATAAACCGCGTCTACGCTCTGAGTCAAAACCCCACCATCACCACCTCCCAACTCGACACGCGACAAATTCAACCCAAACACCGTGAATATGGATTCCAAACGCCTAGGAGCATCGAAATACGCGCCTCGGACTCCAGCCGAGAGTCTGGCCGTCTCTAGAGCCGAGCGACTCAAGAAAGAGAAGGATAAGGCTACGCGTTTGCTAGGTAGACTTCGATGGAAAGCCGAATCCTTGGCTGCATCATATTTCAGGGCCATCGAGATCCTACATGCAGAAGCAGACCCCAATGGCTTCCTTGACAGGCGCGGACAGACGCGTTATCCATTTGTGCTAGGCATGGAGAGTGTGAGTGCCAGCCCCCACGCAATGACCCCTCATAAGCCCACGAAGGCGATTAACAACTAGAAGAAGCAAGCGGAATCTATGTTCAAGGTTGACTTCTTCGAGTTCTACACCTTGCTCGAACGCTACATCGAACTCTGTCTCTCCATCTTCGGTGTCTCTGTTTCCGGTAATGCTCCTCGGACTAACTTCAATGCCCTGCGATATATTACGAACCCGGACCTCCAAAGGACTCACCCGGAAGCATCTCACGCTTTCCATGCAAACCTTTTAGAAGCTCTAGACTCAGACACTTGTCCTTTACATGCCTCGTTCGGAAATCAGGACGTTCGAATTCAGCTCGGTCTTGCGAAAGACTATCGTAATCGCTGGAAAGACGCCGATGAGAAAGTCTCTGCGCAGAAATGGGTCTCCGAAAAAGAAGCAACCAAGGTGAATATCAAGCTTGAGGACCTGAATTTGAATATGATGCTTATGACTCTTCTGGCTGGATGCGAACACGCTCACGGTGTAGTGCGTAATCGCGCCGACACAGCTCCCAGCAGCACCAACTTCAGTAACAGCAGAGACTTTGAACCTAGAGACTACGAGATAATGGAAATGGACGACGTGCCGATCGAGTACATGGACGACGCCATGGATTTGGATTAGGCGAGTTGTACGTCACTGTCTCCAAACAATAAATGGGGTCCGCTTACCTTGCATATGGAAGTATCGCTGGCAAGTTTATATCTAAAATCAATCAGAAGATCAACAATCGATCTATGAAGAGCACATTGGGCAATTTTCAGCATGGCGTTCCAGACTTGGTGTATTCTTAGAAAGAAAAAAAAGAGCAGCCTAGAAATTTGGTATATACAAGAAGGACCCACAAATGCCTACCAGAGGTTTTCTCGAGTTCTCACCTTATCCCTTCTCTCGTCATTGTATTTTATTGCCAGCTCTCACGTCGACCTTCGTCTCCAATATCTCCTCAATCCCGCTCATTGCTTCGGTAGGACTCCTCGGGCCTACCTCAATGCCCACTTTCGCCATCAACTCTGCCTCGTGCAGCTGTCCTTCCTCCAGCACGCTATCTGCTCGTTCTCTATTCCCTTCAATTTGGTCTTCAGTCTTAGGCAAGT
Source organism: Beverwykella pulmonaria (assembly GCA_001599595.1). Classification (NCBI taxonomy): domain Eukaryota; kingdom Fungi; phylum Ascomycota; class Dothideomycetes; order Pleosporales; family Melanommataceae; genus Beverwykella; species Beverwykella pulmonaria. The sequence goes on along the minus strand of BCHH01000008.1, from coordinate 1,729,262 downwards.
TCTTTTCTGCATCTGCCACCTTTTCAAGCGAATTCTCGGCTTCGTTCCTCTCTCTCGGATTCTCAACCTCCCACCGACACCGCTCCCTACAATCCCAGCAAACCCCACGCTTGCAAACCTGCACGTCATATTTCCATTCACTCCTATTCAGCATCTCTTGGCAGTGCGTGCAGTCTAGCGGAATGATAATCGCCTCGCTGTCGCCACGCCTTCTCGCGATCGAAAGGCCCTTTGAGCTTCGAGTGCGGAACTTCATGCCGCCATGCTCCTCGCTGTTTCCAGACGCATTCTCTTCCACTCCATCGAATACAACCAATCTATCAAACTTACACCACCACGCCGGCCTACCCTCTTTCTCCGTCCTCGCTCTAACATTCGATCCCGTGAACGCAGCCATCTGTGCCGCTGGGCCCGGGAGTATGCACCCGTTCAGCATAGGCTGCGGAGGTGTGAAGACTCGCACTCTGTCATGCTTGTCCTTTCGGGGCGTGAGGTTCAATCGGTCTTTCAAAAGTTGGGTTGGCGACTTCAGCGCAGCTTTGGACTGTGTCTGGGAGTTTCGGATCAGGTCGTAGCGTAGCTCGAGCTCAGATTTGGGCTTCGACGCTGGTGCGGCAGAGGAGGAGAGGTTGAGCTCGGCGGGGCGGCGGAGACGGCGCGCTGTCGAGTCTGTGCGAGTGGGAGTAGTGGAAGTCGTGGATCCAGTGCGCGTTAAAGAGATGGAGGTTGGGCGCGACGATGGAGGTGTAGACTGAGGAGGGAGCGCGTCCTCAGTATCAGAAAGGAAGACACCGGAGTCGCGGTCGCGGGGGTTGGGCTCATTCTTCTCGGACTTCACATCTCGTTGATGCGTTGGACTCGAGGATATGTTGGTCGTGTAGAGTGTGGACTCGTGGTCATACGCAGCGAAAGCGAGTGCATTGGCTAGTTCGGCCATTGTGGAGATGTTGGGAAGGGAGTATATGCGCCCGTCGAGTGAGGAGTGAGTGTGAATTCCTTTCAGCATATACGAAACTCGACTGTGTAAGAGCGGGTAGGAATGATAGAATTGGTGCGTGCAAAGTAGCAGCCGAAAAAGGAAAAATATAGGATATAAATAGATGTATATGCGTAACACAGCTGCAGTTACTGTGCGCAGAATACTTGCATCTCAGACGACGAGAAAAACGAAAGACGACACGCAACCTCGCGCTCAAAGTATCTAGGGGTCGCCCTCTCAAATACCCAAACTGCCCTCACCCACCCATTACGATCACGCTACCTCTACGTTCGTTCCCAATTTAGCCCCTCCACACGCGCATAAGACGTAATCCCGTCTGCGACGCCGCCGGTCAGGGTCGCGAATCCACCCACCTAACCACATCCCTGCACCAATGTTTCACGCCCACCACAGCCTCTGCAATGCAAAACCGCGAAATCAGCGCCATCCTTCCAGAAGCAAGATGTCTTGGGTCGACCTCCCGCCGGCAATAAATGCTAAACTGGTGCGCGGCGTCAGGATCGCTAGTTATGCCGGGATCAGCCGGCGCGTGGTGGTGGAGGAGGGGTTGCAGAGTGTTAGATGTTGGGCTGGGGTGCATAGATGGATGGTGAAAGGTTGGTGATGGTATGATTCTGGAGGCGAATAGGTCTTGCACTCAAAGTGTCGCGATCAAGGCGAGCAGACCGAGGAGGGTGGTCTAACGGAAAGGGAAACGCGTTCACGAGCTGACGACAAGAGCAGATCACTCGCAGCGATCATCTGCAATGCATCGAACCTGAGAACCCTGTTCTCCAAGTCGCTGGAACGCGGATTATTCGTCGGGCCGCGGGTAAGTTCAGGCGTTTCGTGCCCAGGTGACGACACCTTAACTGCCGGTTGAGGCTGAGTTCTGGGTGAGGGTACTTCATTTCGGGTATGCTTCGGTGATGGTGATGGGTTAGGAGGAAGAGGGACGGATATGAGAGGAACGCGATTTTGTTATGCGTTCTAAGACCGTTTGTTTCACTGTGTGGAGAGGAGTGGTCGACGGTGGAGAATGGCTCAGTAGCCGTTCGGTCTCCAGGATTGAAAATAGGAGAGACAATGCTGATGCTAGAGTAGAACTCGCGCAGGCTATGATGTAGATGTAATCATGACGTATAACTTTCCACCACTGGGAAAGGATTGCCAAAGGTGGGAAGAGCTGCTACAACATCACTGGATTCAGCTCTTAAAAATCAGTTCTATGCCCCGAATCTTATCTCAAGTCCTCTCAGCTCCTTACTTTAGAGCAATCTCGTATTATTCTACCATTTCCACAACACTATCCTGTCTCACCGATGCCACCCAATCTCATCCCTCCTCCGCACCAACTTCTAAGACTGCAACACTCAACTCAGGCATTACCCACTCAAAGACACCCTCTTTGCCAGCTACCAGCACCTCCTTTGTTTCATTAACGACATTGTTTCCCGTCTTTGGGTCATTGTACCCAAGCGGTCCGTCAGTGCCAGTTAACAGCGTCAACTTCGCTTTCGCCCCCTGCTCCACGCCCTCAAATCCCACTCTGACAGGCGTGTCCTCATGATTTGTAGTATTGTAGTTTGCAGCCTTGAAGATATGTGCGCCGGTATCTTCATTCCTCCCCGCTACAAAGAACAAGGAAGACGTATTTGTTGCCGGTGTCGTTGCAAAGTTCTCCGTTATCGGACTCGTCGAAATGAGCTTGAACACATGATACGACGTCGAAAGTGTCGTCTTTGAATTATCAGCCTCAAACTCAATCATACACACGCTCCACTGCCACCTATTCATATTCCTCAAAATCGGCGCGTATGTCGCTCCAATAATACGATCGCCAGCGCGCTCAGTAGCAATCATGAATATTGCTTCTCCGACGCTGCCAATCCACCAAGGAAACGGTTGCAGCGGGCCGTCCCAGTCTTTCCCGCCGTTGGGATGCACGGCCGCGAATTCACCGACCAGTGTTAGGTTGTCTGGGCCTAAGGCGTCGAATTTGGCAAACTCGGCGTAGTAGTTGTTGGGCTGGCGGTAGGGATGGTAGTCCCCTGCTGCCGGGGCCGCGATCGTCATGTTATCGAAGACGGAGGGCGAGGCGATGATTTGAATGTCGGGGTACTTGTTCTCGATTGCTGCTTTGAATAAAGGGAAGCGGTACTGCTTGTACGAGTCGTAGCCTGCGGGTGCGCCGGCGAGCCAGTCTTCGTTGCCGATTTCGACGTAGTTGAGTTTCCAGGGCGAGGGGTATCCGAGAGAGGCGCGTAGAGCGCCGTTGGGGGTTGAGGCGTCGCCGCGGACGAATTCGATTTCGGCGAGGGCGTCGTCGATCCAGGATTGGAGGGAGGATTCGTTGATGAAGCCGCCGTCGAGAGCGAGGCCAGACCAGACAGCGAGGACTGAGTTATATGATTTAGCTGACTTTGGGGACCTGAGAAGGGATAGAAATCAGTCGACTTACTAGGCTCTAATTCCATATCATCACACCAATGCAAATACTCCACTAACCCCAACCCATCAGAAGTCTGATAACCCCAAACACCCGGCCGTCCCGGCCTGTCCTTCAACTCGCCAATCGTCTCATTCCACTTCCACAGATTAGCAAGATCGGGTCCCTCAAGCGCATTGCCACCAGGGAAGCGAAGGAACTTCGGATTCAGCGCCTTAAAAGCCTCCGCAATATCCACCCTCAGCCCGTGCTTCCTCCCCTTGTATGTCGGGGGAAATAAACTGATGACATTGAAATCCAGACTGTCCCCTTGCACTCCCTTGCTTTCAAACGTCAACGTGAATGTGTTGTTGGAGTTCGTTGCGGACTTCTTAGGTGCCAGCGTGAATTCATGTTGAACCCATTCGTCCTTTCGACTTTTACTCGGTATGCTGACAGATCCAAACGTCTCGTTCGTAAGAGCCGAGGATAGGGTCGCGGTGAAAGCCCCGGTGTATGAACCACGCACGTAGAAAGAGCCAGTGTATTCTTGCACGCGCACGTCGATCCCCCAGAAGCCGTCGTTCTTGAACCCAATTACACCGCTAGTACGTCCATTTCCTTTTGCATTGCCGACTGCGACATTGAGGGAATGTGGTAGAGCAGTGGATAGAGGGTCGGACAGGTTCTTGATGCTCAGTGCCGCGCCGTTGATAGAAGTCCATCCATCGAGTGATACGGGGTAGCGCGAGCTGCCTTGGAAAGCGCGGTTTCTGATCAGTTCCGCGTATATTCCTCCGTCTCCTGCGTTGTTGATGTCCTAGGGTTGGTTAGAAAATGGCGGGAGCAGGTAAGGGTGTGGAAAGGCGAACCTCGTGCATGAGTCCATAGGGCATGCGGGATGTTTTATTACCGCCAGAAGCGTGAACGGTGATATTGACGGCAGCCGCCGTGGCAGCTAGTAAGCCTGCTAGGGCTACAGCGCTGAGAAGAACCATGCTGGGAGCCTCCTAGGCGAGGTGTCGTCCACAAAGCAAGCGAGGGACCAATTGTCTTCTGTTGAGCCAGGAATCGCTGGTTTACTGCAGTTCTTATGTAGCTGGGCCATGGCCACGGTAGGCAATACCCCTGGTGTTTCCACATAAAAAAAGCAGGAAGACGTCATGGAAGACCGGTACCTGACCCCGCAAACGTTCGCACGTCTTCGAAGGCACCGCCCACCGGGAGATTTAAATTGATGATCATCTGAGATAAAGTGGAGATTTCCCGCTGTTCGAAATGATCCACGGGTTCTAATAACGTCGATTGGTGGAAGTACATTCTTAAGATAGCCGTCGAAATATCTGTAGTTGAGGTTCTGCGGCTAAATACGCTAGTGTATGCAGAGCGGAAGATTTATATTTGGTCTGATGCGGAGGCCAGATGCCGCGGCAATTAGTTCGGTTTGAACTGTGTCTTGTCAACTCCGGTAGCATACTGCCTGCGTGCTGACTCGGGCCTCATTCTATAAACTGATTCATTCAAGCGTCGGTACAGCTGCAAAAGAGATCGTCACAACCACCGGAAACTTTGTTTTGTATGCCACCGGAGTTTGGCAAGAGGCAAGTACCTAACACCGGAAAATTAGAGGATGAACGAGAGAAGTTCGTATGAACTAGGGTTTGGAGAGAAGAGCGTCGGTCCAGTGGTTGAGAGGCATGAATGACCTATGGCCCAAAGAACAGCTAGTACGCGTATAATACTTCATACCTAGCGTTGTATGTATACCCACTCAACTTACAGGGTCTCTTAGCGCGAAATACTCTACTGTTCTTATACTGTCCTTGAATATACGAAGACGCAATCCCTAGGATCAAGGGCTATGTGTCGCAAAACATTAAGGAGCATGCAGATCGACATGAACTGTATTCTAGTCTGCGCGATACCGTAGGATTTGCACCTGCCCAAAACGGTTACACAGTGCAATATCCAAGGTGGGGTACTTGTCACGTTAACTTGAGAACGTACCTGCATCAATCGTTCCTCACCCAAAAATCTCTTGTAGTCATGAAATCACTCAATACTCTCGCGCTGTTCCTCTTCTTGACATTCACAACTGCCCATCCCAAACCCCAACCTCCCCATCTATCCTGGACCCTCAAGCCAACACACAGCACGCAACAATTTCGGGGCCTCTCCCCGGTTTCCAGCCACACCGTCTGGGTCTCAGGGACCAATGGCACTGTCCTTCTTACTCTCGACGGCGGCTCGACCTGGAGCGATGTTTCCCCCCCGTTAGCCCCCGAGGATACTGCGAATTTCCAATTCCGCGACATCCAAGCCTGGTCTTCGCAAACCGCAGTCATCATGTCCATCGACAGCGGCAATTTATCGCGCGTTTATCTAACCGACGATGCGGGAAAGAGCTGGAAACGCACGTTTATGAATGAAGAACCAAGTGCGTTCTACGACTGCATGGCGTTTGAGAATGCGAGACATGGATTTGCTCTCAGCGACCCCGTGAATGGGAAGTTTAGATTAATCGAGACGTGGAGTGGTGGCGAGACGTGGGCTATTGTCGACTCTGCGGGTATGCCCGAAGCGCTGGATGGGGAAGCCGGCTTCGCTGCGTCGGGGACTTGTATCGAGGCGGCTGCAGGTCGGTGGTACATTGCCTCGGGCGGCGTGAATCCAGGACGCATCTTCCGCAGCAACGATGGGCATCGGTGGGAGGTGTCGAATAGCTCAATCACAGGAGACCCGGCCGGCGCCGGTGTGTTCTCGGTGCGGTTTCGCGATGCGAAGCATGGGATTGCTGTAGGAGGGGATTTCAACAAGCCCACGGGGAATATGGATAACGCGGCGTGGTCACAGGATGGCGGTGTGTCGTGGAAGAAGTCGGAGAGGTTTCCTGGGGGATATCGGGCTGGTGCTTCTTGGATTCCGGGGCGAGAGCTTGTCGCGATTGCTGTTGGCCCTTCTGGCTCGGATATTACTGTCGATGGTGGTAAGAATTGGCATGGATTTGACAACGGGACGTTTGAAGCTGTTGGTTGTGTGAGCGAGAATGTGTGTTGGGCGTCTGGGTCAAAGGGACGAGTTGCTCGCCTAGATTTGAGTACATTGTAGCTATCACAAAGCAAAGCGTGGTGATTGTAACAATAGGATCGATGTAAAGCTGCGCACGAAATTTATTAATTGTAATGTGAGCTTTGTTTAACGTTGAAAAATTTGTCGAACGAGAAGTGAAATGAAAATAATGCCGAAAAAACTTAGACTTGCGTGACGTAATAGTCAGAGGCATGGCAGCCTTCGAGAATCTAGCATACATCCAATCTTTGCCTATTAGTTATTAGGTGCCCTGATGTCGTCGGCACTCCTCGTGGCCAGCCTTTGGCCCACCGGCGTCACCGTCATTTTAACCCGCATCTGTTCAGCAACATCCCGCATCCCAACTATATGCGGAACTTCAGCGACTCTCCTCCTATCTTCTTCTGCAAGTCCATGAAACAAGAGCGGCAAACACGATGTCTTCCAAGGGTGATCGAATCGTGTGATGTATATTGTAAAACCCAGGAAGAAAATGCTCCCTGCCACTACGAAGTGCGCAGCGCCGAGGTACGCGAAGTTGATTTTGTAGAAGGTCTCAAATACATATACGGTCCCGTTCGTAGGGAAAATGGTCCCATTAACGCCAGGCAACTGCCTCACGCCCTGTGTCATCATAATCGTTGTGTTGCTGATGACCTGTTCCATGATATGATATGATTCGTTTGCCGGAGCTTCCCTAAGAGCGTCGTAGACGGCGTTCGCAAAGAGAGTGTCGATATATAATCCACCAGCATCGGGGTCATCCCAGCCCGTTCCGTTTGAATGATATTCTGCCCGTCCCTCCATCCCACGAACAGTGTCCATCAAGAAATTCTGCAGAGCGATCTGCGCCGTTGAGTGAATCCAATACAAACATCTTTCGTCTGTGATGTTCTTAATCTCCGTTCCGTTCACCCAGCACTCAGGAGGACGCAGTTCAATGGATTTCTGATTTCCGTACTCAGTCATGGCTTCATTCGTAGTATTCGTCCATATGTCTGTGATAGGGTCATCCAGTTGAAAGTTTGCCACTTTCGTTTTCGCAAATTTGGCAACAGCCCAGTATAGGACACACTGGATAGCAGTCGGCTGTTCAAGGAACGGGTTTGCAATGGCTTGGTAATGGACTATGAGGGGGCCAATAGGGCCAAACTGATTCGTGGAAGGGTATGTGGTTGTTGTGGAGACATTGAAAAGGCCATCTGCTTTTCGTAGAAACGGTCCATTGTGAAGAGAGTAAACGTCAGGGTTACTGCTCCAATCAAGCGTTTCTGTTACGTTGTGACATTTACTCTCCACCACCAACGACTGATAGGTCCCGTATGTGCAGTTGCCGGTCTTACATGTAGGTGGCAAGGTACTGCCGGCCCAGAAAAGACTTCCAGTATAAGACATTCCGTAGTTGATCGCGGACACCATCGATGGCCACGGAAGCTGATCTGTATTGTTCTCTCCGGTCGCATATGTCAGATATGTGCTGTATTCTGTGCTTCGCGGAAGAGTTGCGATTCCCTCCGTGACTTCCAGCCGTTGGACTCTATTAATCACATTCTGAGTCAGGGTATCCATTGACAGAGCCACGATTATAATGAGTGCGCCAGCAGAAGCAAAGTGGTAGAAACGCAGGTGGAAGAGTAGTCTCAACGACCCATAAACACCCCGACTGGCATCGTCAAAAACTTCCATATCAATCAACCTTTTGTGGTTCCAAAATCTTCTCCACTTTAGCTGGCCCAAAGACGAGGCCACTGGGGTCAAAGATGCGGCTTTAGTGATCGTAATAAGAAAAGCGATGTTGGAGTTCAGGGTCCACGGAGCAGTCCACGCGGACACTTTCGCATCGTGATATACGACCAGGAGCGCAACCAGAGTAGCATGGCAAGCTACTGCCAGCCAGCATGATGCTATCTCCCAAAGCCACAGGCGCTGGACTTTGTGCGCGAATTTATCGGCAAAGGACTGAGGCGGAGGTAACCGATATACTGGCACGCTCTCAACGAATGGCAGTTGGAATCCTTTGTCCTGGGCATCCTTTGGGTACTGAGATTGCCCATGTTGCAGATGTTGTGGCTGCTCGATTTGCGAACTTTGTAGCTGTCCATGTTGCGAATACTGTGGGTATCCAGGAGGTGGAATGTCGGCTGTTGGCGCGTTCAACGGGGTTTGAGAAGAATAGGACTCGGCTGTGAGCGGTCTGGAGACTGAGTACGGAGAGGAGAGCGAAGAAACGGACGAGATCACACCGTCATGTAGTGGCACGCTTTCATAATGCGCCATCGCTTATTGACAGCCCACACGCTCTGAAGTGGGACAAGAGGGAGTGCGCAACTCCGTAGGGTCCGAGGGGCCGTTACACCTTTTACATTCGCGCATGATTTATGCCAAGAGGCGGTCCGAGGCTGAACTCTATTTCGAGGACAGTTGAATGTGCATCATCATGGGGTAAGTTCCTGAAACCGTAAAAAGTTGGTAAGCAAAATCCTTACGCTATTCAGACCCACCAATTAATAAGTCCGAGTTTGTTGGCCATTCAGAAAGAGCCGGGAAATAACCCCCATGCGTTCGCCAGGAGCAACCTGAAACAATACAACACAGCGCTGCGTTTGCTGCCGTCTATTCCTGCAAGTAGATGTGATATTACTTTGCTCTTGAGAAAATCTAATAGGTGTTTAATACACCTACAACTACGTCCTCCTAATCTTGGCATCTAATCACCCTTGACGCCTGTAGAATAATCCTAATAAAAGAGACTCTTCGTGGTGGGCTGTGCCCTAATTGGTTAGTCTTTTAGCCTTGCTTACAGGTTAGTCTTTTAGCCTTCCTTACAGATCTGGCGAAAGAGCAAAGCATGAACAAACCATAGCTATAGTATATCTACTGGCTCGTAATCTGCTACTTTTTACGTTTTTTTCTGTTGGTTTAGGAATGTAATGTAAACTTCCATTACACTCTTAATATGGAACACGATGAAAGCTTACTAACGCTGACGCCAAATCTGTATCTGGTTATACGGATTAATCTCCCTTTAAATAGAGGGCAGGCCATGTGAAGATGTGATGTATGATGTGGGCGTTATAAGGGTTTGAAGAGAACAAAGGGAAGACCTAGAATGCTGCGGTTAAGGCCGGGGCTCCGATATCCTACGCCAAGGACGTATAGATAGGTAGATGATGGGGTAGAGGTGTGGAAAGAGAGCCCGAGGTAAGTGGAGATGATAGTACAATGAGACTTGCGGGGAGTATGGGGGTTTCTGTCACGCGTATATATGCTATTCTATGCACAGTTCACCTATCAGGTTCACTGCACCTTTTTGGTAGTTCATGGCCGAGTGGTATAGAGCTTGATTGTGACAGTTTCCGTCAGTGATGGCGATGACAGGTGCAAGCGGCAGCAATGTGGATGTTACTTCGGTGTCAAGGCGATGATATCTAATTGACTATGCTGAAATATCTAGGTGTTCTAGCATCCTTATATGTTAATTTGTTCTCGTGGATCTGTGGCTCTGTGGTCACAGATTTACTAAGTGTCACGGAGTGACACTGTCAAGGGTACTGTAGAATACAGTACCCTCCGAACGACGAGCCTGACAAGTTCTGTACCCTACAGCACAGTACCATCCGAACGACGAGCATGACAAGTACTGTACTCTACGACACAGAACCCTCCGAACGACGGGCTCGGCAACTAACTGATCCCACTTAGAATGAACAACCAAGCCCCAATCAGGCTTGGCCAACGCACGAACCAGACCCCTGATGTACGAACCATGTCGAGTACTTATTGAACGCGAAGGACCTCTCGTTGAACTTCTTACGCGAAGTCTTGTATGATAATTTATCGCACTCGAGATTGTATCCGTAGTTTCTGATAGCAATTGAACCTTGAGAATCAACTACAGATAGCCTCTCGTGACACTAAGCTATCATGTGACTCGAGGACATGTGTCCATGTTGGTGTGATTGGGTCGAGAACCAGTGTCCCCAGTCCGATGATCTAGGATATGTTTATAATAGCTACTGTCATGGAATACTCTCTGCTACGCAATAAAAAAGATCGTATTGAATAGTGTACTGTACAATTTACTTTCGCTTTGGCATTACCGGAGAAATTAGGGAGAGTAATTTAGTTTGACGAGATAGATAACTCTTCTAGTCCTGTGCATACAATAGATTTAGAGACTACTTGGCACAGGGTATGGGCATTTAACATGCAATATGAAACCCACGCACGGTATGACAAGGACAAGTATAAGCAGAAATTCTACGTTTACTACGTTGTGGGTTACAACCTTGCGTGGCGTATCGAGTACGATGCAGACAACTCTAATGGCAAGATGAACTTAGAAACTTACATGAACATAATACTGCCAAAGCTAGAGGTGCAAATTCTTGGCTAGGACTTTGTACTTTGGTAAGACCTCTCTAAGGCTGCTTTATAGTAGATAGATTGCAATGGGATGGACTATATTAACTTACCTCCTAAATCTCCGGATCTATCGATTGTGGAGAGGTACAATGATCAAGTACTGTGGAAGAGTGGATAGCTCTATAATCAAGGTGGTAGAAAAGGGTAGGATAGAATGTATCGTCTCCCGTCCCCGAGAGGGTATTGGTGTTCTTTCTCCCAACCTAATGTTGAATCGAGGTTTCTTTCCGTCTATCATGTAACCTTCTGTGACGGTAACCGTCGTTCCCGTCACACACTCGCTTGTCGCGTGAGTGCCCCTGCGCCTTGACCATGCCCCTGAGCCTTGACCGTGCTCCTGCGCCTTGACCACATCCCTGAGTATATAGCCGAGGCACCACATTGTTTCTTTGTTCTCCAGCTTTCCTCTTCGACAATCACGATAGTCGTACGTAGTCTGTCAATCTAGAGAATCTGGTGTTTGTTCATCTCGCGTTCCCTTGTGACACTGCGCTCTCGTGACACCTTCCTGCCGCGTCACGTGATGTCGTGTTTAGCTCCACCATACCGGTAGTACTGAACATTTTACTATATTTATCTATTGTTTACCTTCAAGGGTAAATTGGGTAAGATTTTGTGTGGACGAGACATTTCGGGCGGCGCTGGGGTTGCATGTCGGACCTATTGGCCCATCTTCGTCCGAAACGCGGCTGGATGGAAATTTAAACCTCAGGACTGTGGGGGGCTAAGAAATGGACAGTGTAGCCTCAATAGTAGATCAATCGTAAAGCGTAGAATAAAGGAATAGAAAAGTGTGAAGTATTTCCGAAAAGAAAGGCGAGGGATTTAGCGTATGCAGAATTCGCGCAAAGCTTGGCAAATGTCAATCGTTCGAATCCCACCCCAAAATCCAAGCCAAATTACACGTTTTTTGTGAATTTCCTATATTACGCCCCGCACATGCGCGAGGGCCGTCTCTTGGTTAGTGAGGTTGTAAATATACGTGTACAGGCTTATACTTACAACATTTTTTAGTGTTGTAGGTCGCCATGCAACGCGCCCAAGGACCTTATTTAAGCAGGGCTTTAACAGGCACGCGTCTCCCTAGTTTATCACCCGCCTGTACTAAATTAACCTATCTCTTTAAGGCACAGCTATTAGTATGTCTACATGCAATTGTATGTGTATTATCTACTAGTGCAGGCTATTAACTTTGCAGAGATCTAAGAGCGCGTTGGCGTTAACTACAGCTTTGTGTATTGCAACCTTATAACATATAGAACTATTGTCATGGTAACCACCGCGACACCAATCCTGAACAATGATCCTAAATAATGGTCCTAAATGGTCCTGAACGACGGTCCTGAATAATCCTGAATAACAGTCCTGAACGACAGTCCTGAACAACAGTCCTGACAAGTACAGTACTCCGCAGCACAGTACTTCACACACCTAAACTTGCGCACAATACCAACTAATACCCGTTGCGCACATTATCCCATTCTAACTCACAGTACACCAACAGTGACAACCGTCAGCACCATACTGTGACTCACAGTACAATGAGCTCAGCAACTAGCCAACCCAACCTAACCTGAAATACTAAACTGAGTCCCAACCAGGCTCAGCCTGCGCACAAACCAGACCCCTGACGCACAAACCAGACTAAGTATTTATTAAACCGCAAAGGACCTCTAGTCAAGCTCCTTACGCAACGTCTTGTATGATAATTCATCGCACCTAAGATTGTATCCGTAGTATCCAATATTTAATTGAACCTTTATCCTCTGCTACCAATAGCCTCTCGTGACAACTATACAGAAACTACAAATAAGGAAGCTAGTAAGGCGTCCAAACTTCACAAGGGTAGATAGAGACGCGTTGTTTAAGGAGCTCTACTAGCACAGCTAGATAAGATAGTGGCATCTTGCAGTACAGAGCAAATTGATAGAGTACGCAGAATCTCTGCAGTTGCAACACCAAAAAGTCGCTAGTATAGGCCCATACACGTATATTTACACCCTCACTAACCAAGCGACGGCCCTCGCCCGTGTGCGGGGTGTAATATAGGAAATTCACGAAAAACGTGTAATTTGGCTTGGATTTTGGGGTGGGATTCGAACGATTGACATTTGCCAAGCTTTGCGCGAATTCTGCATACGCTAAATGCGGGGCACGTTACCCCGCAGCCAATCACACCCCCCCACTGTTTCCGGATTTGTTCAGCATCATCCGACATCGTGAACTTCACCTCACACCTCACTCTACCATGGATTTCCACAATTCCGACCGAAAATGATTGGGTTCCTATCTTAGCTGCTTCAAACCTCGAGCTTGCAGTCTTTTCTCTACCATCGACAAGAGTGTATGACCAGCCTAATAGCCCTTATCGTTTTGTGGATGCGGAAGAGCCCACCAGGAAGGGTCTCGAGCTGCACGTCGTAGAAGAGAGTCACTATGTTAAAGACCTTCAAGATCACATGATAAGTGACGTATTCACAGAGAGTACTAGCGCGGGTACTTTCAGTAAGAGTTCTTGACCGAGCCAAGGAACTGTGTAACACACCACCAAAAATCGTTGTCAAGAGTACCATGAACGTTGTGCAGCGCTTTGAGCCCCGGATCTTGCGAGCAATATCTCTGAATCAAATAGAGAGGACAAGCGGGAAGAGCCATGGATAGACTGTTCTGTTCTCCAAGAAGCGGTATTGTACGTCGGCCCGTAGCCATGCGAGAGCTGAAAGAGACTAGAAGTATGAGGCTTTATTTCGGAGTCGCTTAGGTCCCACAATACTACGTCAGCAGAGGACACGAGTAGGTGGTGACCGCCACTCCCTAAACAATTTAAAGCCAGACCGCTTTTCTATGGGTACAGAATTCAGCCTTTTTGCCCTTGTCGGACCCGCGCGTCTTCGCGAGAACTCAATTACATCTCACATTAACAAGCATACTGCAAGACAAGGATTCTACTTTCACCTATTGAAGCCGCGCTAATAGAGGTTGTTCCGTTTGTCAGTGAAGTTTTCAAGATTGGAGTTCGAACTACTTTAGGTACCTAGGTTCGCAGGGTGTCGCGTGACCAACTATGTCCATCTGGCGATCACACCACTCACAACCTTCTTGACTCGTGATGGTCTGTGTTATCATTTTAGATAAATATCAATGGCACTGTTGTGTAGTAAGTACGGATACGAATCGGCTCCGCCACCTCATTCGTCAATCTGGTTCGTCCTGTACCCAGTCCCATCACCTTATGCGCACAAGTGGAGCTGATCGTACTATTGATAGAATGAAGATGCAGACCGCTGATACTATACAATCTTGCCGCGCTTCAAAGAAATTCGACGCACATGTGTCTATTTTTCCCATAAATATATAAATCCACTTCCCTCATACAAAGTTCGACTTCAAGCCGGATATCATATCAGCGCTAATTTCATACACCAACAACAATATCCAACGAATATCACAACCATGCTCTGGCTCTCACTCCTCACACTCGCCGTCGGGGCTCTCGGCAACCCTCACCACCAACCAGACTGCTCCTACTCCATGCCTGGCTCACGCTATTTCTTGCTCTCGAACTTTACCTACAGCGACAACATCATCTACTCGACACCTGCGCATCTCGCCGTAGCCTACGCCAATGTTGGCTTCAGTTTTTACAACAGTGCTGTTGAAGGAACCGCCTCGTGCACTGCGACGAGCTCCCAGGCCTTCTCGTTCTTCTCGGAGAATATGATCTATCATTGCACGGCGCCTCAAGCGAATGTGAATGCGACGTTTACGTTCAATGGGCCGGCGGGAAATGTGGGCGTTAATGAGACTTGGTATTGTGGAGGGTGAGTCTTACCTTTTTTCAATTTCTTTCATTCCCTTGTCTCTACGCCTTCTCCTTTCTTCCCTCAAGTATGGATGTACCCAAGCTCACAACCTTCCGTGATTCAGGCGCCAGTATCTCGGCTATGCAACCGCTAAACTCAGCCTTGACTGCAAGCACGACTCGTGGACGAACCCCAATTTCACATGGCCTACAGGAGAGATGTACAGCATCCAAAATACGACATGCAAACCTGGAGAGGTGCATCTGAGTCCGACTATTGAGAAGATAAGTGGCAATTATTGCTAGATGGGGCGAGGTATGATGTTGGTGAGGAAAACATGAACGGCTGGACTTCTTGCTAGTGGTAAAAGAGAGGGAACGGGGTTTATTGTTTTGTGATAGAGAGGCGAGGAATTCGAGCGCTACTGACTTCGCATTTACTGTTGTGCTCAGTACTTGACTAATCTATAATTTTCATCATCTGTTCGTTCATTGCGCGGTTTCACTTTACTTCAAGATCTTCTCGCGCTTCATTCTGCAATTCATTTATAACCTTTCCCTCGTCTCCATCCACCTCTCAAAGATCCTCAAAGCGCTCCGCCAAACCTACCAACATGCTCGTCAACTTTTCAGGCTGCGATATCTGCGGGGAATGCCCGGTCTCAATGTCCTTGACGATCCACTCTACGCCAGTGCTATCGATCATCATCTGCTGGACATGCAGAGGAATCGCAGCATCGTTCACAGTCCGTATGTATGCTACACGTCCCTTGTACTCGTCGCTATCCCATGTCGCTCGTGGACACGGCGAATTAAAAGACATCATACCCTGCGCCATCGCAGAAACACCTACCACATCGGCGAGGGCTGCGGGAATGACATCGTGGTAGAGCGGCGGGATACGGTCGTCGCAGCGAAGGAGGTTTGCTTCGGGCTACGGAGATTGAGTTCGAGCTTTCGTTGTGTAGAAGAGCGGCAGGGAGGTGGAGATTTGACGAGGTGGCACTTACATCGGGTCTGATATGCGGTGGATAATGCCCGCCAAACGCGCCCACGACATCCTTCCCATCGCCGCCGATTGCCAGGAGCGAGGCAATGAAGATCTGTCCAATAACGCCCGTTTTCTTACCCTGGGCCACGCGCTCTGCCTTACTGAGGCCTTTTGCAGCGCTGCTGCCGGGTATGCTGCTGTAGGAATGCATGATCATGATCACATCGTGTTCTTCGTGATCCAGGACAGGTATAAGCATGCTATTCCGGACGTATGCCATGTCATCCTCAGCAGTGACGTTTCCTGCTGCTCCGACTGAAGGGAGGAGGGCAGAGAAGGTGGGATAGCCAGCTAGCTGGAGAAGGTGCGAGAGGTGGGCGTAATGGGTAGGATTTTGAGAGGCGCCTGGGACGAGGACGAAGAAGGGGCGTTTAGAGGCCATGGTGGTTTGATGATTCCTTAAGTGCCGCGGAGAGTGAGAGAAAAAACAGAACTTGAATTTGGACGAGGATTCTTAAGTTGGCACAGATTATATAGCTATGGCGGGGACAGTCAATCGCCTCAAGAATCAATGTGTATATGAGGAGTGTGAAAGCGTCTCGAGCTGATGGCCCGCACGAGAACTATATATACCTGTTCCAGGGGAACTAGGATACAGGTCATATTCCATCTCTCGTACGATATTTTTAGTGGGATAGCAGGGGAGAGTTCACTTTGCCTCGTACTTGCATAACTGGCCGATATCAGCGGCACAGCAAGCAACAGCTACATGGGGCTCCAAGCAGAACTCGGAACTCCAGGTAAGTGTCATTGCTGTGCCACTGGTCGCCTTGGTAGTCATGACATCCATAGTGTTAGTTAGAACCTACACTAAAGCTACAGTGTCAAAAAAGCACGCACTGAAATAAGATAGACCCACTCGTCTATCGTGCATTTCAGACTATAAGAACAAACGAGTCCCAGACTTATCAGTATTCGTAGTATACCGTAGTACTTCAACTTATCCACACGAATCAAGCTCTTTCCAACAATCCAGAGAGGCAACTACGATACCTAGCCGGTGATATTAGTTGTCTACTTTGTATTTGGCATCTGAAAGCACCTGAGCCGCTTTATTGCTTTTGGTAAAATTTCGGGTCTCCCAGATTTAACAGAATATGGTTGGAATAATGTTGGGGCCCACTTTATAGTCCCTAAATATTTATATGCGACTTGGTTATGTTTAGTGTGATTAAATTGACAGGATATAATATCCTTGTAGCTTATAAACATTTATTACTGTGGAATAGCATTGTTCTTTTACTCCTCGTCGTAGAATGTGGACATGTCACATCCAAATAGAGCTAGCGCAGCATAGCCACGATATCGCCACTATTGCCGCAGTGCCGCGACGACACCGTTCGCGTCTCCAAGCTGCCTCTCCGGGAGTTACGGAACACTTGACCAGTGGCACTCTCAATATAAGCCACAATACGCGCACACGCTCTCTTTATCTGCCATTTCTTTCCTTTGTTCTCCCCTTACAACTTGTGTATTTCGAAATCGCCATCCACCAACTTGATCCGAAAGCAGTTATACATATTTCTGGTGCAAAGACAAGCGATCGACGAGCATTCGCCCAGCCTTGCCACGACAGCACCAAAAACGAGTGCGACAGTGTGCGACGACTCCCCATAACCTCCGTTCTCCGCCATCGCTATAAGGCGCACATCTACAACTTCTATCTCAATGGCATCTCAGAAAGTCGTACGTCTACCGCCCCCCGCCCCTCGTCACCTTCCATCTCACTCATACTAACTCTCTCTCAGGACCCGCCCCATGGCGCACCTCCCTCTTACCCCCAATCTCCTCCCCCCGCGCACACCGACGCCGGTCCCTACGGCGCACCCCAACAACCATACTACAACGCCGCATCTCCTGCCCCGCCCTCCAATGCAGACTACTACGGCTCGAGCAACGGGACGCCGAATCCTTACGCGCAGCAATACGGGCCGCCGCAAGGCCAATACGGACCGCCGCAGGGATATCCACCACAGGGGTATGGACAGCAGCAGGGCATGTATTACCAGCAGGGTCCACCGCCGCCGGGGGGCTATTATCAGGGTGATAGACGGCAGGGTGGGGCTTCGGGTGGGTTGTTTGCGGGATTGCTAGCGGCGTTGGCGTGTTGCTGTTGTTTAGATTGTCTTTTTTAGAGGTCAAGAATGGGAGGTCAAGAATGGGAAGTCAAGAAGAGGGGGAGATAGAGCTCGTAGATTGGAGAAAGGAGAGGAAGTAGAGACGAGGTGTGATTTATCGGCCATGGTGCTGAAGGGAATTGCTTTTCGCCTGCTGGACGGGATGATGTATCACACAACACCGGATGGACGGTGGACGGATGAGCAGGCGGAAAGGACATTTGGGGTTTCATTTGTTCTCGTATTCTCTTCTATGTACTCCGAATTGTTTCTTCACGGTATTTTCTTGAAATTCTTCTCAAGGGAATTGGGGGTCGGCTATGACATTGCCTCCTGTACTTTCCATCCGACGAGTTTCTCCAATTATCTAATACAACATTTCTCAACAGTCATCCAGCTCCTCCTCACACGCCTAGCATCACACCTAGATTAGATCTATATGCAGTGTCACGGCTGTCGCTGATATAGCAAGAAATCAAGGCAAGAGGAAAATGGAAATACATTGCCCCATCTAACTATCGTCCTCTCCCTTGGTCTAAATGCAACACATCTCGACAATTAATCAACACGGGCGACCTCTGCCTCAGTCCTGGCCCCACTCTCCGAATTCCCATTCGTAGCCCCCGTCTTTCCCTTCCAAGAAAGGACATCGACGACCGTAGCCGCAAGGGTAAAGAAGCTGTCACAATATTAACCCCAATTTAATGCCCAAACATGTCCACACCTTTGAACCTTGATGAGCGCATGGAAGAAATGACTTACAAAGCGATGAAGATAAAAGCCTCACTGCATAACTTGAGCGAGCAGCGACCCCCAGTCGGGGCATTAGCCGCACACTCACTCTCATTGTAGTCTTGGGCCGCGAAGATGAAGCTCGTGAGCCACAGGTACGAGAAGATGAAGTTAAGGGGGAGGTAGTAGGATTTGTTTAGTTTGAGGATGGGCAGGATGAAAGAGGGGATCCAGAAGCCCAGTGTGAGAGCAGCCTGAATGGTGGTTAGCGAACAGTGTGCACGCAAATGACGGAGAGAAGACAGGGCATACAATGACAATCTGAAACGTCAAATGCTGATCATGCTGGAAGTCATGGAGAAAGTACGCGGTAATCCCCACAACGATAGCCGACGACACCCAGGTCAAGAAATGGCACGCAATAAGCAAGCTGCGCGTAATAGTCGAAGAAACCATATCTATAGGTGGCGAGAGCTTCGCTAACTCAACCAAGAAGTTATGGATAGAGTGGAAGAGGAACTGGCAGAGCCTGCTGTATTGGCGGATTACGGTCTCCGTTTTGAATGACTTGTAAGAGAAATGATAGATAGAATGGGACGATTGGAAGCGGCTAAGGGTGGAATGAACGAGAGAAACTCTGACTGTGATATATCCTTCTCCGTCGAGGACAAACGGATACCTCTATATACGCACTTGAAGGTGGTCAAAGACCACATACACAAAACAACCTCTGGCTTGGGCGACTCGGGTGGCGCGTCTCGCGATAAGTTCGTTTGCTTGGTTGGGTGCGTCGAAATTGGGCAGCGCGCCTTTCGTTCATGCCATCGGATCTCTCGCACTGCTTGCAACCGGTATCATGCTGTTTGCGACCAGACGCCGGCGTCGAAGCACTGCTGTCAACAACAAGACGGTGTGTGTGAAGTTCTTCCATCGGGTCCCTCGACCTTGGTTTTCCCTGTTCCGAATATCTTGACTACCAACTTTCTAGCTAACCATCCCTGTAGAGCGCCATACTTGCATTGCAATATTGCCGAATCGAGTAAGGAGGCCGCGAAAGTGCAAAGTCAAAACCAACGTCTAGGCAAAGCTAGACAATGTAGTCAGAAAGTTTGGCGACTGACACCTAATCCGGCGTTTCGGGTCGAAGAGACGCATGTCTCATGCATGAACACGTGAATTGATTGGGTTTCGCGGGTTAGGCTGAACGATGCGAATGTGAGGATGAGGCTGTTTGTGGGAATAGCATGTTATGGGGATGGCAATTCGGGGTTCAGCATATCTAGTCCTAGTTTTTTGGCCGATGAGGTTTAAACGTCTTCACCACATGTAGACCAAAATTCTTGACATTGCCTAGAGAAAAGAGAGACTTGGAGATGAAGGGTAGGATAGGGACAGCTTGAGGTCTTCGGACGATAGAACGAATTGAGATGAAAGTCACAAAATGTCAAAATACTGTGCACACTTTATGCGAGCTGATTTCACGATCGATTCAAATTTGATGTAGTCATGGTCACACGTTGTAATACAAAGCAGTTGAAGTAGGAAATCGCAAGCAGTACCAACCTGTTCACTCGGGTGAAATTTTGTCGCATCGCGGAAAATGGAATCGGAATGAGGTTGCAGGGGGTTTCTAACGAGGTTCGTTCGTATAAAGTACAGGATTGGTAACTTCGCCAGACCGCATCGACCGATCGACCGACCGACCGAATGTAAGACATGATGTTCGACCGAACCGTAAGGGATATCGCCGACATCGAGCTCGCCAAAGACAAGGTTCCGTATCGAGTTCGGACTGTTGATCGATTAAATTAGAAAGCCTTCACCCAAGAAGCCGCCTCAAAAGCCGCCGCCGAAGAAGGAGAGAAAGAAAGTCCCAAAACCCTGTTGTTAACTTGTCCGAAGCCCCCTTACTTTTCGTAATTCCAGGAAAGATAGAAAATGCCGAGCACCGTGTCGAGAGTGTGAAAAATGGTGAGCAGAAGCCGAGACAGAAAGCGATGAAATAGAGGGCAGTGCAGGCCTACACGTCGCGTGCGCAAGGCCGGACAGGATCGAGAGACTACTCTGCAATATCGAAATCTGCGTCTTCGTGGGCGGCTTTGGTACCCGTTGGCGACTCGACTGCCCTACGTCAGAGGAGCTCTTCGTCTGCTGGAGCGGCGACGGGGGGCTCACTGGCTTTCCGATCATCCCCGTTGGCGCCGTTTTCGCGGTCGCGTTCCCGATCACCTCGCTCGCGGTCACCACGATCGTCCTCGCGGTCGCGCACATCCTTCATCTCGCGATCTCGGTCGGCGTCGGGGCTGCGGGAACGGTCGCGGTCGCGGCGGTCGTAGTCGCGGTCGCGACGGTCGTCCTTGCGCGGGGAGCGGTCTCCACGGCGCGGGGATGTGCTGCGACGGCTGGGCCGAGGAGAGCGGTCACGACGAGGGCCACGCTCACTACGCTCGCTGCGACGCTCGCCACCACCCTCGCGCGTGGTGCCGGAGTCGAAGCGCCAGGAAGCTGATGGAGGAGTGCGAGCCCACTGCCGGCTGTCAGTCTCGGCGCAAACAGGGGTTGAGCACACACCACACATACCTCAATCTTCAGCAGGTCATCGCGGCCAATGCGCTTGTTGTGCATCTCATGGTAAGCGTCATCGGCATCGCGGCGGCTCTCGTATTCGACGAATGCGAAGCTGCGTTGTCAGTCTCGACCTCATCATCGGACGGTAAGGGCACTCACAGTCTGCTCGATGCCGAGCGCGGAGCTGGGATATCGCAGCGAACGAGACGTCCGTACCTTGGGACGCGCGTTAGAGATGGCTGTTACGCTGGACGGATGCGGAAGGGGCGAGGGGCGAGGGAGGAGGGAGATCGGTCGCGTAAACGGGAGGAGGCGAACGACGGCCGCGCGACGGGCTGCTGGGGGGGAAAGCGGCGGGAAGAGTAAGAGAGCATTCGGGGGCGATGCAGGCGATGCACGACGATGCGGGCGGCGATTGGAGTGAGGACGAGGCGCTGCAGGAGAACATACCGTTCGAATTCGTAGGCAAGGTCGCGGGCGCGGGTGCCGTGGCCGAAGCCGGTGACGTAGAGCGTGGTTCCGCCGCGAGACATTTCTCTGGTGTCTCTGGGGGCTGGTTGAGACAGAGCTGCGGATAGGGAAGATCGGGCAGCTGGCGTGCAGGCGAGGGTTGCAGGTGGTGGTGGGCGCGGGTGTGGTGGGAGAGAGTGAGGAGGAGATGGCTGTTGAAAGAAATGTCAGCCTTGGAGACAAACGGCAGCTGCGCGCACGTGCCCTCCGCCCCATGGCAACTCCCGTTAGTCAGCCTTGGAAACGCAGACTGCGACTGCGACCTCTCGAGCGCACCTCACAACATCCGTCGCCGCTGCCCCATTTACCGTCCCACTCGACGCGCCCTCCGACCTCGCCCTCCCGTCTTCTTCTCTTGTGCGCTGTTCTTTGTGCACGCGAGCGACAAAAGAACGCGACCGCAGGCGCCCTCCTCGCCACCGTCTCTCCTTGTCCCAAGGCCTGCATTCCCCTCTCCGAGACTGCGCGCCCGCCTTTCACCTTCCTCTCCATCCCTTCCGCTTCACCATGGCTGTTGACTTTTCGAACGACTCACCGCTCGCGTCGGCGCTGCAGGAGCTCGTGCAGCCCAAGCTCGTCGAGTTCGGCTGGACGACCGGCGGCGACGACACGCAAATCTTCGAGTACATCCTCCTGATGCTTGCCAACGAGAAGAATGAAACGCAAATCGCCTCCGAGCTGTCCAATGACCTCCTGGATCTGGGCCCCGAGAATGTCGAGACGCAGCAGTTTGCGCACTGGTTATTCGAGCAGATCGACCTCGTCAGCCGGCAGCTCAACGGCGAGCCTGCGGGCAACGTGGAGGCTGCACATTCGGGCGCGAATCAAATCGAGGGCACTTTCCATGATGCCGTCCCATCAGCGCAAGACACCGAGATGGACGGTGTAGCAGAGCCCGCCCAAGGTAACATGTATGCCATGCCCGTTCTTTCTCTATTTTCTCCTCCACCCGCACGGCTTTCCTTGTCTAGTCGCAAGGGGCAATATGTTCGGCACAGTCTAACAGTATACAGACCCACGGGCCCAAAAGCCATGCGCAACGGGAGCGGCTCGAGCGCGAAGACGCCCCGTGGTGGTCGCATGCTCAACAATCTCAACAAGCAGATGAACAATGACGACCCCCTGCATCGCATACGAGGTTCGCAAGGCAGCGGCCGAATCAACTCACACTCGCGCGAACCTCCAAAAGGCCCCCGCAACCAGAACCTCGGTCGTGGAATCGCCGCCATGGCCAACGGTCGAGGAATGAGCAACATGGGAAATATCAACATGGGGCCCGGGCCAGGCGGTATGACTATGCACAACGCGAACGGCATGGCCGGCATGGGGCCAGGGGCGATGCCCGGGATGGGTATGCCGCCCATGGGCCCGAACGGAATGCCCGGCATGTTGAATGCCCAGCAGCAGATGGCCCTCATGCAAATGTACGAGCAACAAGCGCAAATGATGCAGCAAATCTTCTCCGGCGGCGCTCCGGCTCCCTTTGTCAACCCCAACTTCCCGCAAGGGAATCGAAACGGACACAAGAAGCCTCTGAGCGAGCGCATGGATCGATCGTCAAGGCAAGGAAACAAGCAAGGGCTGCCGCCATCGGCCAAGTTCACCAAGAAGGACAGCCAAGACGCGACCATGACTGATGGACCTGCAGAGAATGGCAATGGCGATGGCTCCGCAATGGAAATTGAAGGTGGCCGACCAGACCCCTTCACCGTCATGTGCAAATTCAATTTGCGATGTACCAAGGCCGACTGTCCGTTCGTCCACCAGTCCCCCGCGGCCCCCGAGGGGACGCTTGTAGACATGAAGGATACGTGCACCTATGGCGCGGCTTGCACGAACAAAAAGTGCGTCGGCAGACACACGTCTCCTGCACAGCGGCATCAGTACCAGGCCGAGCAGGAATGCGCATTTTACCCAAATTGCCGCGACATGGCCAATTGTCCGTACAAGCACCCTACGATGCCGCCATGCCGCAAC
Source organism: Beverwykella pulmonaria (assembly GCA_001599595.1). Classification (NCBI taxonomy): domain Eukaryota; kingdom Fungi; phylum Ascomycota; class Dothideomycetes; order Pleosporales; family Melanommataceae; genus Beverwykella; species Beverwykella pulmonaria. The sequence continues at coordinate 1,705,604 of BCHH01000008.1, read as the reverse complement.
GGCGCCGACTGCACTACCCCGGGTTGCAAATTCTGGCATAACACAGTCATGTGCAAGTTTACGCCATGCACAAACGCCCGCTGCCCGTTCAAGCACACCGAAGGACAGAAAAAGACGTACAAGGATAGGGTGTGGGTTGCGCCCAAGGGCGGCGAGGAGGGAACCAAAGAGCACGTCAGCGAGCGGAAATTTGTGGACGAAGACGGCGAGGAGGAGCTAATCATCCCGGGAAAAGCCAATGAAGATATTGAAATCTAGCAACGTCTTGGTAATGGCGATAAACGAATCAGCATTTGGGGGCGGAAGGGGGTGGAACTTTTGGCGGACTACAACAGCGGGGAGGGTGTGTGTGCTGTCGTACAGAGGTTACAGTACTTGTATTATAGCTCAGGATACTAGGATGGTGGCGTTGCTGGTTCACGGCACGGAGGCATGATATTGGTCTAGCATACTCATGGGATGCCAGATCTGGTGGGGAGCTTTTTCCTTTTTGCAAAATGGATCGGTCTGGTTCTGGCGGCTGCGAGCTGCCCCTCTTCTTTACACACTAGCTTATTCTGTGACCGCTGTGAATGTCGTGCCAAAAACTGATCCTCTCCGAAGGTATCGCCCCATGTCAATGACGATGGTGGACCGAGCGCGGCGAACGTTTTGTGGACTGAACATCCACTCTCATTCCCGCATGGCCGAAGTCTCCAAGCTCCCACGCTGCCACCATCCGCAATCCACACACGGAAATGCGGCTCAAGAGACATGTCTCGCTCCTTGAGTCAACATTAAAGCGTGTCTCCGCCCGCCCGCCCCTCTCGTCGCAATGTAATCGCTGCCGCTTTGCGTCCTCCTCGACCAGCTACCCCAAGGAAATTGCCGTCCTCGGAGGCGGCATCTCTGGCCTATCGAGCGCACACTTCATCGCCAAAGAGTTCCCGAACAGTAAAATCACCGTTTTTGACTCAGCAAAAGAATCGGGAGGATGGATGCGCTCTCGGCGGGTCCAAGTGCCTGGCGGCGAAGTGCTATTCGAATATGGCCCGCGGACGCTGCGGCCGGGGATGTACAGTCTTCCCACGGCGCAATTGGTGAGTGTGTACACTGTACTTGGCTGTCCCAGGGCTGACAGTCCCAGATTTGTGACCTAGGTCTCGAAGACAGTGTTCTGTTCACGCCCAAAACCTCCCCCGCCGCGCAAAACCGATATATCTACTATCCCGACCGCCTGAACCGGATGCCGAGTGGAGAGTTTGACTTCTTCAACACAATCAAGCTCACCCAGAGCGGCGTGTTTGCCGGCGCAACTAATTTCCTGGCAGAGCCATGGCAACCACCAAGGCCGTCGAGTATGACGGACGAATCCATTGGCGACTTCGTGTCGCGAAGAGTAGACAAGCGCATTGCGCAGAATCTGCTGTCGGGCCTCATGCATGGCATTTATGCCGGCGATATATGGCAGTTGAGTGCTCGAACGCTCTTGCCTTTGCCTTGGTATCTGGAGGGCCAGTACGGCAGTATTTTTGGAGGGATGCTGCAGCTCAACAAGAACAATCAACGAGGGAATATGCTGATTCCTACCCATCCATATGATCTGGATTCGGTAGTAGCGATGCAACAGGAAATTGAGAGGCAGCAGGAATGGGGTCAGGAATTCGTAAATGGTCTCATAGGGTGCAGTACCTTTGCATTCAGAGATGGCATGCAGCAGCTGTCTCAGACGCTGCAGCACACACTCGAACTGAATAAACAGGTGGAGATCAAGATGGGATCTCCGGTTCAGTCATACACTATGGCAGAGGGCAATTCAGAGCAGGTCCAGGTCGTTACAGGGGCACGTTCCACCCTTTCTTTGTCCCTCAAACCCAAAATGCTGACACTGCAAATAGGAGGGCGAAACTCAAGCCACCCAAATCTTCGATCTTGTCATCTCCACAATCCGTAACAAAGCATTGACACCCTACGTCACCGTTATGACCGTCAATCTCTACTTCTCCCAACCCAACCTCACCCCTGTGTCCGGCTTCGGCTACCTAATTCCCCAGAGCGTACCCTTCGAGCAGAACCCCGAGCGCGCACTGGGTGTCATTTTCGACTCGGACGCAGTCACTGGCCAAGACTCAGTCGCCGGCACAAAAATCACCGTCATGCTTGGCGGCCACTGGTGGGACGGCTGGCAAGGCTACCCAGACGAGGACGAGGGCGCCGAGCTCGCAAAATCAGTCATCCACCGGCATCTTGGCATCACGGACGAACCGGTAGTATGCCATGTCAACCTACACCATGACTGCATACCGCAGTACACCGTCGGCTACGAAGACCGACTAAAGCAGTACGCCGAGAAACTGCAGCTTGAGTTCCACGGGAAGGTGCGGGTCGTGGGGTCGCAGTACAATGGCGTAGGCGTCAATGATTGTGTGAGGGGGGCGTGGAGTATGGCGAGGGCGTTGAATGGCGACGGGTGGAAGAGCAGGAGTTGTGGGCTGGAGAGGGTGATGGACACGAGGCCTTGGACCGCAGAGCCGATGCCCTATGTGGTTCTTCCTCGGCCTAGTCTGGGAAAGAATGTATGAGTAAAGGGTAGGTGTGGAAATAGAGCGTTAAAAGCACTGGCGGAGAAGAAATAGATGTAGGACTATGTACAGCCAAACCATCCTTTTTCGATGGCTACGAGGCTGCTGGGCAAGTGTGAGCGAGGTTGTCACATAGCATCCTTCCCCGAAACCTGGAAACTGCTTACCTGGTTGGACACTACGACACATGACGCAGGTGCACCAGGCACAATTTGCCCAACACCATCCTCATTCACATTGCCCAACCATTCCATTCTTGCATCACAGGCCTCTATATTTCAGCCTCCCGTCAGCCTCAACTGCAGTGTCATGAGTACCATACGAACGAACGCCCATTTCCCTTATCAATTTGACCTCGATTTCGTCGTCCGTTTTGATTCAGGGGGCGTGCTCGAGCGGAATTTCTTTCACCGTTCAAAGCGCAGGTTTCTTTGTTCGCCGGTGCATTTCATTCGCAGACACGCACGGGCGCGATAAACTTTGCGGCTGTTGCACACGTCGGCGTGCATTTGGGACAGGTGAGCGGGGAGACCGAACCGCGTGGCAAGCTAAACTTTGACTTGCTTTCGAATATTCTCTTCTGCGACTAGATTGCCATTGCGACTGTCGATCAGCTTAACTCGAGTTTTCGTTTACCAGATTGCCCACTGCAATACACCGCCGATATGAATATCAGCACACTCTTCACCGTAGTCCTTGCAGCCATGGTGCCAGGGATGGTAGAGGCCTTTAAGCTACCGAGTTGTGGCGCTGTATGTCTCCTCTCTCTCTCTCCTAGACCTCAAGCTCCTCGCTAACACACATGAGTTAGTCCAACTGCCTCGTGAATGGACTTTTCTATACCTGCGATCCGTCGAAATTGAAATGCATCTGCGACAAGCCCCAGGCGAAGATCGATGAGTTCATCAGGGTGGTGAAGCCATGTTTAGAGAGCGTGGAGAGGAACAAGTGGTGTACCGATGGAGCGCTGTTCCGTACGTGATCGTCATCCAAGCTGGAGCTGAAACACGCACTTATTGCGCCATGAGCGAATTGGACTTGTTTCATTGAGGTATGTAAGGCTAACTCTGAACAGAGTATAAAGACCTCTTGGCCAAGGTGTGCATGGATCAGGGGAAGAGCGTGGAGTGGTAGAGGAGTGAGGTGTCGACAAAGGAAGGTGTTGGTTACGGCGCTTCCCTTCCACGGGTCTAGAAAGTGTTGGAAATGCATTGGCTAAATTGATTTTCTTTGCTGGAGACAAGGGGCCCACTTAATGGATTATATGACGTATGCTTATATGAGAATAAATCTTGAGGAAGTCAGGCATGGTTGGAATGTTCAAAGTGCAGTGTGGCGTAGATGACTATCCGATTACGAGTAGTAAAGGGGTATTCTGTAAGTATCTGACGGTCACGATGAGCGGTGGAGCTACGGCTATTTCCAATGCGATAGCCGCTCCAAGTAGTAAGAAAGACGAGTATACATACGCCATGCCATCGAGCACTGTTAAAGCCGAGCACTGCCAAAGCACCGACAGTGTCAATGTTCAGCCTTCCGGTATTTACTAGCTTTCCGCTATCTCGTTCCTTCTAATCTCCGGTATCAACTATTTTTCCTTTCTTTTACCTCAGATTTCTGAAGTTCACGCTAGATACAACGATCTCTCCACACCCGTTCCCAACTTCACTCCTGGCTCCACAAAGCTGGTTATGATCCCCACTCAGATAGTAGGGGCTGTGGCTGGAGACATGTTTAGCGTCGTTCGTTGCTTGGGGCTGTTGCTGTTCTTCAAACTTCGGCCGAAGCGCCAACGCAATACGGCACCAGCGTATACTTTTCAAAATTCCGAAGGCCAAATCAGTAAGAAGCTGAGCTTGACGGCCGTGGCATAGAGATATAATTATGTTAGGCTGGCTGAGTTGTATGCCGGAGCTCCACAGGCGCCAGAGGGTGTGGTGGAGATGGGTTTGGGAATACTGCGGGCGAGTAATGTTGCTATGGAGAGGAATGAATAAAAGTCATTGCTACCCTGGAATGTTGGTGATAATGGATTTCTTTGTACTCGTATTGCATGTGCGTCTGTTAGGTTCGTTTGCGGCCCACAAATGCCTGCTATCAGCATCAAATAGACATCGTCCATTCACAAGAAGCTTCGAAGGTGAATATGCGCGGCTGTCAGTTACTGCGATGATTTTACTTTTGCGACTTGGTCTTCCTAGACTGCCTCTTGCCCACGCTTTACTTCATTTCTCTCACCGTTAGACATCCACTTTGCCCCTCCATTTGCGAAGGATTTTAACACTCTCCTTCGAAGCAACGTTAGCATTCTCGCTGGTAGCAGGATTTGACAGAGTTCTTCTTCCTATCTTGCTCTTTATTGTTCTGCGGAGGATGATAGGGAGGGAGCAATGCTGGGATAGGATAGTATCAATGTTCCTGAAAACATGACTTCAGAACTATTGCAGGATTCAATGCCCAACAGGCTAAAGTCACCGTCAAGTGTTCGGTTCGCTGAATATTCCGAGAGAAGCCACGATATGATTGCAAGCGTCTTTTCCCTTTCTGGCCGTAACGTAGGACATCATAATGGCGATCGTGATGGGATAGGTGATGGTGCCAATAGTGCTGCCAGAAGAAGAAAAGAATGGCGCGTGAACCGTACGACAACTGAAAGAGTAGCTCCGTTGAGGGGGGATCGGGTATGGCGGAGGAAAGAGAGAGAGAGCAAACAAGGAGAAATGTCGGGAAGTTCTGAGATTAAGAGCATCAGGAAGCAGAGAAAAGACACGACCGCTAAGCGTGAAAGAAGCATAAAAAAATGGGGGCACAAATAAACGTAAGGATCAGTTCTGCGTTAACTGATGGAACCTCGATCCTATTTTCAAGTAGGTACGCATCACTCCATCCCGTTACTGCAGCGATTTCTCCATATTGCCCGCGCCCGAAGACATTTTCAACGGCCTCGCCACGTTGAAGTAACACGGTCGGGGTCTTTGAGTGTTTCTTCGTAAGGGGAGAGGAACACGAGCATATCAAGATGAAATGAGAGCTGACCGAAGGATAATAATGGTGGGGAGAGTGGTGTTCGCGATGATGTGAGGTTCCGTTGGTTCTGGGGTGCACATATCACCATCTGGCACTTGCGTTAACTCCCATATCAACACCAGGATTTTCAGCCTTCTCCCAACAGCCTGGGCAATACTTCGTACATGCTTCAACCTGCACGTTGCCAGACATAACCCCCTGCTCTCACTCGCAGCAACATGGGTTCCCCGCCGTATCCTATATTAGCCAATGCGTCGCGCCACGCACTCTGACTCGCCCGTATCTTGCAATCATCTCTATCGGGACGGCTCTGCCCTGACGCAATGGCGTATTGGTGAGACATTGTTATCTATACACAAATATGCCCTGCAGAAGTTGTGCCCAAACCGGAAGCTGTGCCTGTCGATGTCCACAATTCAGTCGACACGCTGTACCTAGAGCCAGCCACAGCGCTGGGCTGCGGGGGCCCACCACGAGAATCGCCTCACTGTGTTCGCCGTGTACAAAGTATGCATATGAAGTCGATACTTCTTGCATGACGAGAACACGAGCTGAACATTTCCGATGAAGCGGTCCTCAGAAGTATTGAGATCGTTCGATTCATAAATAAGTGAAGATAAATTATCAGCTCGCACGTCAATTCTGCGTTTTTATCATCATCGCTTCTTACTGCGTTCAAGACAAGATATATACGTCCCTCTAGCCATGAGTCGCAGCTTTGCTTTTGTAATCTTGGGGCTGGCGGTAACATTCTCCCCAGCAACGGCCTTCCTCTTCCCGAGAAACAACCCGCCTAAACCCCCATGCGTCTATCCATACACGAAATTTGTGTACTCGGGCTGTTATCACGACTCAGTCTCCAGTCGCTCTCTTCCATTTCAGACAAGCTTGGAGTTTACCAATGCAACAGTAGAGCAATGCACAGCGTACTGCAAGGGCAATAGCTATCGCTACGCCGGCTTGGAGTATCATGGTAATATCTAAACTCAGTTTCCGATTACAATATCGCTGACGCAAATAGGGCAATGCTTCTGCGGTGCCAGTGTTTCGAGTGCATCTGCTCCTGAGTCTGAATGCAATCTACCATGTAATGGTATGACTGCTCCCACTAATATACCTTTATATCGACGCTGATTACATCTCAAGGTGACCCAACCCAGGCTTGCGGTGGTGAAGATCGTATTTCAATTTACCAAGACCCTACCTTTCCAGATGCAGATGACATCGCCATATCTTCGGACTACAAGTCGCTTGGCTGCTATACTGAAGGTACCAGCGGTCGCTCCCTCGACTACTCACAATGGGATTTTCTCAACGTCTCCTCTATGACAACCGAAACATGCCTCAATGCCTGCGGAGCCAAGGGGTACCCCTTCGCCGGCACGGAATTTGGCCGCGAATGCTACTGTGGTGTCGTCCTAGGCAATGGAACGACATCCACCGATGTCGCCCAATGTTCAACTCCATGTACAGGAAATGCCACGCAATACTGCGGTGGTCCTGATCACTTATCTCTTTACGTGGCCAAGAACCTGGAGTCGACTGACCCCTGCGAGCCGCCGATATTGACTTCAACATCACTTCCATCATCTACTCCTACGCCTCCACCATCGTCGACATCAAAATCTAGCACGAAAATCAAAACGACAACAACGTCCAAGTGCGTAGGATATCATTGTCCAAAGAGCACAACCTGCAAGACACCGACGCCTACTCCACCGAAATCAACGTATAAGAGCACCCCAAAACCAACGTCAACGCCCAAGACAAGTGCGAAGTCTACCAAGACATCTTCCACGGCCAAAAGTACGCCCAAGAGTACACCAAAGTCTACATCGACCAAGGGGTACGGGTGGTAGAGATTCAGATAATGCTCGTAGTGTGGCCCAGGTACGGACGAGGGTTTATTTAGGCTCGGTTCTCTTCCGTAACGACAAAATGTAATTAATGCGACGCGGTGGCTTGCAGACATGCCTCAAAATTGGATCATTGTCTTGGCGCACTCAACGGCTCCCTTCTCTGCAACACTGATTCGCACATTTCTTGATTGCACGCGCCAAATATTCCCAAAGAATTCTGGCGCTTACATTTGATGATTAATGCCACTAGAATGAAGCGCAGGTGCCAACTCAATGACCATTTCACATGTCAGCTAGAAACAGCTGTGATCCGCTATTCTTGTCATAACCCGTTCAATTTACGCCTTAGCACTGCTTGAACAAAAGGATTTGATTTCATCTGAAAGCCCTAAAGATTTAGGAGCAAGTTGGGGAAAGAATTTTTGGTACTCAAAACTCCCTTCTTCAGTTTTCCTTTGATTTTCTTTCGCCTGTTATGGAAATCGATAGCAGTTCTCCCGCACCGCCACCACAAAAGACTTTTTCAACATCTCAGGAGCGTGATATTAAAACCTCACTTAGGGAAATATTGTGCTTCGCACTCGTTTGCACCCTCTTTCCGGATTGCTGCAGTCTGCGCACTTTACGATACCTTAAAACGAGGTCTTGCGAGCCCTCTGTCTATCACGGTCCCACGTTCCAGAGGAGCTCTGCTGGCGTGGCCGACTATGATCCTTGGGTTGCTGGACAGAAGGTATTAACAGTCGTCCTCTGGCTGGGGATCCGGGACAGTACTTGGATAGGAGTAGGATGACGACCAATTTATGTTTAAATGAGTATGGTGCCAAGAGCTACCTGTATGCTGAGACTGAGCACAGCGGCAAGTGCTTCTGTGGTGTGCAGTTAGATCGTACTCCTTCAAGGTGAGTAGTTCCCGTGGATTATCCTACTCGTGCTAATCAATTTTGATGCTCTGCCAAGTGACTGCTATATGAAATGCAATGGAAACCAGAGTTAAAAATGCGATGGCCCTGACAGACTGAATCTTTGCCGCTCGGGCAGCTTGCAAAGTGCACCCATCGTTAACTATTAACTAGACGTTGATCGATGCGACAGATTCGAGAGAGAGCCGTGCGGGTCGAACCTGGACTCGATGTCTTACCCTCATTCCGTCTTAATATTCGAGCTAGAGATATCCCCTCAGTCTTCAAGCCAGACTTCTCCGCCTCCTGATCCTTCTAGCTAGGTCCCGTCAACACACTAACTGTCTAGTCAGGCACTCCTGCTTCCAGCATCGACTTCTAGCGAGACACCGCCACCTAATTTTTCCTGCCAGGCTCCACCACCTCCGCCTTCGCCTTCAAGCTAGGCTCCCCTTTACCAGCGTCGTCTTCGAGCCAAGCCCCTCCTCCACCTCCACCTGCCTCATCTGACAAACCTTTTTAGGAGCACTTGGTCATCTACGAACACCTGGGCCAAATTTTATCCACATTCGACAATAACACCGCCAAAGAGCAGCCTGACTCCACCTCCTACACCACCACCTCTGCCGAGCTCGTCCAAGAAAACGCAGAAGAGTAGATCCACTCTTCCGTCACCACCTCCACCACTACCACTACTACTACCAACTTCGTCGAAGAAGCTTCGGCCACCCAAGAGCAGTTCGACTCTTCCATCTCCACCACCACCGACTTTGTCAAAGTAGTCTCCACCGCCAACGAGCCGCTCACCCCTCCTAAACCATCGACTTTCACGAAGAAGATAACAACGTCGAAGAAGCCGATGACATCTTACAGGTCATCACTGACACAACAAAGTCCAAGAAATCCACAACATCCTTGAAGCCATCGTCCACCTTCCATACCAAAACAAAATGAAGCCCGCCTCCTACACACACCCATCATACACATGTTGGTACAAGTGTTGGAGGGTGGTTGAAGAAGTGATGGAGGAGGGGCGATGGGAGGAGGAATAGGTTTTGGTACCAAAAATTTGGAAGTGTAATCTCTGTCTGGGGACGGGACTCCCTCTTAGGGAGTAAGGGGGGTCTATCCGCGGCAATTTACTCGCTTTTGAGCTGCCCAGCCAAGTCCGCCGGTTTCTCATGATTGGATCGAATTTCAACTTGGCACTAAACCTATATGCTTACGTACCGTACCGCACAGCCCAGGCGGGGTTCCCGCCTCGTCAGGCCCTATTCTCCATTGCACCTGCGAAACGACTCGTCGCTGCATTTTTCACGTCCTCGCCGGATGTTCCCTTTAGCGGTGCAGATGCATCAAGAAACATTTCTCCTATTGCAGAGATCCTCGCGTCAGCGGTAGCATGGATACCGTGACACGCCGTTAGCGATCCCCTCGAAACATGCAAACGCACTGCGGATCGGTATGGAATTCCTCAGCGATGACAACCCCACCGAGCAAACCGGTTTCGAACACCAGCTCTCTCCTGACATTCGGTCGCATGATCTGGAGGTCTCAGATTCCAAACAAGAAGTCCAAACCCTTAGTAGAATTGTAGCTGAGGTCAACAAATGCTCGATCTCAAGCCAATCGGATGAGAGTGATGGAAGCGCATCCAGTTACCATATAAGCAAGATCCCCCTTCTACTGCGGGAGTATGACTTGACCGCGCCATCCTCGCCTGTGTTTGGATTTGTGCATACTATTCCAGACCTCAATTCGCAAGGTTCCACCAGAGCAAGCGAGGCGCAGAGTTTCCCCAGCGTTGTATACCCTCCGGCCCTACCATCGGTTCGATTATCGCCTTACGTTTTCATTCCACAACGCGCTGCTCCTCCACGCCCCTTTGAGAAATCGAAGGCATCGATAGCAAATGCTTCTCATAGCGCGTGGTTGGAATACCTGAACAGCCGGGGCCTGCTGGATAGCGAGTTCCACGAACGCGACTGGTCTGGGAAAGGCCAGCATGCGGAATATCAAGTGCATGAGATCCCTAGCATTCCGCTTGTTGTGGAGAAGGTCCTTGGGCACACCGCTTCGGCGTTGGTTGAGAGCGTGATTTGCCGGAATGTTCGCCTCGCACGAAAAACGGTCAGGTGCACGCGGAGATTAAGACGAGAGGATGCGCTGAAAGAGGTCGAGCATCTGCAACGTCTCGAGCATTCGCACCTTGTCCGGGTTGTTGGAACCTACATTGTTACGCCTAGGAAGGACCTTGCCATTCTTTTATATCCTGTGGCGGAATACAACCTTGAAACGTTCCTGGACTCCATCTCTGAAGATGTTGAATCCGACGACGTCCATCAGCTTGTGCTAGCCTCCCAAAAAGTGAGGAGTGTTGTTGCATTCTTCGGGTGCCTTGCGCAGACGTTAGCATTTATACATGCCAACTTAATTAAGCATATGGATATCAAGCCCAAAAATATCCTCGTCCGGGATGTATCAAAAGAGCTGCCTTTGACTCCGCGCCACCCTGATTCAAGGTCCGCCGTTAGATACAAAGTATACATCGCAGATTTCGGCATCGCGCGGGCATATACTTCTGCTGAAGATGCAGAAACGGCAAACCCAACGGCGTTTACTCGAGTCTACGCGGCGCCCGAAGTTGTCTCCCAAGACACCAGGGGCCTGAAAGCAGATGTCTTCTCCTTGGGTTGCGTATATGCTGAAATGGTAGCAGCTCTGCTCGGGGAGCGTGACCTCTTGGCAGACATCAGAGATCAAAACGACTTCGATTCCTCGTTTCAAGCCAATATACCCCAGATATCGAAATGGGTTCAGGAGCTGCCTATCTCCGATGCCATACCAATATTTCCGGATCAATTGTTTGCTATGCTTAGCAGAGACCCAAACCACCGTCCATCGGCTGCAAGGCTTGCAAATTTCTTAGGCTCGAGCCGCTGCTGTACTTCGGGGCCTGAGGAATTTATGGAGATTTCTGAGAAGGTTGCTAACTAACCGTGGAAGTAGCAGTTTCGCCCTTGAAAAGTGCCCAGTGCGCATACCATATAATGTAACATAGTATTTTAGACCTAACATATAATAAAAATCCATTGATTTATAGGTCTTTTTTTAGGCTCGTTTAGTTGTTGTGAATTTGGGAATCTGGGAAGTATAAAATGTGGCTCCAAAAGCGGCGACAGAAAACCTCCAAAAGGGAGTCAAAAGTCCCCAGAAATAGAGTAATATTGAGTTGTTTGAGTAGTAATGAAAGCACGTTTTATTCTAATTTGAAGTATTTTGGCGTTTGCATGTCAGGCGATAATTTCTTCAACTGTCGTGATGCTTTCAATGCTTACGCCACGATGCTATAATATCAGGTCTAGCCCTATTCGTCGAGTTTTCTCGTTATGAGACAACCAAACATCATGTCCTCCGCTGCAAACCTTCGTCTCCCAGATTCCGGACGTGTCAATGAACTTACACCACGTTGCCCGCTAGTGTCACGCACCTTATTCCCACCCAGTCAGACAACAGCCATGTACGCACCGCTCATTTCGTACTAATTAGTCCGCCTTGTATCTCGTGACATGACCAGCACGCCCAAACGGTCAGGTCCCGCATGATCCAGAGTATCGGCGATCATTCGATAGCGCGAGAAGGGAGCGAGTTGGAACTCCACGTGTACAGCTCTCTCACTCTCTTTGGCAGCTCTCGACGTAGGACGCTCCTAATTCTTTACTATTTGCGCTTTCAGCGGTATTTGATTTTCAAGGTTGATTGAACAAAGTTTTACACCGAACCCTGCCCCGCATCGACCTCGCTTCCCGCTTGTGGCGCCGTTACAGTGTCGTCCGCTTTAGCGTGGCGTTAGCGGAGCTCCAGCGCGTCATCACACGCACCACCGACTCACTCTTCACAAGCCGCTCAGCCCTATAAGAGGCAGCGCCGAGCGGCACAACACTGAGCAGAGCTCACTTCTCTCTTCCACTCCGCCGTTTATTAGTGCGCTCCTGGTCGAGTGCAGATTATAACACTGGAGACGTAATCTACCTTGAGGAGGTACCCCGCTCTGTTCCTTTGGCAGCTGCAACTACGGTTTCGGACGAACGCGCGATACTCACCGCTCAAGACACTTGACTCTTCTACCATTCGCAAAATATAACACAAATACCCCGGCTTCCCACTTATCCCTCACGAGACTCAAACAAACAACATGTCACCGTCCACGACGACGACGCCGCCAACATCGACCCACTTCCCGCTCTACCTCCTCCCCAGCATCCCCTTCCGCCGCCGCCGCCAATCCTCCCTCTCGACTACACCCTCTTCCCCCTCCTCCTCTCCCTCCTCCTCTCCCCCAACCCAACCTACGTTCTACCTCACCCCAACTTCAACATCCTACCTGCAATGCCAGAAATGCCTAACCGATCTCCTCCCCACCACCTCCATAATCTCAAAGGGTTTCACCGGCCGATACGGACGTGCATACCTTGTCTCTGCGCCTCCCCCTACGCTCTCTACCCGCGACCTTCCTCCCGGGGATTTGCCGAATGTACACACGGACAAACCAGTGCCGAGGCAGTTGGTCACTGGCGCGCATATGGTTAGCGATATAAGCTGTCGGACGTGTGGGAATGGGCTGGGCTGGAAGTATGTGGAGGCTGAAGAGGAGAGCCAGAGATATAAGGTGGGGAAGTTTATTTTGGAGACGAAGAGGGTGGTTAGGGGGGTGAATTGGGAGGAGAGGGGCGGGGATGCAGAAGGGAAGGCGGGTGCGATGGCAGATATTGAATTCGACAGCCAAGATGAGGACGAGTGCGAGGATCTGTTCTCGGGGATTTGGTCACAGGGGCTGGCCAGACGGCGGAGGAGGAATAGGGGGTTTGGGAGGGACGAGTGAGGGTGTAGATGAGAACACCTCGATAGCGAATAGAGTTGGAGGGAGCTTTACGATGGGTGGAACGCATTGCACGCATACGGGGCGTTTTTTGATTTGATTTGGAATATTCCCCAGCATATAGATACCCCCACCCATGACTTGGACAAACGGCCCTTCCTCAGCAAACACAGGACACCCGGGCTCAGCATCTCATGCATGGAATCATACGGCGTTGATCCAATTCTTTCTCATCTCATTTCCTCACACATGCGGTACATAGTATAATATGAATATAATAGTAATAGCAGCACTACACCTCCCAGACCATGTCCCGAAACGCCACGCTCGCTGAAGAAAACTCTTACCTCCTTTCAGCTAATCAAACCTCACCCTCCCCAACCCCCTCTTCTTCGCCGCCTCCCTCACACACCCCTTCACCCTCTCCACAGCCTCTCCCCACCTCTCCCTCTCAACATGCATTCCCCCATCACCCAAATCATCAACAACCCACACCATCCACCGCACCACCCCCACCGCCTTACTTAGATCCCTCTCCTCACCCACCACCCGCCCAAGATATCTCCCCAGCGCAACTACATCTTCCGTGTACGGTCCCTCGTCCGCAAATTCGGCTATCCACTCTCTAATCGCCTTCCTCAAATCCGAAGCGTCACTCAACTTTTGCGTTGTAAATGTGGGTTTGGGCAGACGCGGGATTTTGAGCACGGGGGCTTTCCGCGGAGGTACAACGGCTGGCAAGGGGACCTTTTGTTTCCGCGATAGGGCAAGTCGGGATGCGGAGAGCTTTTTGCGTTTGTGTTCGGCGATGATCTCTTTGCGGAGGTCATCGGGCAGGGCAGCGAGGAAGATTGGGTCCAGCTCTTCAATGCCGTGGATGTCGACTTGAGGATTGGCGACGGGTACTGCATTAAGGCTTGCCTCCATGTCTGCGTCTCCATCCTCGTTTGTACCAACTTCACTAACAACAGCGTTACTAGGTTCTGCGGAGACTGAGCGAGATTCCCTCGTTGGATTCCGGAGTGAGATAAAGTTTGCTTGTTTGAGCGTCTTGCCTGATTTGCTTATTGCTGTTGCATTAGCCGCAGCGGCGAGCATCGCAGATCTTGGCGGTCGACCGCGGGGACGCTTGGCAGGGGCCACTATCGGCTTCTTGGCTGGAATGCCGATGATCCTATTCTTGCGAGGCGATTGAGGGAGAATGGTCTGGTCGGCGTATTTGCGGCGGCCGGATGGCGATGATGATGTAGCACTCGCGTCATATTGAGCGAGGACTTCGGCTCGGAGGTCAGGGGGAAGCGCTGCGAGAATGTCCGGGTCGAGTTGTGAAGGTGCGGGGAGGGCTGTCAGGGCGAAAGGCGGTGAACCTTCTTTTCCAGGCGATTCGTCTCTGTTGAACGCTTTTGGGGCTCTGCGAGCCGCTGGTGTGGGCGAGGATTGGCGAGCTTGACGCATCAGTTTTGAGCGAATATCTTCTGGGAGCTCGGCCAGAACTTTGGGGTCGACTTGTGTAGGTATGATGAATTGGGTCCCGAGAGTGTTGAGAGGCCGCCGGGAAGGAGTGGACTGGTTGAGCTGTTGCGCACCGAAGGGAACATGTGAAGAATCTGCAGACTTGGGTTTCTTCGGGGTCTCGGGATCATCTTGAATTGGGTCTGGGTCGACGTTGTCGGCTAATTTGGATGGTTTGCGAACGATGGCAGGCTCAGTGTTGTTGACTTTGAACTGGAGACGTCGTTGTGAGCTTTCCATGCTACCGTCTGTTGCGCTCTTCATGGGCTCGAGCTTCGTCATTTGCACACCTATGCCTCGCAATTCTCCCGGAGAGAAACCAAAGCCTTTCAGGACGCTGAGAGCCTCTTTCGTCAAGATATCTTTCGAGTTCGTTGCTACTCCAAGGACTAGGCTTTTGTTGAAGGTGTCGCACTTCCCATGTCCCAGATGCTTAGGAGGGTCTAGAGGCGCATCTGGTGACCGACGCATGACTTTCACGGTAAACTGCTTTCCTTTGACCTTCTCTTTCAAGAGGCGTTTTTGCAGCTCCCCACAGAGACTCCCAATGAACTCATCAGCTTGCTCCTGGTTCTCAAAGCGGACACCCCAGTTCACTTCTGCCGAGACGGATCTACGGACTACCTGCTCCCCAACCTCCGTACGATCGATCCCACGAGAGTAGTCCCATAGTTTCTCGCCAGTTTTAGGTCCCAGGGTCTGGATGAGCCTCTCTTTTGTAGTTTCCCGGATGTCTTGAACGAGCCTGATACCGATTTCTTCAAGTTTACCGCCGATAGACCATGCAACACCGGGCAGATTTTGAACTTGCAGTGGTCCGATAAAGTCGAGAGCTTCTTCAGGCTTAATCTGATGTTGCCCTGCAGGCTTCGCTTTCCTCAACGCAGCTTTGGCCAGCAGAATGTTCCCGCCAATACCGACTGAAACATGGCAATCCGTCTTTTCCTTCACTTGATCTCGAATTGATTGCGCAATCTCGTCTGCCTTGGATTGTTCGCGGAAAATGCTTCCTTCAGACATGTGCCTCCCGTCACTACCACCAGCGGCTGTACAAATATTTGAGACGTCGATCAGCGCCTCATCAATGCTGACACTCTGCACGATCCCTCCGGTTCCCGTCATTACATCATAGAATGCTCGGCTCGCTTCCTCGTAACCAGGAAAATCATAAGGTAGAATCTTGAGGTCCGGACAAAGTTCCTGAGCCTTCTTCATCCACATTCCGTTCTTGATTCCATATTTTCGCGCGGGGTAGTTGCAGCTTGCGATTTCAGACCCGTTGCCGTTGCCATGCGCGACAACGGCGGGCCTGTCTTTGTACTGCGGGTTCTTTTTCAAGCTTACTGCAGCAAAGAAGCTGTCAAAGTCGACATGGAGGATGTATCGTCTCGCGCCTGGTGGTCTCTTCTTGTTGGCCTTTTGCGAGGAGCTTTTCTCGGCGGCCAACGCTTGCAGTTGAGATTTGAGATCTGCCTTCCAGGTAGAAAGGTGGTGCAACCGAGATTCGCGATAGTACTGTTCGAGGAAGTTGGGGTCGACCACCGTAGACTTGCGGACCTTCGGGTCACGGAGGAGGATCGCATTATGCTCTTCGGCAGTAAGATCTGTCTTCTTCATAGTTGCGGCAACATCAGGGTCATCTCTGAGAACACCATGCTTCTCTCGCCCAGTGGCTCGGTCTTTGGTTTGAACTGCATCCGGATAAGTCGGGTCGGCATAGAGGCTCTCGTGATGTGCCTCGATAGCGTCATGAGAAGTGATATGATCTGTTTGATCGCCTTGCGGGCCAGACATAGGACTTATTCTGGGAGGGGTGATGGGCTTCTCCGATGTAGAAACAGCTTCGCTTTCACGCGTCTGCAAAACGGAATCATGAGAATCAATCTCCGGTTGGTGCGAAGGTGGTAGCTCTTCCATACCGTTGTCAGGGGTAGGAAGTCCCTGGAGGGAAATTGGAGATGGAATTCTACTGCCGGGAGTTGGTGTGCCCACTGGCGTTCCCGCTTGGCTACTTTTGAGCTGGTTGGAGTACCAGCTGTTGTCTGATTGATCTCGGTAGCCCCGTGTCTTGATATTTGCATGGCTCATGATCTGGCCTTTATCAAAGGCAATAACCTTCTGCTTTTCGCCCTCATCCACCACTCGATAGCCATTCCACGGTAGCAGTTTCCCGGCCTGGATGCTGTCTACTACCCATGCTGGCTTCACGATTCGATATCTCTTGAACTCGACTGCCTTCTTTGGAGTCAGGTTACTGGCAATAATGTGGGTCACGGTGGTTTTCCCATCGAGATACTGCATGAACCCGCCGCCATGCTGGACGATGAGGGTGTGCAGGTCATTCAGGGATGGCTGAGTATAGCCGTTCACGTGAGCAACCACTCCTTTGAAGATGGCCGGCTTGTCTGCTGACTGGGAGCGCAAGTCGGCGTCGAGATTCTGCAGCTTGATCTTCTTGCGGCGAAAGTAGTCGGCGAAGCCGCCAAAGCTGGAGCCGCCATACTCCTCGCCGTCTTCGTCATCGAACGTGTGGTTCGCGATGCGCTTCTGCACTGAGCTCGAGTTGCTCTCCAGGCGCGAGCCCATGTTGGCGAGAAGAGATTGCGCGTGTGCTGGGCGGGTCCGGCAAGTTAGTGGGAGGTGCTATCATGATGCGTGGGCGGTGGCAGGCTGCAGCATGTCGGTGGTGTATAAGGACGAGTGAACCATGGATGCGAGCGCGTTCTCATGTGGCGCTGGCTCCCTGTGCACGCGTAACGCCCGGGGCGCTGTGCTGCTCGAGCTTTGGGCGGTCGAACTTTTCTCTTGGCGGGCAGAAAATCTACTTTTCATGTCCTCGTTCTCTCGTCCCTCGTCCACGCTGCGATCTCGTCAACCTCCCCACAGCCGGCGAAGACCTGCACCCAGCCACTCGTGCTCCCACACCACTTCCGCACAGCGCTGCGCTACGTACTCATCAGTGCCTCCTACACACCCGACTTGCATTCCCAATTCTTCGCCATGTCTGGCATGCTTCCCATGTCTGTCTACGGACTGCGCGTCCCGGCGGGCGTTGGCCCAATCCCCGCTGCCATCGACTTCCCAGCCAGTGTGAGTATGGTTTTCTGACCGGGTCGATGAATAAAAATTTGTTTTTGGCGTCGCAGCGAGCTTGATTGGCGCTGATTGTTGGGCGCAACCATTTTTTCCGGCGTTCCTCGAGCTAACAACCACAGTTTCGTATTACTATGGCCGCCATCGACCCTAGCGCAATCCCCCTCGATGACGACAGCAAGACTCCCCGTGCCACCCTGAAGCTAATCCGCGAGCGCCGGGATCCTGGCCTCGACTTTGGCTCCGACGATGAGGACGACGAGGACGACGATGACTTTGACGACATTGCCGCAATCAAGGCTCGTCTTGCAGGCATCATCTCAGAAGAAGATGACTCGGACATCTCTGGAGATGAGTCGGACAGCGAGGAGGAGAAGAATGGAGGGCCCAGCGACCCCGTCAAGGCCAGGAAGGCGAAGCAGGCAGCATTGAGCAAGAAGTTGCAAGAGGAGCTCGATGCGGAAGAAGAGATGGAGATTGACAGCATCCCGAATGGTGTCAACGGCAAATCGTCCAAGGGAAAGGCCAAGGCCATCGACGGCGAACTCAGCAGCGAAGACGATGAGGACGACAGTGAGGACGGTGACGAGGTGGAGGAGTTCGTTCTCTGCACTCTCGATCCCGAGAAGGTGACCAACGCCCTGCGCTGTACTACTGCTACCGCCCCAGCTAACCCGTGCGCAGCACTACCAGCAGACACTGGATATCACTGTTGGCGAGCACGAGGCCGTCTATTTCGCCGCCAACGGCACCCACGATATCTTCATTACGGGAAACTATGTCATTCCCCCGGACGAGCTGGACGATGCCTCAGACAGCGATGATGACGAGGACTACGAGGGCGATCAGCTAGAGTACGATCTCTCTCCAGACGAGGATGAGCTCGACGACATCTCCGAGTCGGAGGATGACGCGCTGGATGGGCTCAAGGACCCTCGGATCACTGAGGTTGAGTCTGACGACGAAAAGGTTCCCCAACTCGTGGCAAAGAAGGGCAAGAACAAGCGCCCAGCTGAGTCTTCGGACGCCGAGGACGCCGAGGCCTCCCTTGATGCCATGATTAGCAAGGCTGCCAAGTCGGACGCTCCCACCATTAACGGCGAGCAGAAATTGAGCAAGAAGCAGGCGAAGAAGCTCAAGAAGAACGACGGCCAGGCTGTGGCAGCCGCTCAGGAGCCTGGGAAGAAGGAGAAGGCCGAAGCTCCGGGTAGCGACAAGAAGAAGGTACAATTCGCCAAGAACCTCGAGCTGGGTCCCACCGGTTCGCCAAAGGTGGAGGAGGCGAAGAAGGACGCAAAGAAGGAGATGCCAAAGGGCCCTCGGGTCGTCCAGGGTGTGACGATTGAGGACAAGAAGGAGGGCAAGGGCCGTGCCGCGAAGAAGGGTGACAAGATCGAGATGCGCTACATTGGCAAGCTGAAGAACGGCAAGCAGTTCGATGGTAAGCCTCTACCCTTTCTCTCGGCTTGAATGTCGTACTAACATTGCGTTCAGCAAACAAGAAGGGCAAGCCTTTCGCCTTCAAGCTCGGCGTTGGTGAGGTTATCAAGGGCTGGGACATCGGCGTGGTTGGTATGACTGCTGGCAGCGAACGTCGTCTCAACATCCCCGCAAAACTTGCCTACGGCAACAAGGCCCTGCCCGATATCCCCGCCAACTCTGAGCTGATCTTCGATATCAAGTGCATTTCCGTCAGTTAGACGTCTACTCGGCTGCTCTCTCGACCGCATGTACACAAGGCATACTTCCCTCCTGTACAACGCAACAGACTCTACTCCTGCCGCATCAGGCTCGTGCAGGTTCTCACCTGTGGTGTGCCGATGCGTCTCTTCACCTATTCCATGTTCTCCATTCATGATTTCACTGCATAGCGCTCCGAGATATCCGACTTGCATAATCTTCGACTGTCCATTAGATTTGTGCAGGGAGGAAGGATTTCTCCACCTAATGCCTCTCGATGTTTTTTTCTCTCCTTTTTCTTACTCTTTCTTCGAGTTTCATTGTTTGATGGAATGAGCTGGCAAGGACTGGAAAGGTATTGCTGAGGATGCTATTTCGAAAAAGTTTGATGGCGTTAGCTGGTTTACGGTACTACGTAGCAAGTAGGTCCTTTGTTAGTGTTATATATGGTTCTTGTGATCTTGAGAAGCAATGCATGCAATCTGTCGCTGATGAAACTGGAGATCTGTTCACTAGTTAAGTTGATCTTTTGTACTATTGCCGAAACTCTGGGTCCTCACTACATGCTAGCCTCTTCATAGTGGCCATAACTAACAGCCAGCAATGGTGAGATACACATTTTAATAGTAACAGCAATAGCAATAACATTGACGTGATGGAACAAATCTCTAGAACTTTCGCGGCACAGCTGCTTCCGGCGTTAACCAATCAGAAAAGCGGGGGCAACGCATTGACCACCACAGGCCTGGCAATTTATCCTCCGCCTCTCACCACTCCTCTTTCCTCAACCTCAACCTCAACGTCAGTCTCCGTCCTAGTCCACCACCACAACGCCCGCACGCCCTCCAGCAGCAGCAGCAGCAGCAGCAGCACAAGATCGCTCCACCACCTCAAAGCAGTCCACATTACCGCCGTCTACAACCGCTCCAACTTTCTACCAGAAACCCGCTCCAACGCAACCGTGGCAAAATCGAACAATGGCGATTTCAAGTACCAAACGTAGCAGTAGTAGTAGTAGTAATTGTTACGACAACTACTACCAGGTTAGCGCCAATGTCCGTGCTAGCTGCTACGTCGTGAACGCCTACTCTACGGATCTTCAGGGCTTCCATTACTCTACTACGGGCGCCGGCGGGGTCGATTGGCGTTCCTGAGGAGAGCTCGGTGAGTCTTTCTGCGATGCCCGCAGAGGGATCGGAAGATTCCTCTAGCTTTGCTTAAGCCCGTTGTATCTACACAAGGCAGTCGTTCTGACTTCATCTCGCAGGGAATGCCTTCACCTCCGCTGAGTCCCCCCCTCGCCGCCAGACACAATTCCGCTAAGCTCTCGAGCCGCAGCGGACGGGCGCGTAGAGGGGGGGCTGCATATCAAATTACGGAAGAGTGTGAGAGGCTCTTCTGCGATGTTCTGCGAACTGTTTTTCTGGGTGAGGGAAATTCGGCTCGTCAAGACTCGCTTGTAATGGGTATGCAAAATCATCATCAATCATCTACCGGTACCAACGATTACGGTGTCGACGTCCAACGGTATACGGATAGACCTGGTAACTTACCGTCGCCTGAAACGGATGATGGCATCGTCGACCAGAACGGGTTGGTCACCCATTGGCTCGAGGTATGGGACTACGTGGGTGGAAATCGGTTCAGAGGCTTTGTGGCCGACAAGGATGGCGAGAAGGCTATGTGTGTCTTCTTCGATCAGTCAGTAATCGGGAGTGACCTGAAAGCTGGGTAAGTTGACTCCAATCCTCATGTAATGATTCCCTTCTAACAAACTTAGTTTGATGGCCGTCCTTGAACTTTGCGAAGTCCCCGAACTTTCTTGCTCCCGACTCATCCTTTGCCTCGACCGACACACCAACTCCCGTGCTATGGATGCTCTAACCAAAGACCTTGGTTGGATCGGATTCCAGCTCACTACCCTCAACAATTTCACGCAAGGAGATAAGATCACCAGCGATCAGTGGCTCTTCATGGACATGGAAGTCTAGTTTTCCATTTCACCCTTTGTCATATTTTCATTCTACTTTTCCGGATATGGACAAGGCGTTTCCTTGATTCGTGCTAGCTCTGGGCAATGAAAATAGCATCAAACCCTTAGGATGATATATGTATCCGCTCAGGAGTCTTAGGCGAGATGTCTTTAGTCATTCAATGCGTTATGTCTTTCTCCTTTCCACTCTTGCAATATGGTGTAACACCAACCTTCAGATGTTTTGTGATGATGCAAGATATTGTATTTACCTATCTAGTCACTAATTTTACACCGTCCCCGAGTATTTCACACTGCACTCTGAGTAATCCTAGATTGCGAACAGAAGCTCATCCCACATCGCTTGTCCCTTTGCAAATTGATAGTCAAAGGAGTCCACCGTTTCCAACTCAACCTAACTCTGCCATGACGGCATCCATGCCCGCGCCTCCAAACTCATCCTCGTCCTCCACAACCCTCTCCGCCCTCCCCTCCAACAGTCTTGTCGCAGCATTATCCGTGCCCGAAATGGCCTCAATCCTCTTCTTCGCCTGATGCGCCTCCAGCTCCTCCAAACTCCAACTCGAATACCCCTCCTGCTCAGCCCTCGAAAACGGCGCCGACATTTCTCTCAAAAAGGCCTTCGCGCGACTCACTGCCTGGTCGACCGTCAGCTTCGTACTCTTAACATCGAGGCCCTGCTGTATCCATTTGGGCAGCTGCGTGATCTTCTTCCCGAAGCGCTTGTCAGCCAGAACCATGATCCCGTAGTCGTCTTTGCCGCGGATAACGCGGCCGAGACATTGTGCGGCATGTCGCATTGCATCAAAGGAAAGAAAGTCTGATTCTTTGATACGATATGTTTCGCGCAGGAACTCGAGGCGCGCTTTCAGGATCCGCGATTCGGTGTATTGGTAGGGTACCCCCATGCACAGCACGCTGCGCCCGTAGTGGTGATCGAAGTCGATGCCCTCGGAGACTTTTCCACGGGCCACGCAGAGCAGGACCGCGCCCCGCCCGTTGTTGCACGCTGTGCGGAAAGTTTCTAATGCGAGAGAGGTTTCTTGCGCGTCGGGCGTTTCCACGAGGATTAATTTGTATTTCCAGACAGTGTCGAGCACGTCCATGCCCTGCCACATGGATATGATACTCTCCATATATAGATAGGAAGGGAAGAAGACGACTACGCCATCTGGGGTCAGTTTGCAGAACTCGATGAGCAGGTTGCCGAAGTTACGGATCACGGGCATATCGTTGCGGTGTGCGAACTCGGAGGTTATTTGGTTTTGGTCCGAGCCCCGCTCTACAATCATGGGGAGGAAGGATTTTCGTGTTAGCGTCATGGTGAAGGATTCTTGGACGACGGTTTGGAAGTTCAGCATTCGCGGGTACATATCCAAGGGGGACATGGTACCGGAGGTGACAATGACGGAGCTGAAACGCTCGAAGACGGGTTTTATAGCGATGGCGGCGTCGAGGCAGGTGAAGTGGAGGACTGGGTTAGGTACGGTGGCGGTAGCGGATTCGAAGGGCTCGAGAATGAGGAGGAAGCCCGTTTCGTAGGTCGCTATGAGGGTAGCGAATGTGGCGACTTCTTGTAGGGGCTGGTAGTCTTCGATATTGGTTAGTTCGAGGGTGCGGACGAGGGATGTGAGGCGCTCGGCGCAGAAGCGTAGGGGCTTGCGTTCGATAAATGTGAGCTCTTTGAGGTGGTTGAGAAAGGATGGGGGTGTTTCTGAAATTACGTGGAGCACCTTCATCCGGGTTTTGAGGTACTCGATAAAGCGTTTTAAGAAGGCGACGAAATGCTCGGCTCGCCTAATGTTTCCAGGGACGGCTTCTTTCAAGAGGTCATCTGGGAGGGCTGGATTCGCCATGAAGGCGTTCTCGTCTCGAGCTTCATCTGCAGCTCGTAGTCCTTCGACGAGCTTTGCGTACTCGTTCTGCAGCTTTTCAGCATCTGTGCTCTTCATCTCTGTGATTTTGCGATCCAGATTATTCACTCCGCGCGTGGCCTTCCGTAACGAATCTTCGGTCAAATCGATGCTCAGAGACTCGATGCACACGTTGTCGATGTTATGGGCTTCATCGAATACAACGATGCAGTCTTTAGACAGCTCTTTCGAAACTCGCTCTGCAATTTTCGGGTCAAGCAGGTAATGATACGAGTAAATAATGACATTGCAGTACGGCATCATCCGCCGGGCCGTAAAGTAAGGGCATTGCTTGTGCTGCTCGCCGTACTTGAGCATTCCGTCAAATGTCCAGACACCCGGCGGAATCAGATTATGCGGCTCCAGAAGATCGAGGTTGTCGTGATACGTGCACAGATCCACGTCCTCTCCCCGCTCCTTCTTCTCTTTGACAAAGCCAGCCGTCAGACTCCGACACCGCGCGTCGACTATCGAGCCACTCTTCTCGCGCTTGACAGATGGGTGCAGACACAGATTCTTCCGGCTGGTAAGCCCCAAACCCCGAAACTCTTCCTCGGTCCCCAACTGCTCGGTCCGATACTTCATGAGAGCTTTCAGCTCTGCAAGCGCTTTTTCGATCTCGGACATGGTACGTGAGCAGTAAATGAGTTTCCGCTTTTCAGGGTGGAATTGCTGGTATGCTACGATGAGAGAAAGCAGTGACACAGTTTTACCTGTGCCCGAAGGCATCTCGAGGACGCAGTGGCCGCCAGCGTCCAGCGTGCGCTTGAGATCGCACATGTAGGCATATTGCTCAGGATACACCCTGGGATATGGGAAGAGGACTGGGAGCTCGCTGGAACACGTGAGTTTTCTGTGAAATCTACGTGTAGACCAACATGTTGAGCCAACTTACTCTATAAAGAACTTCATCTTGACACCACCGCCACCGCGAGCTCCAGTATCAGATGGTACTACAGGTGGTCAACTCCGGGAGGACAGAGTTGTTCTTGCCGGCAGGTGTTCCAAACAATGCTTGGATCTGCATCGACCCGCTCTGAGAACAAGAAAGAGTTTTGCCCCTGCGAAGCGGTAGAGCTGAGGAAGCTTAATGAGGAAGAAGAGCGGTCTTCAGATGAGGTTGATTCGCGCTATGGCTGCATCGGGCAAGGTGCGCGGGAAAACTCCGGCAACGACTACCCCACGACGCCATCGCCGCCCTTTTGCTTTGCCGTCATTGCGCGGAAGTTGCCCTTCTCAAATATTTGCTCGCCTTATTATCCACCACGCCTTCCCTCTCCTTATCTTCTCTTCCTCTTCTCTCCTTACCTTCCTCTCTGCACCACCATTATGAGCAAACGACAGCTCAAATCGCAAGCCAGCAGTGCGCGAGCTGCCTCTGGTGCCTTCCTTTCTAGCTTTGGAACCTCGTCGTCCTCAGCCTTCGGCGCCAGCTCCTCGCCATTGTCTTACGTTACAGAGCCTCCAGACCTCTCCTCGATATCAGATCCTAATGTCGTCGTCTACTTCAGGAATCTCTCGAAGAAGGACAGCACCACGAAGGCAAAGGCGTTGGAGGATATACAGACATATATTGCGTCGCTGAAGGAACCGGTGGAGGAGGGCGTGCTTGAAGCCTGGGTGCGTTCATTATGTGGATGTACATACGATGCATGTAGTAATATACGTTTTTGCACAGATCAAAATGTACCCTCGAACTTCAATAGACAATGCGAAAGCAGTACGCCAAAGTGCTCATGCTGTGCACGGTCAACTTGCCGCCGCCGCAGGGAAGAGGATCGCGAAACACATGCCCAAGACTGTCGGTGCGTGGCTCTGTGGTCTATATGACAGCGATCGGTCCGTGGCAGAGGCGACTCAGAACTCGCTGCGGCAAGTCTTCAACACACCTGAGAAAATACAAAACATCCGGAAAGCATACCAGCAGCCTATACTTGAGTACTGCCGCGATGCCATCGACAAGGAGAGCGCCCTTACGCTGAGTGATGAGCGGACTGTCACTCCGGATGATGCAGAGGCGAAGTACAGTCGGGTTATATCTGCTTGCATCTCCCTGGTTGGTAGTCTCCTGTCTAATCTGCAAGCGGAGGAACTTGCCAAATTTTCATCTGGTTACGAGGGCATTCTTGCAGACGACAAACTATGGGCATTCGCCTCGCACAAGGATGCTTCCATTCGACGGTCACTGCATCGATTTCTGAAAACTTGCTTATCTAAGGAACCTGGTATGCCGGCTTCTTTAAATCAGCGTATTTCAGGTTGCATTGACTAACGAAATTCAGAGGCTGTCCAGAAGAATTTAGATACCATCAGCAAGTCCTACCTATCCGTGGCGTTAAACTCAGACCAGACCAGCTCTGCGTATGATTATGTTGATGCGCTTGCATTGCTTACATCTGCTCATCCAACGGTTTGGACGAATCATTACAAGAGCAAGACTGCAGTCATTAGGCGGTTGCGACAGTTCTTGAAGAGAGGTTCACAGTCGGCTCCTCGCGAATTCTGGGATCGATTAACGGACGTCTTCAAGGCTCTTCCTAAGCACATTCTACCAAGTAGCGGACCAGATGCTGCAGAGCTCCTGAGTGCTCTTCACAGTGGGATTGTCAGAAAGGATGAATCACGATTAAGTCTAGAGACTGCGTTCAATGCGTACCTCGAGATTACGACCATCATATGCTCGCCTCTATCGGAGGACGACAAGGTCAAGCTCATAGCCGAGCTCATTTTCCCTATCATCTCGCAGTATTTGCGCCCGACATCGGAGCAATCGCAATGGACAGTACCACGCAACTCTCTCAACATAATCTCGAAAGCTGTGAATATTGGTGGCATGTCTATAGTTCTTCAGAAGGAGTGGCCACGCTTCATTCAACTGTTCATCGACGATATCAAAACTTCTGCACCCGAACAGTCTAAAGATTATGAAAGATCACAAGATTCATTGATTCAGCAGGCAGTTCGGATTGCATCCCTTCAAGAGTATGCTCTACGTTCTCAGACATCCACACCACTGCGACTCTTGTTCGTGCAGGCGTCTTCCACCATCATCGCTGAAGCACTTACAGTTGTAAAGAACAGAAACGGTAAGCCTTACGGCGCGGCAGGTGCTATTGCGGAGTTGCTGCATAAAAACAGAGCCCTTGTAGCCTCCGAAAAGGAAACGGAGCAACAACTAGAGCGCTTCATTCAGAACGAACTCCCAAGCCTCATTCTCTCACCATCTTCTTCTCAGTTAGCCGATATTTTATATTCGGCTTCGGATTCACCGTATTTCAAGACTACTTGGGGTGCAGCTTTGAAAGCGGTTTTGAAAGAGGACGACTCACCTGCAAAAACCACTGCGCTCGAGGCTCTTCTCACATCTTCCAAAATACCATCCTCACTTGATCTTGCAACGTCGGATATGGAGCTACAAAAGTATGTTCTGTCAAACGTGCGGACGGCACTTCAAGGCAATTTGGAATGGGACACCTTTAATCGTATTCTCCAATCACCCTTGAACATTTTGTCTCCTACAACGACCGACGAAATACTGTCGTCTATGGCCCAGTCTTTGTCGTTGTCACAGCAAGCCCCATATGCATTGCAAGGCTTCCGCCAAATTGTCAAGCAGAACCCATCACTGCTGAAGTCCTTCCTTTCCACTTCACAGGGATCTGGGTTCCTTCAGAGCCTTCTTTTGGCCTCAGAATCGCCAAACGAGGTAATATCACAGGAAGCTACTGCAGTCAATGCCTCCATACAAACCATTCTTTCAGCTGGCTCGGAATCCAAACAATCGATTTTCAAAGTCATTCACCATGGCCTCCAGGACGCGTCACAAACCTCCGTTTCGGTTGAAACTCTCGTCGATCTTGCTAAGCAGCTAGTAAAGCCTGGGTGTGATTGGGAAGAACTTGTAGGCATATTTCCGAACATGGACGAGTGGCACTCAGCCTTGGCACCATTCCTCGACAGAGCTCCGAAAACCTCATTGGCGATCACCAATCCGCTTAGAGGAGCGGTATATCTCGTGCAGCCAGCGACATCGAAGGCCACTATTCAGAAGGCGCCTCGTGATGCAGATGGCTACTCCCCCGCGTTTCGAATCGCACAATATGCGACGAGGCTTTTCAAAAATGACAATTTATTCCAGGTGGAGAGAGTATCACTAGATGTCCGAATTACTCTTCTTCGAAACATCGCGCTCACGATGCAACTTGCAAGTGACAATCTAGGACTCGCGGGTGCCAACGATCTATGGGCCACATATAACACTGAAGTAGAAGCGGATGCGATCTCTTTTATGTTGGATGCGCAAGCTTTTATTTCTCAAGAATTGAAGCGACAAGGCCAGTCATGTGCTGGCCCAAATGCAAGTTCATCGTTGTTGGTTTGGGCTACTGCTTTATTGTCAAAATCCGAGCCATGTCTTTCCGCTCAGGCATACTATGCAGCCCGTGCCTATAGTGTCCTCGTATCTGATTTAATTGACTTGTGCGGTTGGACTATGTCACAAACTGCAGAGTTACAGGCGAACTTGAGGGTCGTCAGGAAAAACAAAGGTAAGTCAAGCTTGCTATATTCCGTCAACTCAACTAACAGTTGCAGCAGACATTCTCGGCCTCGTCGGTTTTCTAAGCGCGTTCAAGGAGCCGCTCGCCACATCGCAATCATGCGAAAGAATGTGTAACGAGCTTGTGGCAGACTTGACTGGACTAGATATTGAAGAAAAGTATGATGACGGTACGTTGGACTGTCCCAGTATTGCCCTACCGACAAAATTGCAGCATTCAACAATATACTGATAACCTCTCCAGCACTCCACCAGCTCATTCTTCTCAACACACTCTTCCACAGCCAGGAAGACATAAAGCGGAGCATCGCAAAGCAGCGCCTTATATTTTTCGTTAAGCACATTACGCCTTGGTTGGATGACACCGAGGTTGCCTTACCCATTCGCGCGGAGGTGTGCCGTGTTCTCACTACGCTGCTTCCCCTCATGAGCGATATATATGGTGAACATTGGGGATCTATCCTCAATTCATTAGCAAGAAGCTGGGGAAGAACTACTGAGCTCGAAGAGGATGATACTCAAGTAGACAGGTGCGTGTATTTCCCAAGCCCATCTTTCTGGCATCAATTCATTCGCAAACTCCAAATCTAATCGTGCAACAGCCAAATCCCTTTTGTGCATGGATCATTGAAGCTCTATGCACTGCTTCGGACCCTTACACAGACGGAGGAGCCCAACGATGACCTTGTTGATGTCTGGAAGGAGACAGAGCAGGACATTGCCGATGGCTTAATCAACCTTCTGAAACACTCCCAACACTTTCCCGACGAATTTCATCAACCACTGAAGATCGTCAACGACATTCTAGCTAGAGAAATTAGCAAGGTACCAATTGAGAAACTTGAGTCAAGCGAGGAATTATTTCCGCTCCTTTACGTCGAGTCGCAGCCCGTACAGCAAGCGGCGTTCGACATCCTACACAAGCAGATTCCCACAGCGCAAGAGCAGATCTCTATCGATAATGCCCTTGAGAAGACAACAGCACGTCTTCCTGAGGAGCTGCTCTCTCTTATACTTGAGGCACCGACTGTTGCGTCATTAGGGGAAGCTAACTTCGAGCGGAGTGTGCCGCTCCCCCTAAGGGGCTATTTGCTCAGCTGGATGCTGGTCTTTGACCACCTCGAACATGCTGTACGTCAACAATAGTGATATTTGAATCATTTATGCTAACAAACCATGCAGTCATTTAAGGTCAAAAATGACTACGTCGAACACATCAAGGAGGGCGACTATCTTCCCGGCTTGCTCAATTTCACGTTTGACTTCTTGGGTCATGCACACGGCAAGCCCGTCGATGTATCAAAACTTGACATTACTACATATACTCCCGATCTTGAGCCACCACGGCGAGACGCACAATGGTTGTTGACCCATCTGTACTTCCTATGTCTGCGGCATGTTCCCTCCCTGGCGAAGTCGTGGTGGATTGACTGCAAGTCACGCCCCATCGTAGTCACGCTCGAGACGTGGACTGAGAAATACGTAAGACACTCCATGACTACCAATCTCATTAGAAGCTAATGCGTTCGACAGATCTCTCCCCCCGTTATCACCGCAGCTCTCCAATCCGTGACTTCCTGGTCCGATTCCCAGCTCGACACCGATCCTGATTCTCCTTTCACCGTAAAAGTCGCACCCCGCGCACGTGAAATAACGGCGTCCTACACCATCGACGACCAAACTATGTCGATGCGCATCACTCTCCCCGCCGCCTTCCCCCTCGTGAACGCACATATCGAAGGCATTAACCGGGTCGCTGTCAATGAGCAAAAATGGCAATCCTGGCTGCGCATCTCGCTTGGCGCAATCACCATCTTCAATGGCAGCTTAATCGATGCATTGACTACTTTCAAGCGGAATGTGGAAGGTGCGATGAAGGGCCAGACAGAGTGCGCAATTTGCTATTCTATCGTGGGCAGTGATAGGAAGTTGCCGGATAAGAGGTGCAGCACGTGCAAAAATTTGTTCCATGGGAGTTGTTTGTTTAAGTGGTTTAAGAGTAGTAGTAGTAGTTCTTGTCCACTTTGCAGGAATCCTTTCAACTATGGATAAGTTAGGAGATTATAAGTCGTAATAGTGGGGTCATTGAGTTATTCCAGGATAGACTTTTAGAGTTCCAAAGGTAGGTTAAATTCAATACGCTTAGTGGGATTTGTATAAAGATAATGGAAAGCTTTAGGGCTCCTATACTTGTCGTTGCTTGCTTCATCGTAGAGACAAAAAGCTAGTAAGTCATTTCTATGAAGGTTATCTAGAGTTTCCAAGCATTGTCTAAGTCAATGCACCAGTGATAAACCTGTAGGCGAAGCTGGATTTCTCAGCATCTTAATCCTCCGCTTACATCCCTATTTTGACGGTGGTAATGAAGCATCCTCTTCAGTTTCGTTTGCATTACCACCCCACGCTCTCACCACTACAGTGCTGATAGTAGTTGTGTTAGGATTTTTGTTGACTACCCTAATAATATTAGCCACGATACCGTCATACCAAGATAACAGTAGCCTTGGAAAGTGTTGGTTTCACAGGGCTATTGCAATAGCAATGGGGGTTCTCAAAGGGGGTAATAAATCGTTGTGCTTGTCTCTATCTTGAAGCGGTGCAGCAGAGGGAATACCATCCATCTCACCGCCGCGTGCACTAGCCTAGTATGGCTAGTGCCCCACGTGTCCACACGTGATTGGTACCTCCACACGTGATCCATACATCCCACGTGATCTACACGTGATCTACACATCAACACGTGATTCCCACGTTCTATATATATTCCAACAGAAAGTTTGAATCTCATTCCAGTACTCGGTCCAGCACCCGGGCCCCAGAATGCCAGACGAACCTCAGACAATCCCCTCCCGCAGCACCCTCACTTTTGCTTTTGAGAAAGAAAAATTTCGAGACACGACGACGTAGGAGAGGGCCCAGGCCGCAAGGAAGAAGCGCTTATGAGCACACGTGCTCACACCGGCGTTGCCCAAAAATACTTGGGCCACGTATTATACACACCATGGATCTTGCAGCCCAATGTAACCGTGACCTAGATTCTGGTGGTCAAGCTGCTCCTCGCAACATATATCCCCCTAAATTGACGACACTTCGATATTTCCCAACTAGGAGGGTCGTCACAGAACCATGTTCTGCCCTCTGCCGTATCCCTTGCCTTCAGCAGGTCGAGTCTATATACTATCACTAAATCCAATCTACGCAGATGCAGACTTTTCTCTCTATAAGAGGGCTTCCACATCACTTTTATCATGTCCGACTTGCAGCTGGACACGCTCCTCAACTCATTGAGTAGGGCCCCGATGGATATACAAATCAGTGGTTTTCTTATGGTCAGCCCGTATGGGGCACAAGAGACGGGGCCGAAGCCGTCAAATGTTTCATCACTTGTTTGGAGGGGCATCGTCATGTAAAAGACCTTTATGTAGACGGATTCGAGGGCCGGCAAGGTCTGAAGAAGATGAGTCTCCAATTTTCTGCGATACCGGAATTGTAGCAGTAGGTTAAGTCGATGTGCTGCAGTGTCTCACAAATGGGATCGTTGTTTATGACATGGGCTATACCCACCGCGATGATTACCTTGGCAAGACATACGTGATTTAGGTGTGGCCATAGATTAAGGGCTACTGAGGGCGTCTGAGGGCGTGGCGAAGGGTGCAGCATAGAAGCATTTATTTGTTGTGGGGACTACTAAATCTACTCCAGCGATATTGGCTATGGTGTATGCGAGACAGCAGCACCAGGGTAGCTCCATGTTTGCTTCTATCTGCATCTTGCGCAGTTTCGGCCCAACGGACTTGCAGGCGGCGCATTCGAGGTCAAAATGCGCCATGTCATGGTATAGATAGCTCCTAGCTCAGCCGTTCTAGGTCCGAAGAAAGAAGTCGAGGTTGATTCGCAGGTGGGTTCTATACACGGCTTGGATTACGACGTGCCGGGCGACTGCTACTTGAACCACCGATCCAGTCGGCGAATCTGAGATGAAGAGAGCCAAGAATGTGATTCCCACAGAAGATGGCTGGTCCTTGGAACTCGAAGATAATAGGTAGGCTCGTGACGCATATAGTCTTTAGATTCATGAATAAGGGCATAGCTTGTATTATTAAAAATGGCAAATTTTCTCAGCAGCCAGTCAATGCGAACAGGATAAAACTCTTGTTTTGATGCCATAATCGTTTGGCTTAAGAATAGTTGGTAAAAGATGTTCCAAATTATGACGAACAATCAATTTAAGGTCGGCTAAGGGCACCGAAGAATTTTCATATTCAATGTTCCAAGAAATGCCGCGTTATAGTCGGATAAGAGCAGAGATAACCAGTTTTCCGCAGCGGAGATACGTCTTGCTGTGGAGAGGCACAAGCTTTGCCATCAACGCTATGATGGAACAGTGCCAAACCTTTTGCAAAGTCTGCGTCTCAAAGATAAAGAACTTGGCGAGGGTAAACATGATGAATACGCGACATCATTCGACTCTTCTTTAAGCAGTGTGGGTCTTGTCTAGTGAATGTAATTACCTTAGTTGCCGATATCCGTCTAGTAGTCTTGTGTTCTTTAACGATAGGCGGATCCAGTCAGCCTGACGCTTGGCTAACGTCGTAGCCAAGAGCGGAAAGTCTTAGGTTCTAGCCCACTACACAACGGTTCTAACATTTTTGCCAGCACCTCAAGCCTCAATGTTTCTGGGCACCTACAACACTCAACCCCACCACAGGATCGAGCGAATAGACAAGTTTAGGAATTCAACAATCAGTGGTCTTCCTCCCATAGGTTTATAGTCTATAGTAGAGGACCCAGTTAGCCATGGCGCTAAAGTAGAGAATGCGACAACAGGATACTTTAGAGGCATTTCATCCAATAGTCAAGGCCATCTTGATCACGAATCGAGTACTTCGTCTTCCCCCTGAGAAATTTTCTGCTAATATCCTGCACATAACAAAAGAAAAGCCTCTACAAGCTTTCGCGTATATAACCTTCAAGACTGGAGAGAGAGATGTTCAAATGCAGTGTTATGATATTAAACTATCTAATTGGCCGGAGAGCGAGCGTACAGATTGGTGTAATGCGGAACTAACCCCCGAACCAACCCCGAGACCCTTTGTCTAAGACCGCCAACGGTGGCGTTAGTCTGTCACCGGTCCTAAGTCTACAGCATGCCAAGCATGTCTTGGCTTTCGCCATAGTTTACCCAGCATGTGCTTAAAAGGGCTTCAGTCTCCCCCCCGTCTCGATTGCCTGTCTGTTTCAAACTTCCTTGATTAGTCAATCACTATGGGAAAAGTTCAACACTCTCTTGAAAGCCATATGTCTGGACAAGCCAACAAGCCACTATCACGACCTGCACACGCTCTATCCTACATTAAGGTTACAGAAGAAACTGGTTGCAATGCGGAAGATGGTCTAACGACTGATGATGCTAAGAAGCGCCACGAAGAGTATGGGAACAATGATCTAGGTGACGAGGCAGGAGTGCAACCTGGAAAGATTCTGCTCCGGCAGGTTGCAAACGCAATGACCCTAGTACTTGCTTATCCCTAATTCTTCGTAAGAAAGGCTCTAAATATTTGCAGGTTCTCATCATGGCCATGGGTGTCAGCTTTGGAATCAGGTCTTGGATTGAAGGAGGTGTAGTGGCCGCCATCATCTTCCTGAACATTACAGTTGGTTTCTGGCAAGAATTTGCTGCAGAAAAGACAATGGACTCTTTGAGGTCTCTTAGCTCGCCGACAGCAAGCGCTGTTCGAGATGGAAAGACTGTCACTGTACCAACAATCGAGGTCGTTCCCGGCGACATGGTGGAGTTGAAAACTGGCGATACCATTCCCGCAGACATTCGGTCAGTTTCCAATCTTTGAATAACTTTATAAGTCATTAACTGCTGGTCACAGTATTATCGAAGCGGTCAATTTTGAAACCGACGAGGCTTTATTGACTGGCGAATCCCTTCCTGTATCGAAAAACGCTAAAGCTGTCTTTGACGACGCAACTGGTCCTGGTGATCGCTTGAACATTGCGTTCAGTTCTTCTACAGTCACCAAAGGACGCGCTCGTGGCGTTGTATTTGCCACTGGCATGTACACCGAAATTGGCTCTATTGCATCCTCGCTACGACAACAAGGATCTCGACGCCGCCCAGTAAAGCGCAAGGAAGACGGTACCGCTCGACCGCACCGATATGCTCAAGCATGGGGTCTTACGGCGACTGATGCAATTGGTCACTTCCTTGGTGTGAACGTTGGCACTCCGCTACAAAAGAAGCTGTCTCGGTTGGCACTTCTTCTTTTTGGTGTCGCTGTTATCTGCGCCATCATTGTTCTAGCTGCGAATAAATTTGTCAATGATCAGGAGGTCATCATCTACGCTGTTGCTACTGGTCTCAGTATGATTCCTGCATCGCTCATTGTTGTACTCACAATTACAATGTCTGCTGGAACCAAGAGAATGGTCGAGAGAAACGTAATTGTTCGAAATTTGAAGTCACTAGAGGCTCTAGGTGCAGTTACAGGTGCAGTCACAGAGGGGTTCTTTTTTCGATAATCCGGTTAACAAATTCATAGATATTTGTTCCGACAAGACTGGTACACTTACCCAGGGCAAAATGGTCGCAAAAAAGGCTTGGATCCCCGCCAAAGGCACCTACTCAGTCGGAACGACAAACGAACCTCACAACCCTACAGTTGGTGAACTCAGCTTCACACCAAAGGCGCCGAATCAAATGGACTTCGACGGCAACGACAAATCATCATCGTATGAGGAACTTCTAGACAACAACCCGCATCTGCTCGAATATCTGAAGGTTGCGTCACTTGCAAACCTTGCTCATGTCCATGAATCAGACAGTGGAAATTGGACTGCACGAGGTGACCCAACTGAAATAGCCATTCAGGTCTTTGCATCCCGATTCAACTGGAACCGTCTCAAATACATGCAAGGAGACAAGCCCTCTTGGAAGCAGGTTGCCGAATTCCCATTCGATTCTGAAGTGAAGAAGATGTCAGTGATCTTCGAAGAGATTGAGACCTCTAAGCAATTTGTCTTCACCAAAGGCGCTGTCGAGAGGGTCATCTATTCCTGCACCAAATTATACAACGGAGAAGGCGAGTCGCCCATCGAACTGACCGACACGACTCGGGACGAGATCCTTCAAAACATGGAATCACTCGCAGCTCTCGGTCTCCGCGTTCTCGCCTTGTCTAGCAAACCTTGGGAAGGAAAAGCGAGCCTCGGCCAAGAAATTGACAGGAAGGAGGTTGAGGACGGTTTGACTTTCCGAGGTCTTGTTGGACTTTACGATCCACCACGACCTGAAACTGCCCACTCGGTCCGTCAATGTCAGAAAGCTGGCATCCAAGTCCACATGTTGACCGGCGACCACCCCGGAACGGCCCGAGCGATTGCAGCGGAAGTTGGAATCCTACCATCGAACATGGCAACACTTAGCAAGGACGTGGCAGATGCAATGGTTATGACTGCAAGCCAATACGACAAACTTTCTGATCACGAAATCGATGCTCTACCGCTGCTTCCTCTGGTCATCGCACGATGCGCACCAAATACTAAAGTCCGAATGATCGAAGCTCTTCACCGACGGAAGTGCTTTGCCGCCATGGTACATAATATGTGACCTCGACATTAAAATACCTTCACTAACATTACTCAGACAGGTGACGGCGTCAACGACTCTCCATCCCTCAAGCGCGCCGATGTAGGAATCGGTATGGGCACCGGCTCCGACGTCGCAAAAGATGCATCTGATATCGTCCTCACCGATGACAACTTCGCATCCATCCTCAATGCTATTGAAGAAGGTCGTCGCATGTTCGACAATATCCAGAAATTTATTCTACATCTTCTTGCCCAAAATATCGCGCAGGCTTGTATCCTTTTGATAGGTCTTGTCTTCAAGGATGAGAGCAGTTTATCAGTGTTTCCAATCACTCCAGTAGAGGTCATGTGGATCATCATGGTTACGTCTGGGCTGCCTGATATGGGTCTCGGGTTTGAAGTCGGTGCTCCTGATATCATGAGGCGACCTCCTCAGAGTGTCAGTTCGTCCCCTCAATTTCCAGTTGACAATCGACTAATACAAACTAGCTCAAACGCGGAGTCTTCACCCTCGAAGTCATGCTCGACATGCTCGTCTACGGCCTTTGGATCGCCGCTCTATGCCTTGCCTCCTTCGCACTCGTCATGTTCGCCTGGGGCAACGGCGACCTCGGCACCAACTGCAACGACAAGTACTCAGACAGTTGTGACACCGTGTTCCGCGCACGAGCAACCTGCTTCGCTTGTCTTACATGGTTCTCGCTGTTCCTCGCGTGGCAGATGGTCGACATGCGGCGGTCCTTCTTCCGCATGCAGCCCAACTCAAGCAAGTACTTTACGCAGTGGATCCTCGACGTTTGGCGCAACCAATTCCTGTTCTGGGCCATCATGGCGGGCTTCATTACGATTTTCCCCGTGCTATACATTCCGGTTATCAACACAACGGTCTTCAAGCACAAGGGCATTAGCTGGGAGTGGGGCATTGTGTTTATCGCTACGATTCTGTTTTTTATGGGTATCGAGACGTGGAAATGGATGAAGAGAGTGTACTTTAGGAAGGTGGATATGAAGACGGGTGCGAGGAGGGGCTCCATCGATCTCGAACAGAGGGTGTTTGAGAGGTATCTTAGCACGGCTGTTAGCACCGATGACGAGAAGCTCTGAGTTGGTGAAACATTGAATATGGGGGATCTTGGGACTTGATTTTGAGGCGTTCTAGGGGTAGGTTTCTAAACTATTCTTTCGGACAATGTGCCGTTCTCATGATGGAGTTGTAGGTTTCCTTCGATAGAATGTTCAGTATCACTTCCGTAATACATATACTCAACAGTTATACATCAAAACATATGCTCGTCAGCCATCAATTTCTCTTCCCCGTCTCCAGAACAGCCGACTCCGCACGCACAATCCAACCCAGAATCCAAGTCCTCGGTACAAATCCCACCCCGCCCCGCCTCCTTGGCTATTGGCTACTTGGCTCCTTGGCTCCTTGGCATATGGTCCGTGCACACAAATGGTTCCACCATGCCGCCTTATGCGTTCGCATTGCATCAGCCCAGCCTTTCACCATCTTGGCACGGTCTAGGCATGCCGTTCGTTCCTTATAACGTCTGCTCTGGACTTCCAAGGTTCGGACCGAAGAGCCAAGCGCTCACGCCATTGAGTAGAGCAGGCCCAAGGAGGGTTGGCGGTGGAGGCTGTGAGCTTGGGGTGAGAGGGGGATCCGGGAGGAAGTTGTGGGGATTGGAAGCATATAAGGAATGTGTTGCGAAGCTTGAGAGATTGTACGTTAGCGAGAGAAAAACGAGAACGACAACGAAATCAAAATATACACATTCGTATCTGATACGACTATCACAAAGAGGTGAATAAGAGGGAGTAGCGAGAATGCCCGCTGTAACGCTTTCCAAAGTTCTAGGAGAAGGATGCCTCGAAGCGCGACGAGAGCAGCACTATGGAGACCGGAGATCTTTATCACCCACGGTGATAGGCTTTCTCATCCTTCTCGTTATATGCTTTCTATTTGGTCCTTTGTAAGTCCCCCCAATCTCAATTCCAACCCCC
The DNA here is from genome assembly GCA_001599595.1 of Beverwykella pulmonaria. Lineage (NCBI taxonomy): Eukaryota > Fungi > Ascomycota > Dothideomycetes > Pleosporales > Melanommataceae > Beverwykella > Beverwykella pulmonaria. The sequence goes on along the minus strand of BCHH01000008.1, from coordinate 1,668,024 downwards.
TTTCTCTCGCAAGTCGGCAAGTTGACTTGAATTAATTGCTTCCTCATAACGATGAGATTTTGCTACAAATACTCTCTATATCTACTACGTCTTCATCATGTGTTCAGCCCAGCTAAGCTAATGCGAGAGGCAGTATATGTGTCCTCTTCGTCCGCCGCCGTCACGACACACAAACACACCACCTGCTCGATTTTACACAGCCTTCTGTACGGCGAGATATAGCGCGGAAACAACTTCGTGAATTCATCGAAGAACGCCAAGGAGAGGAATCTGCGTGCACAGAGACGGTAGTCGAGAAGACGGAGCGTACGTCGGTGCTAGACAGAGACTGGTAAGTCTAACACCCATTTAGAAGAGAGAGATGAATAGAAGGAAGTTGATAAGTTGGTACAGTGCGATATGTCTCTCGGGCCTGTACGCGAAATCACCTCCCAAGCCCGTAAAACTCTCAGCTCTCGAAATGGGGAACACACTAGAGGCTAAACCTACATCGTTATCGACCCTATCGTTGGAGGACCAAGAACCTTGGGAAGAGATACTGAAACTGAAAGTTTGCGGTCACGAATTCCACGCCGAATGCCTGATATCCTGGTTCGTTATTCAGAAGTACAGTTGCCCGATCTGTCGAGCAGTGTACTACAGCGCAGACAAAACGGAGAATAAGGATGTATAAGGGAAAGAGCGGACAGCAGAAACATTGGAGGGCAAAATTAAGAGCAGGGAGCTCAGAGAGCTCAGAAAACAAGAGGTATAGGAGTGAGATGGGTATCGTCTATCATTGACCAACTTATTCAGCAATGACAAGGCATGAAGAAGATCGTGCAAAGTCAGACTTAGGCTTCAGCATGGCGTCTGGCAAAGCGAAAATCCCCAGGAACTTCTATCACACCTCGTTCATCCTCAAAGCCGAGACGAAGGATGAGAGACGGTGATAAAGCCCAGGACCGTGTTCCAGTCCACTGGAAGAATTGCGATATACAGAAGAGCTAGAGGGGATCTCCCGAGCCAAATCAACTTCCCATCGGCAGTTGAGCCATTGCGGAACGGATGCTTGAACGAACCGAGGTACTAGCGATAGCAGAAGAGGGAAAACCATCCGAGTCCGAGTCCAAGTCCAAGGAAATGTAGTCTCACACTAGTACGGTAAAAGCCATGTTATAATGAGATAGTCGGTGGTTCTGCAATCACCTGTACTACTGCATACGCTCCGCAAGGCAGGTGCTAGAGTACCACACTTTCCTAGAAGCTTCAGGACCTTAACATTCTTGGGGATCGTTAAATCGTGTGCTCCAGAGTAGAATTAGATCAGTAGATCCAATGCGCTAATGCAGAGACCATTCACGGCCCCACACTTAGTCTGCATTTGGTGGTATATACCTGAGTCCGGCCCACAACCGACGAAACCTTTTTGACGCAATGCTCAGCTTCCAAGCCATCGGCTGATGAATGACGTTATACATTATGCTGCATGTATTGATGTTACGTGGGATCTGGAGCATGGTAAATCATCATACGCGTACCTTTTACGGAGTTCCAAGACAATAATCACATTCTGAATACCCGATCCCGTCTATTCATAAACGCGGTCAATGCTGTTGTACATTAAGCTTAAAATGTTGATGTCACGTGAGGGGTGTTTGAACACAGCGAATTGTATTTTTACACCCCAAAAATGGACGTTGGGACCCAGAATGCTTTAAAAAAAGCGCACACTGTGTAATTCTACTGCGAGCTTGATTGGGAAACAGATGCTGCAATGTGAGTGTTTCTACACTTCTTTGAGTGCGGTTTAGTTATCAGCGACGGAGGGCCTTGAATATGGTATCTGAGAGTGGGACATGCAGGCTACTAATATTACCTCCCCTACCGAGTGACGCCTGCAGTATACAAAATAAGTTGCTTCTTACTTGCAAATGTCGAACCTTGCATATCTTCGTATTTGTTCTAAGCGTAGTAGCCAATGCGCAACAAGACACCCCGCAGCGAAAGTCCATTCCCTCACATAATCCGGCAACATCCAAGCCGACCCATCTCCCAATCGCATACCATCACGCACAGCTATATATATCCACACGCATATTCATGCATCAACCAAGCACCAAAGATCTCAGCCTCACCATCTCACCTCCATACCCCGCTCTTCCCACCCATTTCCCAGTTAGAGATTCTATAAACGCCCTCGTACCCCTCACAAACGGCCCCAATTTATGCATGCACGTACGCCATCAACACCAAACTTCAAACACACCACGTAGCACAAGAACCGATCTTATGCTATCAATAGATCTATGTAGATAGATGGTGTGGAAACTGCATACCAATGCATGAATGACCGCGTAAGTCCACAGTAGGCGCTTCGCAAAACAACTTCTACTATCTGAAGTACGCGATGAACAGGGTGTTTAGTTGCAATGCACTGCTTTCTGCACCTTGGTAGTATGATTGGATGTAATGATCTGTTTAGTTTTCAGTTTTGGCTACCCTACCGGACTTCTTTCCAAATTTGTGCCAAATAGATACACAGAAGCCCAGGCATCTAAATGCAAGCCCAGATGCATCTCTCATTGCAGTTTCTTCCATCGAAGCTGGCTCGCATGCAATTCTAGCAACCAGCCAAACCAATCCAAAACACATATGTACAAGCAATAAAACAAGGGCAACAGAGAGGTATCAACGCTTAGACGGCATCGCCAGAACAAAGAATCCAGAAAGGAAGAATATCCATCTCAATCTCAATCTGCCATCCTCATCGCCTGGAAGCGGAACGGATACAGAGAGCAGGGTATATTGGAAAAGTATCAGTACCAGTAACAAATTTGTAGCAAAGTGGATCTCGAAGACCGAAGATAAACACACGAAAGAAGTAGCCGAAAAGGGAAGTAGTAGGATCGACTAGAGGGAGCAAATGCTAGGGCCTGGCTAAGGTCCCAAATCTCACCCTTGATGGATGAAACGAACCACAAGTGCGCCCTGATAATCCGATTGCTGATATCCCAGATACCAATAAGAACCGATACCGAACGCAGAGCATCGGAGCGGACTTGATCCGCGGCGTACTTGCTGGCCCAAATCGGAAGATGCGCGCTTGTCGAAACGAGACATCGAGTCCGGAGGTATGTAATGGGACGCAACCCTCAGGCCAGAATGCAGGTCCAGTGTTGAGAGCAGGGGTCTGTGAAAATTTAATCGAGCGATTGATGAAGCTGACATGACGGTTGCCAAATGACCGTTCGTACATCCGAGGGTGCATCCCAGGTACAAGGTGGGCCGCACCTTAGCCTATAATAGTACATACATATAAGTGACGATAAATTGGACTGGGCAGATAAATGGCGAAGTGGTCGTCGTTCCTGAACCGAGAGATGCGCAGACATGTGAGACTAAAGCAAACTCAGGTCTCGGCATACGGAATCGAGAAACTGAATCGAATCGACTTGCAGGCATCTATGCAAGAATCGGTGTGCGCGTGGAAAGTAGATATACGTCGTCAGCCGGCCCGCTGGTCTAGAAATCGGCGTACGTTTCATGTCATTTGAAAATGGCTCCAGCTGACGAGAGCACCACTCTAAGCTGCATGCGACAACCATGTTGACCGGAAGGAGAAAGTAAGGACAGGGCAATGGGGGGACTGGCAAGATATAGCCAACGATTCTATCTATGCCGCCCAATCATGGAGTAATGTAGCGATACTCTGGGTATATGAAACCAAACACTGAAGATGCCAAGATGTGCTCAGAGAACAGAGAAAATAGGAAGTCCAAGACAAAGAGGAATCGGGCGGAGGGGTGACGCGCAGCAGTAATTTCTCGGGTTGTTGAATCGGGAATTCTCCACGATGATACGGCCTTATTTACAGTGCACATCCGAAAGGCCTCGCGGCTTACGGGCGACATTGAGTATGCAATCTTACAAGATTGAAGTTCGTCCTCGGGCGGGTTTGCTAGGGCCTGCAGCACTGCAGCACGAATTCGAGATGAGGGTACTTTTGGTGTTGTGGAGCTCATTTCGCTTGCAAATGCCTGCAATTCGCATGTACCAGGGTGTAAATATGTATCCGAATGTGGCGTCTCTTAAAATAATGGGCGCAGAACGCCGTTCCTCAACATCGCGATTGCTGTCACCGCTGCAGAACCAGCCGCCGTTGCAGCTTGGCGTGCGCATGGATGAAAATGAATCCGAATGCGGCCGCGAAGCTGAAACCCAACCACAACTTTACTGTTCCCGTTTAGGAGATGTGGGCACAGACCCTCGGCCATGTCCAGCCAGCCCAGATTGTCGTGTTTCAGTTTGAATTGCCATGGGAGTTGCCGGTCGCGCATGTTGCCCATTTCCACGACCCTCATTTCGTTGCGGCGGAGGTGCATACGCATGGTCGTGTTGTTGTTGAAGTGGGCCTTCAGCTCCGCGTGGCGGCGGTGGGAAGCGATATTCGGTCATGTCGGCTTGTTGCCCGGCCGCTTCGAGGTATCCGTGGCTTGTAAGCGTGCCTCGCCGGCTTAGAGGACCGCCTTGGCCCTCTGGCCCTCGTGTAGATGCATCAGAACGGGCTCTAGCATGCCCTCTACGGCCTGGCGTTGACGCGGAAGACGTTGACACGTGCGAGAACGACGGCGAGGTGTAAGACTGAGGCGCAGATGTTGGCGGCGGTTGAGCTGGGTGGCCGCCTTGGGCCTTCCGCTTCTTGGGGGAGCTGGTGTAATCGGGGTCAGACGCATGAGACGCCGCACGAGGACGGGGCGGGAACGAGGGCGAGGCTTTGTATTTACCTGATGGCGTTGCAGGCGGGTTCCCGCCTGAGGTCTTCTCTTGCTGCGATGTGGGCGGGACCCAATGGTGGAAGTAGATGGATGGCGAGGATTGCTCTTGTTGCACGGATTGCGGTTGTTGGTGTTGTGAGCTCGAGGGAGCTGTTGGAGGTTGCTGAATGTGAATTTCGTTCGTGGTCAGTCTCGGTAGTTGCGATTGCGGCTGTGGACGAGGAGCAGACGTAGGAGCTCCAGCGTGTCCTGACGGGTGTGCAGCTCTTGCTCTTGGGGACAAGGTTCCACCGGAATAGGGAGTAGGTGAGAAGGCCGCATGCTGAGGCTGCGTTTGTAATGACTGTCCGGGAAGTACTGGCGCAGGTGGTAGACCTGATTGTGGTGTCTGTGGCGTTCCTCCGTACACTCCTGGCGGAACCTGGCCGATCAACCTCGTCTCTCTACGGAGATCCGGAGACAATTGGGACTGTCCGTGGGCTTGTGCCTGCTGCTGTTGCTGCTGCTGAGAGCTCTGGAGCTGAACTGTATACTGCTGAATCCATTCTGCACTCATGTTTGCCAGGTTCCCTCCACCGATTCCAGCAAAGATCATCGGAACGAGGTGTGGTGGAATGCCGCCTTGCATTGACTCCCGAAGCATGGATTGCTCAATTTTGCGCTGCTCGAGCCTCAGACCTTCCTGCCTCGTCTTCTCCTCCTCTTGTTTCCGCTTGTCCTCCTCTGTCTTAGCTATTAGCCAGTTCTTCATACCATCTTCAGCGCCTTGCCACTGCGGGGGGGCTGGTGGTAATGAACCCAATGACGGCGTGATTGGGGGTCCCCGCCCTGGATCCGGCAGCGTCATCGCTGAGGGGGGAGGCAAGCCCCGATGTGGCGTGCCCATGGTGGAAGAGGCACCGGCCGGCAGTGGGTGAAAATGCCCGGCCTTGAGCTTGGGTGAGAATCGTGCAGGCGCGGAAGAAGTGAAGGTCGGAGAGTAATCATGAGTCTTGTATTCGAATTCCGATTTAGCTGGCTTAGAAAGGGTGAGCAACATGAAGGGTGGTGGGGGCAGTGCAGGAGATGGTCGTGGTAGTTGTGGACAAGGTCGACATTGAAATGACTGGGGGAGGGGTGTCAAAGTGCAGCGTTCCAGAAGGAGAAGGACCAGCGTACATACTTATTCAAAGAAGCTTTCCTGGAGCAACGGTCACCAATGGCCCAAAGCACAGTGCTCGTTGCCTTCCAGGGCTGGGCTTAATGCCTGCCAGGCACAGGAGGCCCACTTTGATTCGCGGTTAAAGACGAGGCTAGAGAAAGCAAATGGGAGTGGATTACAGGCAATGCTCTCTGCAGTGAAGATCTCGCCCGTAGTGGCTCGCGTGGGCCGGCTTGGGCGATCGGTCCCAGGCTGGAGGGATTGCGAGGGCAGAGGGAGAAGACAATAAGGAAAGACGGCCGGGTTTAGTTGGCCCAACCGGCGAGGATGACTGTGGTTGCCAACTACTCGACAGCAACGAAGGAGCGGCAGGCCGCAGGCCACACAGCAAGGACATGCCGGTGTGGCGTCTAGCGGGTGGGCGGTAGTGGGAGCAGAGAAGCAAGGATGTGCATGAGCAGCGAGGTTGCTGTCAGCAGGTTGAGGTTGGGTTGTCCTGGGACGGGGTGTTGTCAGACGTGCCTGGAGACTGCCCTCCACCGCTCTGGTTCCCGTTCGGGACTGGCTCTGTGGCGCTGGCGTCGGCGGCGAGACTACCTTGGACTACTTTTTGACGGGCGTGTGGCCAAGCAGAGCCCCTCACCGGGCTGACTGGTGGACTGGAGGGCTTTATCGCTGGAGCGGCCTCAGCCGTCGTCTTCTTCTCCAGCAGCCGTCTGCTGCGAGGCCGCATCGCCTGCTGTCTCTAGCAACGGCGGCCAAGTAACACGTGCTGTGGGCAGGATAGGATGCTGCCCGCCATTACTCGAGGGGCCGTCACCTATCAAAAGGGCCAAGCACCACGACACAGTGCGATTCGTCCTGTTCGGCCGGCACGAGAGCGGTTGGACAAGGCACATATCCGGGAGCACTTTACGGGCAGGGCACTCGCTCATCAAACTGCCATGCGGCTGCCGTTGACGACGACGACGCCGCCGCCGCTTCTGGCCTCGCGGGGGGCCCAGCTGGCGGTCGTGGCTGGTGGTGGAGGCGAGGGCTTGTGGAATTGCAGGCCGGGCGGCGACATGGTATGGAAACCTAAGCCGCGACCCAGGACCAGAAGCAGGGTAAAACGTTCGGGAGGAAGCGAGTGCAGTTCTCTCGAAGGAGCAACGCCCGGCCGCACAGACGCTGCCCGCACTCTGACCTTGGAAATGAAGGGCTGCGGCCACTGTCAGACCTTGGGTGTGTGATGTCCCAAAGCAGCACTGCGAAATGAAGTTTGCGTGTTGGTGGAGCCGCGTGTATCAACTCGAAACCCGCGATAGCTGAACACAGCGGTTGCCCGGCAACAGCGGTGGCCGACCGCGAAGGTGGACGACCACCCGCTCATGGGCCTGTGAAGCGCAAGACCCGATCGGGTAATGTACATACTGTTGAGGGCACAGTCACACAAACCGCTCGCACGCTTGTCAACCTGTCAGCCTTGAACGACCCTTGGGACGCCGGCGGATCGACGCAGCGCGGCGAGCGGCAGGCGAATCGATCAGGACAAGATCTCCGGCTTGACACGCGCTGCCTGGCAGAGCGTTACATAGGGCGCTGGAGATGCGCGGCTTGCCACCGCGAGCATGTGCGCGCTCCTCCTCGTGCTCTGATCTACAAAGCCGTCGCCGTCGCCGTCGCGCCGGCCAGCGACCTCCCCAGCCGAACTCCCAGGCAAGCATTCGTTGGGCACTCAGATGCAGACGCAGATGACAGAGGGCCGTGCCAGTGAGGGGCCGTTGGTGAGAAATCGGGTTGCGCAATCACCGAGCGCCTGGATCCGGTGTGAAATGATCGCCTGAGCAGGTAAATTTCCGTGCCCACGCTCGCACTTTGCCTGTTTGGCTGGTGCAAGGATCAACTTGAAACGAGTTGCGCCCCAGATGCGTCCAGAGGATCTCGGCGCCCGTGCTGGAATCTAGCCGCCGGCCAATCATGGCACGACGCGCACCCTGAGCAGGGTCCAGCGAACAGCCGCGAGACCGCGTCCGCATCTGGCTATAGGTACAATATGGGAAGTTCACGTAGAGACATGGTGATTCATAGTGAGACTCGCTCCCCAGCTCCCAAAACCTGCGCGCGCAAGCAGCGACTGTCATGGGGTGCCTTGCCTCACGTCACTCAGGACTGCTTCCCCATTCGACGCGGGACTGCTGCTTCCAGCCGCTGCCCATGTGGCAGGTTGCCTCTTCAGGACTATGCCCTGCGGAGAAGATTCGTGCGACTTGTGAACGTGGTGGGTTCCCTCATCTGCAATCCATGCAGAAAGAAATTAAACGCCCCGACATCGTACTCGAGCCGCCGACGCCCTCTCGCTTCTGCTCGTTCTCCAGGTCCTCATGCGGCGTGATGTTGTCGCAGGTCCATGGTGAGCGTCATCTGTACCGCTGTAGATGTAGCTTACCTGTTCCCATCAACAACCACCGCATTGTATCAGGTGTGCCGCCGCGCCTGAGATGAGGCTGATAGTAATTAAAGTAGTCAGGATTTTTCGAGGTCACACGCTATGACTTTGCGATAGCGACGTGCGAGGCGTACGGCCTGCATTACAGCTTTGCCGCCAAGAAGCTTCGAAGCATGGGAAATAAGGCTCGCAGTAGCGACGGGAATGCCGAAATGACCGTGATGACGGTATCAGTCGGATGTTCGGTGAATAAATATTTCGTCGGTGAAGCTGACAGAAGCAGAGTGAGGCTGCTGATGCATTGTTGGCGATCACTGCTGTGGTTGCGGTGGTGGACAAGAGGAGCCGACGTACTGGCCCGAGTACATACTCCATTATACCTTTTTGTCTTCTAACGTGTCTACAGTAATTATCCGAAGATATCTCCGCTATTCAGCTGATTCGAGTCCGCTTCCGAACTTGCATACAAGGCATGTGGCCATGAGCGTACAGAGTTAGTCCTCTGCCGACCCGAAAGTCCGTGTACGTACCAGTTCGGCTCCACAAACCCACTTCGCAAACGCTTCCTCTTTCCCACTCACTAACTCTTGTGGCGCACCCCTTCAACCACAGAACCACAGAACCACAGAACAAACCTTCGGCTCCTGCTCTCAGGACAGGACAGGACAGGGTAAATTTAGAAACCCAGTACATGTAGCCCACCGCGGATCCTGAAATGAAGTGATCAAGGCCAGGCGAGCGATCAGCACCCTCATTACTCTCTTGATCAAACATGGAGGCGTTCAGAGAATCACGGTACGCGATAGCGCAGCTCATCAATACAAGGGTCCCATGAGCGGGTTTGTAGCGCGTGTTAGTGGGTTCCATACAAATCAACCTTTTCCATACAAAATCCATCCGTGCAGGGCCTCTTGTAGACTCCGTCGTCAGAAGTTGCAATGCGTTGAGGGCGAGACCTTTCTTTCCGGCACGGCACATGGTGAGGCGAATTTGTTCAGCAAAAGGGAAGGAAAGAACGACCCTCGCCACCACAATCGCCAAACAGACTTCCTGATTGGGAAGCGCCACCTCGCCCTCGCCTAAAATTTTGCCTCCCTCTCGAAAACTTTCCCTGCAGTTTCAGCGAAGAAAAATGGTGGAAGTCATCCCACCAACCATACAAGCTCCCGATGCCTAGCCCTATCTCATCTCGAAATTCGGGTCATTATTCTCCTTCGCCCGCGATTCCTCGGCACTTGCATGATGAACCATTAGTTGTCACAGCGCAAGGACAAACACCAAACAAAACTCCCACCATCTCCAACAGAAAGAAAGAGACGTAAGTAAATATTTTCCCACAAAATTGTGTGCAATCCTAACGATGCGATGCACCACAAAAGCGCCACCCTCCTCCGGCGGGTGTCAGTTGGTGGGTTGGTGGGTGGGGAGGTAATCGGGTTGCGGCAAGTCGCCAAAAAGAGACGGATCCCATCGCCAGAATCGCGATGCCGATTGTCGATCACGCTCGCTTCCCTGGCACCGGGGTCTGATTCGCTGCTTTAGTGAGAGAAACGTCGTGACTCAGCCAGCTGATATCATTGATACTATCTAAACTGGCATGGTCATAGTATGTTGCTCGGGGCGGCATTTTGAATGTTTGCAGTATTTGCTAGTATTACAGATTATGACACTACTATTACTGCTGCTACTGCTACAACCGACTACACCGTATATGGTGTGATATGGTTATATTTCATGTATGATTCTTGTCGCTGACCTGGTCGGATAAGACTCAGTGAATCCGCCCCCCCAAAAGAAAAGGTATCTTAGCGAACGCGTCCGACCATCCTGCCTGCGCCTAGAGTCAAGGAGAAAGCCGTGTAAGTATATGTCATGAAGTCTTTTGCGTGGCAATTTCCATCCACCCCTGGAAGAACCATTCCAGCAGAAAGAGAAGGAAAACCCGAGGCGTGCTGAAGGCGAAGAAAGCTAACGACCGCACCCACTATTCCCCAATAATACTACTCGCCTAGTAAGTGGCCAAAAAAATAATAAAAACGTTGAAAGGCTGTTGCCGTAAAACCTGCCAACCACAAAGCGACATATCGATGACATCCGGAACGGGTAAAACGTGCCAGCCACGTTGAGCGCACGCGACGCCGATCAAGCCACTGATCTCAGAAGATCGACGTTCTACCCGTTGACCTTTCTCGAAGGGGCCTGGAAGCGCCTTCGAATGTTGCATCGTGACTGATTGCAGATGTGGCTGCGGCTACAACTGCACCTTCGCAAGGGTGGCGAAAATCCCTCGCTCACCTTGCACTTGCTCGTTTTTTTCGCATCTTGTATTCCGCCTTCGCCACTTTCATCAGGAGGTCCTCGTCCTTGATAGGGATCCAGGATGTCAACACCTTCATGGCATTTTCAAAGTCCGAGTCCAGTAAGATCTCCCTTGTTGCATCTATTAGAGCGCCAGACGTCGCATGCAGTACGTCCAAGTCTCCACTAAATTTCGAGGATGGTGAATTCGAGTACGAGGTGTCGCCTAAGAGCATGAACACGTCCCATACGCGGAGCTGTGCTGGAAACGGTAACGAATAGTTGAATAGAGTCAGGTACCACCTAGTGCCGTATGCTGTAGAGGTAATGCATAGCTCTTCCTGTAAGAGTCTTCGTTAGCGGACGGCTTGAAATTGCGGATTCAGTGGGTCGGGCAGACCGAGCCTGCAGCCCACTTCATCACAAAAGCGGTTGGGAGGATGTGATAGGCTTGGAGCACAATATGCACAATAGGGTAGCTTACCAATTTCTTCGCAACATCCCCACCACTCAACCAGTTCTTCTCGAAGTCTTCTAGAGCATCCATCAGTCCAGCAAACCCAGACTCGTAAAGCCTTTCGAGGCCTCGATGCATCCACAGCCGGACTAACATCACAAAGGCCCTATCCTCTTCGTAATAGCAAAGAAGCGTGGCAGCAAGAGCAGCCATGCCCTGAACGTATCCCGTCTCTGGCAGATACAGAGACATGGCGTGGAGAACGCGGAATAGCAGTCGCTGCCTGATGATTGTTAGCACAGTAAGGCCTTTCAAGACATAGTTGAAACTCACCCTCCGCGATATCTTCTACGGAACATTATGTGTCTGTTGATGGTCCTCGGTACGTCCACATCGATTTGCATGTCGTCCGGTGAGTTCTCTTCTTGGAGCTCATAGAAGCTCTCCACCAACTCCTCATCTGTAGGACTATCCTTGCTCGCCTTGGCGCTGGCAGCAAGAAATGCATACCACGCGGTTCCCCGCCACCGGTCAGGGATGCCTTTCCAGGTGCGGGATATGACTTTGGGGTCTTTGACATCAAATTCGAACATCATGCCGCTACCCTTGGCGCTCGAGTGCACCACTTTAGCCATCTTCCTCCACTTCTCTTCCCGCTCTATCTCTTTCCTCTTCATGATCAGGGCAGCCTTTCCGCCCTCTTCTTGTTCCGCGATTTCGGCCAGGCCAGGTGGTAGTTTGAGCATGTCACTGGCTTCATCCATTAACCGACGGTCTTTGTTGTGCGGAAGTCTATTGGCTGCCTGTCGCAAAGGCCTCCGGGATGGGTGGCGCGATTTGGTAGTTTGACTAGAGAAAATAGACCCCCCTGCTGCTCTTGATGACCTTTGCGATGGTCGTCTTCTTATTGATATAGTTTTGGGATTTGCTGATCGTGCAGAGGGTGCCTTGGAGGTGGAACGTCCCATGCGTCGTCTTCGAGGTTCTTTTGATGCAAGCTGGAGTGCTGTCGAAACACGCTGCATACGAGGTTCGGTAGAACCATCCAGACCACCGTTCGACGATCCTCGAGAGCCCGTTTTCGTTGCAACAATGAAGCCATATCGGTCAACCTCGCCGCCCTCGAGATCAGCCCAGTCTTCTACTCCTCCAGCAGTTTCGGTTGGCTCTTTCGCTATGATATTCTCTCTTCTTGAACTCATGATTGAGCTTGCGTCCTCTCGATGCCTATCCACTGTCAAGGACGAGCCATTAACAGGGGCGCAAGCTATGCTGGTATTGTCCACAAAGCTGTGCCGTGCGCTGCCGGTCCCTTCCTCCGGACTGTCCCATTCCGCTGCCTCTTCATTTCCATGCTTGTACATCGACCGCACCTTGCGTGACAGCATCATCTCATCTGTCGAAAGTACCCGGTGGCTGACGGCCCTCCCTCGGGCAGAGAAGCGTGATGGCGCGCGCTGTGATAAGTGCCGGGTGCTGGGTACCAAGACTGAGGGGTCCTTTTGTTCCTTCTGCTGGTCCTCCTGTTCCTTTTGCTGGTCCCCCTGTTCCTTTTGCTGGTCCTCCTGCTCCTTTTGCGGGTCCTCCTGTTCCTTTTGCTGCTCCTTCTGTTTCTCGTGCGGTGGGGTGACGTGGGGTGCGTGTTCGCCCTCCGAAACCAGGGCCAACTGCCTGTTCATCTTGTTCGCCTTCTTGCCGCCCAGCAGCATGCTCCCCCTCTTTGAAAATGACACGTGGCTTGGGGAAGTAAGATCGTCAAAGTCGCCTGTAGGAATGAAGGTCTCTATGCTCAGGAAGTTGTCCCGACCTGGCTCCGCTATCTCGCTCTGAGCTTGTGAATGTCGTGAGGTGTGGGTACTCGGTCGCGGAGTGGGTTCATCCTGGACGACGATGGCAGGGAGGCTCGGTGTCTTGCGCAGGCTCGTTGGGGACGAGGGAGCGCGTTGGTGGGTCTGGTCGGTACTGGCAGTGGAGTTAGAGGACGCCAAGGCCGAGTCCCTACGGGCGTCATCGTCAGACAGTAGGGTCTTGAATGGCGAGGGTTTGGGGCCCGGTGATGTCTTCGGTCGTCGCACGCTGCTGAGCCACCCACGCGCTGCGGGCGCCTTGGTCGATGTGTTGGTCGCGCTGGAGTCGGTCGGCGAGTACTGCTGCTGTTCGGCGCAGGGTGAGGACGTCTCTACGAACCCATCGCCGTCAAGGGGCCGGGCAGCATCATCTCTCATGACGTCGGGATTGCGCGACTAGCTTTCATGAAGTCGAAGTCCTGCCGGAAATGAGGCTCGTCGCGGGGAAATGAGGCGCGGAGCGTCGTGGCGGCGGCAGCTCGTATGGTGGCTCTGGTGCAAGTCTCGCCAAAGAGTTGCGACTGAGCGGCGGCGGCGCTTTGAATTGTAGGTTGTCGAGGGCAATTGAGAGAAGACGGGTCGCACGACGAGCGAGACCAACAGAGGGGTCCCCCTAGGCCGAATGAACCTGGTGTTTGCGTAAAAAGGGGTGCAATCGATATCGCAGCCTCCAAGACCCGGAGATTTGGATCTCCCCTTCCCCGCCCTGATTGGCTGCTGCCACACAACCTTGGCCTGTACGACGCCTGTTCACGGGACCTGTCTGTTCGCCTCGAGATAGAATTTCTCCCAGCGTCGCATCTTGTGAGCTGGATGCTGTTCTAGCCTCCCTCTGTATGCACCTCAATTGCCTTTTCCAGCCCTGACGTTTCTGTTCTGGGCCAAGTGTTTCAACAACCTCTCGTTCCGTCTGTTCCACCCGCGTATCAATAAACCCACGGCATGTTTACGGGGCGTTCTTTCCTAAAGGAACTCCCTTCGCAGAGTTGAGCTGTGGCTTGTTGCTGAAAGAGCTGGCCTGCTTTCCTGTTACTGTTATTATTTCATGCACCACGCGCCTCCCTCTGCCCTTGCGCAAGCCACGCATGAAAGAATGAGATGTCACCACCTGTGTGCATGGCAACCCGGAAGCCCGTCCTGATTTTTTACACAGCACCATGCTCGATTGGTTAGCTTCTTCCCTTTTGGACATACCATTGGCACAACTCTACGAGAATTGCAATTAAAAGACAGTGAGGCAGAGCCAGTCTTCTGCTACTGGGATAACCTATTCGTTCCCTTTGAGGGCGAGATGCCCAAGAAATCTGCATTGATTCATCTCCACAGGGCACACGAAAGCAATTTCATAGATCATTGTTACTCTCAGCTCGCATTTTATCACAAACATTATCAAGTTTGTTTTGATTTCCTATCGCCGATGAATCAAGGACAGTAAGAAATAAACAGGAAAGAACAAGCGTTCAATGTGCCGTGTTGTGTTCGCTGGAGGTTATTTTAGCTATATTCTTCATATTGTCGTGCGCCGATAAATTTGTACATGAGAGTTTGTAAATCCTTCCTCTGCCTTGGAGCGGTCGTCTCATGCAATTGCAGCCAGAGGATAGATATATTGACGTTGTCTCTACAGCGCTGTATTGCGTTCGATCAGGCATTGCACCGCCACTTGGGCACAGATCAATGGACGACACCACGTGAGCACGACCCTGGCGCCACTTCCGCCCCGCCAACCGTGCCTTCACTTTTTGAGCCCCGCCATCATCGCAGCAGATCAACAGCTGCCTGGAGCCCGCCACAAACCTACCCTTTACTCGCAAACACCTCCTCACCAAACCACATCTCCTACTTAAGAAACCCAAAGTCTCTCCCCGCAGCCAAAGAACAGCCCTGCTCTCCAAACCTCTAGCACCCCACAACCCTCGCCCGCAAGTAAGCCAAGATGCAGATCAAGTAGGTGCTCGTTTCCTCTTTCCACCCCCCCCCCCCCCCAAAACTGCGTTGAGAAAGAGATATGACTAACTATAACCCGTAGAGTGCGAACACTCACTGGCAAGGAAATCGAGCTCGACATCGAACCCGACTACAAGGTACACCTTTTCCCTTCTCCCACTGCTTCCGCTTCGAAGCAATAGGACAAGTGCTGACGATGACGGACAGGTGTCAAGGATAAAAGAGCGTGTGGAGGAGAAGGAGGGCATCCCTCCGGCACAGCAGCGTCTCATTTTTGGGGGCAAACAGATGTATGCTACTCTTTGGCCTAGACCTTGAATTCCATCGCTGACAGAACCGGAGGAACGACGACAAATCGGCTGCAGATTACGCCCTAGAAGGTGGTGCTACGCTCCACTTAGTGCTTGCGCTGCGCGGTGGCATTTGAGACTCTCCCTCTGTAGTTAGTATGGGGGTTTGCTGTCCATGAGGGCCTGGAGTATATGAAGGCGTTGAGTCTGAGGATGAGGTGATGCAGCATATGGTATGGAGTTTACGTCTAGGGAATGGAATAGATTCCTACTGTCATTCCGTTAGTCTGTGAAGGTGACTGGATATTAGTGAGCCGCTAAAAGGGTCGACGGAGCTCTGCTAACCAACCCCGTAACTGCCAAGAGGGCCCTCGCTCTCGATGCTTGACTTGATCACCTAGGGACAATGATATGGAGCACTTGGATCACAAACACAGCCCGACCTACCTAGGAGCTGATCAAGTTCTCTTTGAACGCTTGCCCCAGAATGCCCAATTCGCTGATGGCACTCTCAAACCCAACCTTTTCCGTCCATTGTATTCCCCTTTCCTAAACAGAGGTGAGCTTCGGTACGGAGCTGTTCTCAGAGCCGTGCCAAAGGATCGATTCGCTCTTATAAAGGCTCCCTATATCCAGCAGAGGAATATTCCACTCGTGTCTTGAACAGTGTTGCTCTTCTTGGAATATGCAATAGTCTCGATATCGGGTTAGAGCTGGTAGGAATCCAAATGTATCGACTCAACCAGGTTGCGCAACTCTTTAAGTCGGATTGAGAGTCTTCTTCATTATTCTTTGTGGTTTGCGGGTATTGCAACACAGGTATGACTGGTTCAGAGTCCGACAAGATCGGCTAAGTGCATGGATCAGGATATGGACCTGTAGCCTCCCACAAGGGATGCATTTCCACGCCCGAGAAAAGTGTTTGAATAAAGAGTATGTAATAGAAGAACAACTGAGCCATGCATTTCGCGCATGTGTAGAACAAATTGCCAACCAACCTAGTGATCCAGAAGCCAAACGCCGCCCGATGCCACCATTGCCATGGTATAACTAGGAATTACAAACCAACTCCAACACATATCTATTCGTAAGTATAGATAATACCATTCCCAAATTACACGTTGGTTCCGTAGGCTTACATAAGCGGCGTCTATAATCAATACAGTAGAAAAATTGTGGCTAGCCCAAATTTGGAACCGTCTCAGATTGCTTCGACAAAATCTTAGACCTTCCGTTTCTTGAGGTTATGGAAAAGGCTAGGCGCCACTTCTCTTCTTCTCTTTGCCGGCCGCGGGGTATCAGAGGTCGGCGGTTGCAGTTTTGGCGCCGTAAAGTGCTGGCCTGCTGGCAGAGAAGGGCGTTGAACCTTCATTTCTGGGGTTGGAGCTGATGACGCTGCTGCAGTACTCTGCTGTGGTTGTGAACTTGGCGCCGGTCTTGTCGTGATAGGTCGACGCAGAGTGGGATGCGGAATACCACTACGCCCTACAACCGAGGCAGACGCCTGTTTAGAAATTACCATCTTCTTCGGCCCTTCGTTCTCGGTCATCCGGACTAATCTCGCCGGCGCTTGTTTCACGATCCCTTTCCTCTCTTGCAGCAAATGTGCAGGCATTTGTGTGGCCTTTGGGCGGGCCTGCTTTGAATCATATACGCCCCTCCTCAACTTGTCAAAGACAACCTTGCCAGTCTTCTTTGGTGCGGCTGGATCTCCCCACGATGAGCTCCCCCTGCTACCGCCCCCAGTACCCCTGGACCCAAATCCCCATCTCCGCAAAGCTGGGTCGTACCCAGTACGCCCCTCAACGATCAGTGTCCTATTTCCGTCCCTATTCTGTTGCAGCGCACGCATCTGCTCCTTCAGTGCCTCTTCCTGCTCTGCCTTTTCCCGTTCCGCATCTCTCAGCAACTTCTTGTACACCCTGCTCCAGTTTTTCTCGTCCCTCGGTTGATGCGGCTTCGATTCCCAGTTCGGTATGTCCCGCTTTATGAAGCGCATCCAGATTTCGGCTGTGTCGCCGAGGATCTGGGGACATCGCTCTTCGAGCTCGATGAGTTGCTGTGGGTTTTGGATGTGGCGGAGGATGGGGGCGAGGAACGAATAAGGGAGGTCTCCGATGTCGTCAAGCATACCGATGTTCTGGATCAGCCGCATCTTAGACAGCTCGTAGAGGGATTGTACAGGCATGTTTGGTAGTCGTTATCGTTTGTTTTGGCCTATTTAGAAGTCGCAAGCTGAAGGCGTCAGTGGTACGGTTCGGGGTTCGTGGAGGGGCGCAGTGGTTCGAATATGAATGGAAAGCGAGGCGACGGGATTCGGTGAAGATGCTGCCTTGGAGAAAACGGCAGTAAATAGTGAGTACGATAGGTGCCTGGCGAGGTGTATAGGATATTCTATTATTTCACTGGGGGATGTGCGTTGCGTGGACGTTTGCTAGAAGTGGCTTTGTTTCAAGAACCCAAGCATCGAGGGTGAAAATGAAGTGATCAAGGCGATTAAGGTTCGTTCATGTCTTGGCTTTGGTTGGTAAAAGCGGTGACAGACGAAGCGGAGCTGGAAAGCGTAGAGAACTTGGAGACTGGAGGTGACAGGTGAGCGCTGGTGTTCTGGCGTGGAGGGCTGAGTGACCGGGATTCAACCGCACCAGCGAGCTCTTAGCGTCTCGTGGTCTTGGCAGATAACCTGAATTCGCCCTGCCATAGATTGATTGACCTGCAACCTCCTTGAAGCTCGATACGCTAACAACCTTTACCACCCACTATCTTGCAAACCACTAATAGTCGACTGTTGTCTCGTAATGGCTGGTCAACCTTGGGGATTGTTGTCGCAGGCAGACGAAGGTAGGTCACCCGAAGAACCCTAAGGGCTTTGCTGACGACTGCAGATGCGCTCCACAATGTATCGCGTCTCCTTGTCATCGAATCGCGGCCTTACCAGCGCGTCTCTAGCCGCATTCTCAAACCAGACGCCTTCACCAAAATCCGACCAACACAACTGCCCTCTCCACCGCCAGATGCGTCGGCCGTCGATGAAGCAGCGGCGGCAAGGGCAGCAGAGCAAGACAGGCAGCTTGAGGAAACCCACAGTTGGCAACAGGAAATTGAGAACGAGCTTGCTATGCTAGACTACGCGATACTACGCATGGAGTTCACAACAAACAGCAATCGCGACGAGCGAGAGCGTTATGCGGCTGAAAGAATCTCAATTACGGCTAAGCAGCAGACTGTGAGGGAAAACATCGAGACTCTCCGCGTGAAACTCACAGATGCGCGAGCTACGCTGGCGGTCCGCAAGACCTACGACGAATTGACGGAGAAGATCACGAATAGCAAGATGCTGAAACCTCGGGACGAGCAAGCCGCCGCGCATGCCAAGCTAGATGAAGAAATCGCCGAGCTCCAGCATGAGGTGGAAGGCTCGAAGAAAACGTGGGCTGAACGTCGTACCCAGTTTGGCCGCATTGAAGAGGAAGCAAAGGAGATGCTCCGCATGATCAAGGATGAGAAGGAGGAGGCTGAGCGCAAGGAGGGTATGATGAAGGATGGTGACGAAGAAAACGACGGCGAAGGCAGCACTACGAGGGGCGATGTCAGCCATGTCGGAACCCCTAGGCCTGATGCTGGGAGCGCGACTCCCATGCATATCAGTCAAGGCGGCGAGAGCGGGAGCACGCTCAAGGTTCCGCCAGATCGATTAGCGCCCATGTCTAGGTCGAACAGCGCCGCACCTTCTCCTGCTAGATCTGGTATAGAGGATACGGAAATGGCGGAATTTGGCATACATTCTGGGGACGGTCAAGCTGACGACTCGTCCGGAATCGAAGAAGG
Source organism: Beverwykella pulmonaria (assembly GCA_001599595.1). Lineage (NCBI taxonomy): Eukaryota > Fungi > Ascomycota > Dothideomycetes > Pleosporales > Melanommataceae > Beverwykella > Beverwykella pulmonaria. Next base: position 1,649,031 of record BCHH01000008.1, on the reverse strand, counting down.
TGAAGAGGAAGAAGATGGGGAAATGGAAACTTAATAGGTGCAGGAAGTCGGCTTGATATGGGTACGACTATTCTAGGCTTGCGATTGAACTGAGCTGAGACTCTGGTACATTCCGTTGGTGAGAAGGTAGCTGCAAGAGCGAGCTCATAATCATTTTCAGTGGAGGACTCCTTACGATATCCTCCTATGCATAGCGCGGTGTTTGGAACAGGGTATGGGTATTCCCGGGTATCATTATGCATATGTAGTCTTATACGTCCGGCGCTCAGGCATGATAACCTAGAAAGCCTCGTCGAGGGTCTTGTTTGCCGCTGCAATTGCTTCTTTTGCCTTGGTTACTTGCTCTATGGATTCCTCCCCGTCGGCCTCCTTGCTGCTCTCCTGCCCATATATAAGTATGTTTCTAGCTTCGATTGTGGCGAACTCACGAGCTGATCTTCCAAGTTCTGGAGTGCTTGAGCGATCTTGACACGAACCGTTGGGAAGACATTCTTAGTCTCTTCGAGTGCTTGTCGCTGTACATCTATTAGAACCAAACACACATCTTTGTTTAGTAGTATAATTTACCTCTTGCTTTAGCTGGTACTCTGCATTCTCATCTTCAGGGTTTGCCTCCATCTTCTGGATGCGCGCCTCTTGCTGCGTCAACTCCTTGTGGTAGCTGGCTTCTTCCTTGACTAGGCGGAGGAGCACTGAAGTGGCTACCTGGAGTTTCGAGGGTGGTGCCATTTTCGTATTTGAGCAACTGGCTACCAGGGTGGTCTTATCTGGTCTGCAGTGAAGGGAATCGACTTGGCTAACTTTGTATGTTTTGCTGGTGCCTGGGGGCTGTTGACGGATGTTGGAATTATTCCATCACCCCGCCGAGGGGTCCCAAATGCTATCAACAGCCGCTATACCCAATTTATCCGCCAAGACCACTTTACGCGAAATTGGCGCCGACGCGAAAGACGCGTTCTCCTCCTAACCGCAGCCCGTCTGCCATCCCACTTTCTCAGCACTCCCCTTTGCACTGCTACGACAACTCAACTGCCTCTCTCGCAAAGCATTGCAACCATGTCTTCTCCCGAGAAGCGTCGCTCGCAGCGCAGTACCGCCTCTGTGACTCCGAGGAGGAGCGGTCGCAACCCCCGCAATTTTCAAAATCCGTCAAGCAGTCCAGCACCTGCTGGTCCCGACGATCAACTCCAAGCTGAAGCCTCTCAGGCTTCGCAGAGAGGGACCCAGGCGACTCCCAGAAACTCTCGATTGCAAACCGTATCCACGGATTCTCCGCTCTTCTTCCGCTCTTCGCCTGCCAACGGCTCAGGCTCAGGGGCAGCAAACGGTGCTGGCGCCGACGAGGAAGATGATGGCGGTGCGACACCCAAAGCTAGTGGAATGACTATTGGAGGTACTTGAGACTTCTTTCTTGAGCATTGGGACCCAACTAACATAAGCAGATTCTTCGCCCATCCACTACGCCTCGAGCTCCAGCCCAGGGCGCGCCCGCAATGCGCATAACACCGACATTCGAAGCAGCAGCAGCGCCCTTTTCGTCCGCGGAACTGCAGAATCTGCCGCTCGGAATCGACGCAGCGACATACATTCTGACATTTTCGGCAATGGTTCCGCCTCCACTGGCAGACGCCGCAGACTTTTTGTCGATGAGAATGGCATGGCTATCCACGATGCGTCGGATGCTGCGACCTTCTCCAACATTAACCCAGATACCTCCGATGCCGATGTCTTAGGAGGAAATTCAGCTCGTGTCATTTGGGGTACCAACGTTTCTCTCGTGGACTCAATGAACGCCATGAAGGATTTCCTCTTCAATTTCCAGAGGAAGTATCGCATGATCCAAGATGAAGAGCTTGAGGAAGGCGCCAACTTACCAGCAGATCATCCGGCAATGGCGAAAGAGTATGTAGATATGATGAAAGCTATGCTCGAGCTTGGTGTTACTCCACTCAACTTGGACGCTCGCAATCTCAAAGCCTACCCGCCGACAAGGAAACTGTGGCATCAGCTCCAGGCCTTCCCCAATGAAATCATCCCACTCATGGATGTGGCGGTCAAGGACGTTATGATCGAACTCGCTGAGAAGCGCATGGCTGAGCTAAGAATGCAACAATCACAGCAGCGCGGCGCCCAAGCCGGACCCCCTCGAGGACGTGATTCTAGCTCACTTCCTCCTATGCTGCATTCAGATATGGGCACGCCTGGAGGTCCTTCCCCAGGAGGACCACAGGTCCCAGAGATCCCGGATCTTGTGCGGGAAGTTGACCAGAAGACTTACCGAGTAAGGCCATTTGGTTTGGACCACACCATAAACTTGCGCGAGTTGAATCCAGGAGACATGGATAAGTTGGTCAGCGTCAAAGGTCTTGTTATCAGGACAACTCCCGTCATCCCTGATATGAAAGATGGTAAGCAGGCCGACTTTCTTTTTTCAGGTACATGCTAACGAGGCTCAGCATTTTTTCGATGCTCTGTATGTAATCATACCGTTAAGGTCGATATCGACCGTGGCAAGATAACCGAGCCCACTCGATGCCCTCGTCAGGTCTGCGAATCGTCCAATTCTATGCAGATCGTTCACAACCGATCTGGATTCGCAGATAAGCAGGTCATTAAGCTACAGGAGACTCCTGATAATGTGCCGGATGGCCAGACACCGCACTCGGTCTCTCTGTGTGCTTACGATGAACTTGTGGACGTCTGCAAGGCTGGTGACCGAGTCGAAATCACTGGAATCTTCAAGTGCAATCAGGTCCGCATTAACCCACGTCAACGGAGTGTGAAGAACGTCTTCAAGACGTACGTTGATGCCCTACACATCCAAAAGGTCGACAAAAAGCGCATGGGCATTGATGTGTCCACCATCGAGGAAGAGCTAGCCGAGCATGCAGCTGGCGACATTGAGGAAACCCGGAAGGTCTCCGAAGAGCAAGAGGAGAAAATCAAGGCTACCGCGGCACGTGAAGATGTCTATGACCTTCTCTCTCGGTCTTTAGCACCCAGTATCTACGAAACGGACGATGTCAAGAAAGGCATTCTCCTCCAGCTCTTCGGTGGCACTAATAAGACCTTCGAGAAAGGCGGAAGCCCTCGTTACAGGGGCGACATCAACATCCTTCTTTGTGGAGACCCTTCAACTGCGAAATCGCAGATTCTCCAATACGTGCACAGAATCGCCCCACGTGGTGTGTACACGTCTGGAAAGGGCTCCTCCGCTGTCGGACTTACAGCATACATCACTCGCGATCTTGAAACGAGGCAGTTGGTCCTCGAATCTGGTGCCTTGGTTCTTTCGGATGGTGGTGTTTGCTGCATCGACGAATTTGATAAGATGTCCGAAGCCACTCGCTCAGTCCTTCACGAAGTCATGGAACAGCAGACCGTCTCGATTGCCAAAGCCGGTATCATCACCACGCTCAACGCTCGAACCTCTCTGCTAGCCTCCGCAAATCCTATTGGTTCAAAGTACAACATTAACCTTCCTGTTCCACAGAATATCGACCTCCCGCCTACACTACTCTCCCGTTTCGATCTTGTCTACCTCGTTCTCGATCGCATTGATGAACAAAACGATCGTCGACTAGCTCGCCATCTAGTTGGAATGTACCTCGAAGATGTGCCTGAGAATGCATCCAAGAATGAGATTCTCCCCATCGAATTCCTGACTGCCTACATCTCCTACGCCCGCACCAACATCCACCCCAAAATCTCCGAAGGCGCCCAAAAAGCACTCGTAGACGCATACGTTGCCATGCGAGCCTTGGGCGCCGATATCCGCGCCCAGGAGCGCCGCATTACGGCCACAACGCGTCAACTGGAGTCTATGATCCGCCTCTCTGAAGCCCACGCTAAGATGCGTCTCAGCGAGACCGTGACAGAAGACGATGTCCACGAAGCAGTTCGCCTCATTAAGTCGGCCCTGAAACAGGCTGCTACTGATGCGCGAACTGGGCTTATTGATATGTCGCTGCTCACCGAGGGCACGTCGTCTAGTGACAGGAGGAGGAAGGATGATCTTAAACGGGCGGTGCTAGCGGCTGTTGATGAGTTGAGTGCTCCAGGTCAGAGCGTGAGGCTGAGTGATTTGGTGAAGAAGGTCAGGGAGGGTGCGTCAGAGCAAGTGGAGAATGCGGAATTCTTGGAGGTGCTAAGGAGTGCGGAATTAGAGGGTACGGTGCAGGTTAGTGGACAGGGATCTGGGAGGAGGGTTAAGAGGCTCGTTGGGGGGTTTTAGAGGTCGTATTGTGAGCCCTCGGGGACTGGTTTCTTGGGAGTTGGTCATATGAGCATGGGGCTGGTTATGTGTTATGGAAATGCGTATCAGACTAGATGGATGAGATAGCATAGTTATTTTAGGGACATATATATGGGTAATATCAGGTCCTCGCTTTCCTGTCTGGCTTTTCTAATGATGTGCACTTCTCGTGCCCGGTGACGCTAATCGAACACGCATCTCTCACCACTTTCTGACTCTGCTCTCTCCGACCCCCTTCTCTCCGACCCCCTTCCCTCCAGCGCCCAGTCATGGCTTTGAAGCTGTTGTCCTTGGGCTTAGCTACATTTACATGCCTTCTTGAGACCAAAGTTCCGCATACAAATCTTGTCTCTCGATTAAGAGAGGTTGCATGAAGATGTACAGTTCCTGCTTTACAAACCTTCTTCATACACGAACATAGGAGTTTCAGACTTTCATTTTATGTGTCGAGTGCTCGAAACGAAGAACTCTATAATTTGGTGCGACAGGCTAACTAGCCGACTTCAATCCGGACAGCCGTACAGTTCAAGTAGATTTTAGAGGCCGCAGCAGGAGAATAATATTACATGCGCATTACTAGGACAAGCTTTTGTACCTGTGCAGAGTGGAGGGAGGAAGTTCCCTCTTACTGTTTCCTAGGAGGATCCTTAGGGGTCCAGTGGTCAGTGGTTCTGATATGCCCTTTGTGCAGGCTTTCAAGAAAACTTTCATTACAAATTGGCGAGCTTGTTTGCGTAGAGACGAACCCAATTATTGCGAAGAAGGATATATGTTTTGCAAGCAGGAGAGTGGAGGTATGAATGTCAAGATGTGTCTTCTGTGTGATGTATGTATAGCTGATATATATATGACGGACTGATAAGTCAGTGGCATATCCACGTGACGTTATGGTGTCCTGGGCTTACATGTTTTAATATAAAACTCGAATGCGCAGGCAATCATTTAGTGAACAACTTCCTACTTTAATAATTGAGCAACTGGACTGGTTTGATCATGTCACTCGACTGGGGGATTTTTAGGCATAATTCTAACTTACTCAATGTTTTGGGCTGTGGCTTAAGACAGCAGGGATCCCATCTCTCAAAAGCTGAACATGATACTTTATTCCATGTTACGACAGTGTTTTGTGCGCGAGCCTTTGTATCTTTTACTCCCGGCTCGTCCATATGGTGGTGAGCTTGAACTTAGTACATTATCGTTGGGACAGAGTATTCCGTTTGTGGGCCTATCTTCTTATTCTACCATGAACACATTCCATAACTCTGGTTATGCATGGTAGACTTCGAAACAACCTATCGCAGCGCCATTTGAAGTTTAGTAAAGATCCTTGAGCTAGAAAGCGAAGGGGTTACTCCGTTCGTCCAATACAATCACGATTCATATAGAAAGAAGAAACATATCGCATTCCACACCGCCGTTCTGTTCCTGGTATGTGTCAGCAAATGCTAAACTTCGAAATTCTGCTTGGTGATTACATAAAGAGAGAAAGGGCTGAAGTGTATGATAGGAGCCGGCTGGATACATAGAGATACCCATGACATGAATGTCCCCTTAATTTATTTCTGTAATAATGTAGTTGAACGCTTCTATCACGTCATGCTTCTCCGTTGTACATCTTTTGTCCTAGTTTTCAGATCTAGAGAGTCCAGCCGCGCCTATAGTGCGTTGGAGTAGTCATTTTGAGCAAATCTCGAGTCGAGCTCCGTCATAATGAAGGCAACGCGCTATTTTTAATCAAAGGGCACAGCGGACTCGAAGCTCATGATTTGCCCGTTCATGGAATATAATTTGGGCTTAGAGAATGGGATCTTCCACAAATAGTTCCTTCGCTATCCATTTTGTACCGGTATATGGTGAGGGGTACTGCATTTTAAGAGGTACTATCATTGGAGGTATGTGCCAAGGTATCGGAGCAGAGTCGCTGGTTGATATATTTTTTTTGGCTATGTCTGATCCCAGCGTGGTATTTTCTTTATGAATGCTTGTTTAAACCAAAAAATTATGCTAGATACTGCCAACTCAGGTGAAAACATGTATAAGTCATGGAGGACTTTAGGTTGGACACAATAACCGTGTTCCAAGTCACATGTTAATGTCCTTCACATTTCAGTCTGGAAGTGGGGGTCTTCCCATGTCCCTTAAGCCCTCGGCTCTTAGTTTCAATATGAGATGTAACCCTTTCAAATTTAGAGAAGAGAACTGTCGGTGCTGGTATATAAATGAAGACTAAGATATTTCATTTAGAAGAGATTAGGTATGTTTAAGTGGCATTTTCAGATTTTGAATTCGAGGACGTTTCCACTTAATATCGTTTCCGAGCGCAATCTATAGCCCTCATCTTTCAGATTTTTACTCCCTCTGTAGTATTCCCCCGGCCAAACCTAGTTTCGAAGCACGGATTCTGGGACTTTGTTTTTCATCACATTTATAACTCAATCGTCTAGCCAAAAGCTCTGCTATGAAGGATTTTAGGGGTAAATTTTAATTTGTGGCGACCTAAGGATGGTTCTTCCTATCTCATACTTCCAACATAGAAAACCTTGTTGCTGATTTAGAGAATGTAATGTCTCCTCCGATTCTCACATGTATGGGTATCATTCTCCTTTTAGTGATATGGCACTGTTTGAAGCCATGCTAGGATAATGGGAGAAGGGGAGAAGGGGAGCTTATATAGACAAAGAGTAGCGATAACCATTATTATCACATGGTCTATATATAGCAACTTCCCCTGTATTTCAAACACTCTGGGACGAGGAGAACGGCCCAGCAACCCCAGAAGGTTCACTGAACCTATTAAGTCCCATTGCCCCCACCCAGCCATTCCTTTGTGCAGGGTTTTTACGTCATCATAATCCATCCATCCTCACTATCACCGCCCCACCCCAAACCCCAACCCAGCATCGCCCTGGAACCCTCCGTCTAACATCCCAATTCCAGCGGTGACCAAGCTGTCAAAATGACCCCAACTTGTCAAATCTGCCATCAGCGAACTCGTTGGCAAAAAACTAGTATTGAAAATCGTGCTCTCGGGTGTTGGCGGAATATTCCCGCCATAAAACTGCCCCGCGTACGCGTCGCTCTGCGGCGTTGATGCTGGTAACGATATCCCAGATGCCGCAGAGACATTCGGAAGGTTGATATCAGCAGAGCTGCCGATATTCGCTGATGGGGATATTGCGTTAGGTCTCGTTTGCCGTGTAGCTTCGAGTCGCAGTTCCTCAAGAACGAGACAGTACCGTTTAGACAAGCAATCTGTCTCTGAAATAGTGGACAACTGTGCCTGGCACTTCTGGCCGGCCTCAAAATACTCCTTACACATTCCTGGGTCCAGCAGATGCTGCTGAATCTTCGCAATATACAGCACGACCACCGCACAAAAAGCATAGTACTGCGAGAACCAAAACGCACCGAACATCTTCCCCCCACTGAACATGTCATCCACAATACTCACAATCCGCATAGCAGCATCTAAACACTCTACTATATTTTTTGAAGTGTCGATGCTGCTTGTTTGCCCGGGTCCTTTGTCAAGGTTGGCTAGGTTCGCGAAGTTGGTGAGGAGGAAGGGCCGCTGGACGAGCAGCACAGCGTGGTAATATGCGAGGTTTAGCACATTGCGTTGGCGTTGGTAGATGGGGATTAGGATAGAGGAGTCGACGCCGTCGGCGTCGAGGAAGCGCGCGAGGTTGGCGCGCCACTCGCGGAGGTCGCGCGAGTATTTTGCAGCAAGCTCAATGCGCAGGGATATGGAGGGTGGGCGGATTGAGTAGAGGTCGCGGAGGACGCGGCTGACTATGCGGGAGATCCTGTTTAGATTAGTGATAGTCTGGAAGATGGGAAGTTGCGAGGACAGACTTGACGTGTTCCACCGGTGCCATCATGACTGAGTGTGACTTTATCGGAGCGGGACTCATGGAATGAGGAAAGAGTTCATCATCGTTGACGATTGTTGGCAATTCCTAATTGATGTCAGTATTTGCCTTAGGTTTGGAACCCGAACTTGAGATGGGATTATTTTTGGGAAGTATACCTGATCAATGTCTTCGTCCCTGAAAGTCTGAGGTCGTCCTAGAGCTGCAGCGAGATATTTATCAAGCGTATAAGCGCACCAGAACAGCCGCCTCCTGCTCTCAAGTTCCACATAATCTATTGCCCCTGATGAATCTCCCCGCCGTCCCCGGTGCAGTCCAATCGCAAGGGCAAGATGTGCGGTAGTACCAAAGAGACTCCAGCAGTGGTTGATACGCGACTGAGTCAAAAGGTAGAAACACTGCCCTAGTCTAGCTTGTACACTTGCCAAACGCATAGCGCCGCGCTCTTTAGCAAGCAGGTGCTCAGCTGCGAAGAAGTATCGCGCACTGTACGTAATCAGCGTCAAGCTTATCAGTGGCCAATTTATATGCCAACTAACCTGTGGAGCTTTGTCGTAGCCGTACTTTCGGGATCTACATAAGCCTGCGACTGAGCAAATACCGATAAAAGCAACGCAGTTCTCGCTGCACCATCTTCTTTATTCCGCATGTCACCCCCCGTCTCGTAGAATTCGTGTAGAATTGCCTCTACGGAAGGTCGGTGGAGGTAGCGATGTGTTGAGGCTGCAAACTCAAAGTACCATTTTACTAGCTGCTCAGCATCAGCCTTGGGAGGTAGGACAAAGAATGTGTGATCGTGATCGAACTCAGGTAGGGGCGCGTCGCCAAATGTGAATATAGAAGAGTCGTGAGACAGCGAGGTATTCTGGTGTAATCTTTTCTGTATCCGGAGGATCAGAGATACGCCTGAGGATGTTCCTACGTAATGACCTTGCTGATCGGTTTGCGTTGGTTCCGGGGACGATCTAGAGGCAGCTGCCGAGTCTTCAGGAACGGCGAGTCTGTCCACGCTCCTGAAAATATCACTTTCGACTGGTCGGCTGTCCTGGTTCGGTGATGGAAGAGGCCTTTGGAATTGAAATGGCGGAGTTGATGAAGTGGTAGGTGAGGAATCTGCGGGCATCAAGATCCTTGGTTTCGTGCTGGCTGTTAAGGCAGTCTCGTCTACGATTACTGAAGGCAACCTACCTCTTGTGTACGAGGCTGTGAATTCACATGAGAGACCTGCCCGCAAACATAGAGGGCAAGGACACTTTCCCGTGCATCGCGTCTTTTTCCTGCACAACAGTTGGTTAGTCTCTGAAAGTTTAGTTTATATCATTGCCCCAATAAACACGTCGGAAGAAAGTATGAAATCCTTTGTGACGGGTACAATAGAGAGAAGGGAAAGATGATGCTGTTCTTCTGCCCTCTTTCTAAATATGACTCTCTTATTAGTTGCATCACGCGCAGAAAAGTCCCACCACAGTTCTACAAAAAGAACAACTCACTTCTTACACCGATCACACGCCCTACTAACCCTCGTTCTCTCCTTATCTTCCTTCCTCCTTTTCGCTTTGTGCTCCCCATCCTTCTGCTCATTACTTTGCCCGGTGTCCTCCCGAAGATCCGTTTCTTTCGGATTCCCCGTGACGTGTACCCATTCCGTAGATGGGTGAGGCTGAGGCGAACTGCTTTCCATAGTGCGACTGAACTAAACGATAGTAAAAACAAGTAAGATGATGGAAAAGTAGAGGCTTCAATTGCGATGTTGGTATCCGGATGGCGCGGATGGGCCGGATAAGTATGGTGAGGTGCCAAGAGGAGATCCTTGTAGCGATCTTTCCGCTTCGGGTGACTTGCTTTTTTGTGCGACAGTCGTAATTCTAGAAGGTTGACAGAAGGATGTGAGTAGATGTGCGCCGCATGTTGTATGCACAGAAGCCTGAGAAGTCTATTCCTTCTAGCACAATGCTTTCTCACCTTGAGGAATCATGCTGGTTGGAAAGCACGAATGCGGGGTGACATTCACCCTAAGCCCTATCGTGTCCCGAAGTCGGATCGGGTCCCGGATAAAGAACTTTTGCTTCAAAATTTCAACCACCACACAATTTGATCGCGAGCTTCCTCCCCTGTTTAATCTACCATTCTCTAACCTCCCCCCCAGGCCCAATAAACCCCGGAGAAACCCAAGCCTTCGCATTCCTGGACAACTCTCTAACTTGCTCTTCGTCAATCTCAATACCTAACCCTGGCCCTTTCATCAAATCAATATACCCATCCTTTACCTTCCAAACCTCAGGATTCTTGGTGTAGCTTGTCAAGTCCTGTGTTCCAGCATTGTAATGGATACCAAGGCTCATCTCCTGGATCGCAAAATTGGCACACGTCGCATCGACCTGCACGCAAGCCGCTAACGCGATGGGCCCGAGTGGACAATGAGGCGCGAGAGCAACATCGTACCCTTCGCACATACCAGCGATGCGCTTCATTTCTGATATTCCCCCGCAGTGGGAGACGTCGGGTTGCAGGATATCCACGCAGCCTGCTTCGAGGAAGGGGCGGACATCCCATCTGCTGTGCAGTCTTTCGCCCAGAGCAATGGGGCATGAGGTAATTTGGGCGAGCGCCTTGATGCTCTCAATGTGCTCGGAGAGTAATGGCTCTTCAATAAAGAGAGGGTGGTGCTGTTCGAGAGCTCTCGCTAGTTGTTTAGCCATTGGCTTGTGTACACGGCCGTGGAAGTCAATGCCGGCATCCATGCCGAGGGATTTCACGGTCTTGAGGCGCTCGACGCAGTCTTCGAGGGCAGAGGGCGAATCGAGCCAGCCGATGTCTTCTGTGCCGTTCATTTTTACGGCATTGAAGCCTTGGCCTTTGCGCTCCTGCCTGGCTAAGATCAACAAAGATGGGTGCAGGGGTAGTAGTGGAATATTTACGCTTGTAATCCAACGTCTGCCGGCCGGTCACCTCCTATCCAAGCGTATACCTTCAATTTGTCTCGTACCTTTCCTCCTAGAAGCTGGTAGATTGGGACACCCAGTCTCCTAGCTTTCAGATCCCATAGGGCGATGTCGATACCTGAAAGGGCACTCATGAAGACTGGTCCCCCTCTGTAGAAGCTGGTCCGCCAGCACATTTGCCATATGTGTTCGATGTCACTAGAGAGTAGTAAGTTTAGATACTTGAGACTCCATATTCAAAGGAGACGTACTCGGCCTCAAAGCCAACATATCTCTCGATCCAGGCATCTAGACATCCTTCGACTGCTTTTGTGTGACCTTCCAACGAAGCTTCTCCCCATCCCATATTGCCAACATCATCGGTGATTTTAACGAAAAGCCACCTGGGAGGAACACGGAAGTACTCGATAGTTGCAATTTTCCCCATCGTGATTTTCAGTAGCAAATTTTGAGTTTCGGAATTAATAGGAGGTGTCTAGAGGGCCCTCTCGAAAAGATAGGTTGCTAATGGCAAACTGCAATGATTAAACGGCTACTCAAGGTCTCTGATGCTATCCGAAGCCGGCGCGGGGTCCATCACAACGAAGCAAGTCCGCAAGTCCCACTTTGAGCTTCTAGCCTCGGGATTTCGGTGCAAGTGCACCGAAGTGAGGGACAACAACAAAAGGCTCTTCATTTCTCATACTGCATTTAATTTTGCTCTGATTTCCTAAATTTCTTGTATAAAGTATTTCTTAGGTTGAACGTCAAGAAAAGCATTTCAACGCACGTGCCACCTCCACACACCATGGTCTCGTCCCCACCGACGGGCGTCTTCGTCCCCGTCCCGACCTTTTTCTCACCTGCCACTTCCACAACTCTCCAACCCTCCATAGACGTCGAAACCCAAGTCGCGCACAGCGTGCACCTAGCGAAAAATGGTATCCGTGGGCTCGTCCTTCTCGGCTCCACCGGCGAGGCAATCCACATGTCGCGCTCGGAGCGCTTCGACATGGTGTCTGGCGTGCGCAAAGGGCTGACCGCCGCCGGGTTCCCAGAATATCCCCTCATGGCTGGCGTGTTGGTGAATTCTGTCGACGAGGTGCTCGAGTGGCTAGGGGATTTTGAGAAAGCTGGTGCGCAGTGGGGACTCGTGCTTGCCCCTGGGTACTTTGGGGCTGCGGCCAGCCAGCAGAATATTATTGAGTGGTATCGTGTTGTGGCGGATAACTCGCCGATCCCAATTTTGGTGTAAGTGGAAGGGTTGTGTGCAGGTTGAGGGGTGTGCGTGTTGATTGAGACCTATTAGGTACAACTATCCGGGCGTCACGAACAACGTTCTAGTCACCCCAGAGTCCTACACTATCCTCGCGCAGCACCCGAATATCGTCGGCTGCAAGATGTCCCATGGCAACGTGTCATACCACGTCCAGGTCTCGCTCGACCCCGAAATCGACCACAACAAATTCAAGGTGTTCAGCGGGTTTGGACAACAGCTGGGTCCGATTGTGTTCTTTGGTGCTGCGGGCGTCATTGATGGACTCGCGGCGATGTACCCCAAGACTGTGTCGAGACTCATGGCTCTAGCTGAGAAGCGCCCTATTGAGCCGGAAGTTCACGAAGAGATAAAGAAGCTCCAGTACGCAGTTAGCACAGCGGAGGAGTACATTGGACGTTGGGGCATCGTGGGGATCAAAGAGGGGGTGCAGCGTGTGCTTGGTATGGGGACCTTGGAGGGTGGAAGGCTGCCGCTGAAAGGGAAATTGCCTGACGGGGAATGGGAGAAGTGGGACAAGACGATGTCGAGGATCCAAAAGATCGAAGCTTCGCTATGAGGCCAATTCATAAGGATAGATTTCTGACTTCAAATTCCCGTTGCTTTTAGCCAAAATGTGAATTCTCGGTATTCGACTAACAGATGAAGTAGGCCTAAAATGTAATGATCAAACAAGTCAAGAATGGAGAATACCCTCAGCGCCCAGAACGCCGTCCGTTAGAGCAGCCTATGCCAGCCATTTCTCTTCAACCCACTTCAGCCCCTCCTTCAACCACGGTGTATCCTCCTCTAGCAGGTCGGTATCAAACCCATGATCGCCTTCCTGGACTTCCACCCTCACCGTCTCTCCAACATCCTGTCCCAGCACCTTCCCGACCTTTTCCTTGAACGCCAGGCTATCCCTCACACTAACCGCCGTATCTTGCTCTCCATGAATGATGTACGTCGGCGGGAAATGTGTCGCATTCTCAATGGCCTCAATGGGCAGCAACCCCGTTGTCGTTCCGAAGAACTCTCTCCAGCGTCCGTAGGCCGACAGCGCATATGACAGCTCCATGCGCTGCGGCGGCGTGACAGAACTGATCACCTGCCCCGGCACTATTTTTGCAAGATACTCGTCCACGATTTCTGGCCCTGGCGCGGGGTCATCCATGTACTTGTCAAGAATCTCGCGGTGCAGATAATCTGTCATCGGGTACTGCAGCAACATTGCCTTGGTTGTACCCTTCGGCGTCATCATCACAGAGTGAGCTGCCATGTGGCCTCCAGCTGACTCCCCGGACACAAGCAAATGCTCGAAGTCGAGAGTGATTGAGGGGTCAACGGAGGCGATGAAGGGGGCTAGATCCGTATTGAACCACTTCCAGAATGAGAAGATATCAGACAGAATATCATGGCCATTATGCTCGGGAATCAGACGATAATTCGGCAGAATCACAATCGCGCTGTTGCGCTGAATGAACGGGACGAAATACCCCGCAAACCATTTCGTGAAGAGCGCGGTGCCTCCTACCTAGTGCGAATTAGCCGGGGAAGGGGTTTGATACCGGGAAGGCATACGCACAAGGCCTCCGCCGTGCCATTTCACCATCAGTGGATGTTTGCCCGGCTTGATGTTCTTGGGGATTAGGATCCCGACTTGGATTGAATGGGTACTGATCTTCTTGTAGGAGGTTGTGTATATGTTAAAACTGGAGAAGCGCGTTTCGGGGGTGGTGTGGAAGGGGAAGGACGCCATGTTCACCCGAGGCGGTTCTGTTTAGCACTTGACAACTCGGTATTGTAGAAATGAAGATTGATGCGTTCGAGGACTCGGAATTGCGGCGAGGAGGGGTCTTATGCTGACAGTGTTAAACGATGAGAGAGACGGTTATACATATCCTCAGCCCTCAAGTGCGTGCTTGCGCCTTTTCTAACCAATGGAACTGCGTGGGCATGTGATCTCATTACTCGACGAGGCGACAGCATCTTTTATCTTCGCCCTGGAGATAACGGCACCCAGTCAAGTCCGAGTTTTAGTAATTCTTCCGGCCCAACGCAATCGTCCTAAAGATGAAAAGGGCGCTGCAGGCATGCACTTTTATATACAGTAATTTCTGTCTGTGCGTTGGCGCTAGGTTAGTAGCGCTGACGCGCCTGCGAAGCGTGGTGGCACGTGTGAGCGGGTGAACCCGCTGCTTGGGAATTGAAGATTCGATGTTTCAGTTTCACCAACATCAACGTCTAAGGCGCAGTCCTATCATGAACTGTACAAAACTCATCCCAGTTAAGCTGTGTCTCATGATGTGTCATCGACTTAGCTCAACTGCTATGACCTACATCATGTCTCCATGCAACTGAGACCTAGCCATAGAAATAATTGATTAGTCAAACTCTACACCGTCATCTCGAATCCGCTAAGGGGAAAGTTTTGTGGGAGCGATAGCGTGGGCACGCTGAGGTCTCATTGCAGGTGACAACACGCAAGTAGTACGAACTCATGAGCCACCCGCTTAAATTTGAGATGTGTCGGGTTTTGCATGAAGCCTATGCTTGATCCCCTTACATAACTCCTCTTTAGTCCCTATTCGAGGTTTCGTGCCTCCATTCTCGCTCCCACAATACTCCACCGAAGCTAAGATGAGGCTGATCTACAGGCTGCTTGATCTATTTGCATCTGCACCTCCTTCTTCTTTCCCCTCCCCTTTTTACTACTATTCAATCTCTGCTTCGCTTCGCCTTTTCGATGTTCAGTTAATGCACGGTCATGATCGCATCCAAAACCAGATAGCTGATTGTCCAGCTGGGAGAGGATTGCACGCAGTACGTTTTTGATTCTTTGAAATCAGACGAGCAGACGCTCTTCAAGGCGGCCAGCATTTCCGCATCGCTGCTACAAGGGATTGAGCACGCCGATTTTGAACACAAATATGTTTTTTTATGAAAAGCATCGACCAGGATCCTGCCGTTCATCGTATGATCGTCCTATATATTAGTTTAGTTTTCTGACGAGTACCGCAATCTTCTGTTCCGTGAGGCGACAGGCTTACTTTTATTTCGCATTTCTACAGCTCAGGAAAGAGTTTAGGGCATAATTCCACTACCTTTCTGCTATGATCGAGGACCTAGAAAGTATACTGAACAGACTCCCAATATGTCTACGTTTGTACCTCGATAATACCAAGCTTCAAGGCGCCGTTGTGGCTCTCTACAAAGACATGCTCGAGTTTATAGAGCACTCCAAGCAGATATTTCGCATTAGGAAAAAATAGGTCTTATGGACGATTGTCTTCGAAGAGAGCAGCCAGCTTTGCGGTTGCGTTGAGAATTGTTTGGAAGCCATTCGATATCGAGCCTGGGGGTATCAAAGAGCGCATCGCCAAGAGCGTCTCTGTTATCGAGACCGAGGCAGATGTTGCCGAGAAAGAGCTTGCCAACCGGTAGCGGCGAAAGGACGACAATAGGTGGAGCAAAGCCGAGGCCTCGCAACGACTTCTAGTTGACTTCGTCGATGATCAGGGTATGGCTAAAGTGAATCAGTGGCTCTCCGCTGCAAATGTTGCTACAAACCACAAGCCAGCGACGAACCTTTGGCATGGTGATTCTGGAAACTGGTCCCTTGAAGGCAACATCTTTCAAAAGATAGCTTAATGAAAGCAACTCATTACTTTGGCAGCACGCGATACTGGGAGCTGGGAATACGGTTCAAGTATCAAGTATTAAGCATCATCAACTATCTTCGGGACAATGTGCAGAGTAAAAGCACAAATCTCACGTACTTCTACCGCGACTACAAGGACGTTCAGAAACAGGAATCATCCAAAATTCTGTGTGCTATCCTTGTTATTTCTGGGAAGCGGAATAAAGCCGATTCGAAGCCATCGAAAAGTCCCTCAACATTATAAGGACACATTGGCTTTTGCTGCTGAATTCGACGCAGCTACTGAGCAATTTCGATAGTTTTGTAAATAAAACCTTGGATACTGCCATCATCGCCATCGATGCACTGGACGAGGCCAGGATTAAGAACGTGGACTTCTTCACGCATGCCTTAAGTCGCTACACTAAAAATTCAGATCGCTCAAGATTCTCATCACCAGCCGAAATGATCTGCCAATAGACCGAGCATTGGTGACTGACCCAGAACGTCTATCGAACAGGGCAATGTTGCCTCTGATATTAAAAGTTTCTTTACAGCCTAACTTTCTGCAAAGATAGTCCAGCTTTGACTAAAGTTGCGTGGTCCTGACCTTCAGGTGGTAATTCGTGACAACTTAGTAAATGGGTCGATCGGCATATTCTGGTGGACCAAATATCGAATTGAAACCTTGTGCAAACTAAGAAATAACAAGGTCATGAGAGCCGCATTACTGAATTCACCAAAGATGACGCAAGAAAATTTCATTTGGTTACTGCAGCGTGTCGAGGACGACTACCCCGAAGACATTGTCACTGTACGGAAGATCCTGTGCTGGCTCGTTAGAGACATCTGAAAAACCCACACCGGATGAGCTGGCCGAGGCGATAGTTGTAGACCGAGATAGCGACGGCACCCTCATGAACTCTGACGCTGTCAAAACTGATCTAAAGGACATCCTAGGATAGCTCGGTTGTCTCGTCACCGTCTTCTCTCATCGCATTATCTCATTGGCCCATTTTTCGGTCAAAGAATTCCTAGTCTCTGACGACTTGAATAATACTAAGGCACGCTTCTGGATTGGAGACGAAGAAATGGAAGCGTAAATTGCTTATGTATGTTTGGAAAACCCTGATATGAGGACTTCAAAGTCCAGCGTTATCGGACTGTAAGACCAGGACACCATACTGTCACGTGGATATGCCACTGACTGATCAGTCCGTCATATATATATCAGATTTACATACATCACACCGAATACACATCTTGATTCTATTTCCTGCCACACTTCTGCTTACACGGACTCTCAAGCATTAGAAGAAAGACAGAACAAATGCAAGTACAATAACTGTTTATCCGCCGGAGAAGCAATCCTTTATTTGTTGCCGCTTTCTTTGACTCGACGGAAGCTGCCGCGGTGTTCATCCAATAGATTGGAACGAAACGTTCACTCGCTAGGTCTTTCTGAGCGGCGGCGGCGACTGGACATGCCGGCGTTGTTGAAGCTATTCTCGAGCATTCTGCAACGAATCTCAAACAGGACGATAGAACGGTTGGTGAGACAGGAATGCGGACAGGAGAAGTAGAAGGAAAGTCAAAAAGTGAAGGGAAGCCGACGGGTCTACTTTGAGAGGACTCTAGTCTGAGCTTCCAAATGCCCTATACTGTGGTTGCCGGGGCAAGTTTTGTGTATTGCTACTGATGTCAAACCTGGTAGTTTTATATATAAATTTTATAATACAGCCACAGATACGGTTATTTACGCCTAAGTACGCAGATGCTAAAGGCACTGTTTAATGTAAGGATTTAAATTGACTATCAATGAGCGCAAAGCTTCGAAAAAGTACTTGCTCAGCTACTAAGGAATGACAGTGGTGCTATCTTGGCGCTGTGGCAAATACACAAAACTTATCCTGGTAACCACAGTATGTGGGAGCTACCAAAAGGCATATATCTGTCATCTCCTGCTCCTTGCCCACCGCGCCTAGATAAATGCTAGAGGCGGCCGAGATGGCACCGTACCACAAGCTGCCTCACTTGAAGCGCAAGCCAAAACGGTTCAATTTGTCAGGTGTTGCACGTGTTCTACCATATGTCCTATTCTAGCTAGCTCCCCTTCATGGCTATATATAGTCATCATGCGGCAAGTCAGCTCATCACGGCTTTCACACTCCTTATATACACATCTATCTATCAGACGATTGATTGCTCCTACTCATCGTAACATGCTGCACTATGGCGCTGGTACATGAATATGTTATACCTTTGCTCAGTAACCCTACCGCGAATTAGGTGCAAGAAATGCAGAGAGTCATGAAGCCGCTCGTTGGGTCCCAGTGGTTCAGATGCAATGATGAATCACTAACTCACACTGGGAATAGAATACAAGCACGGCTTTAGTGTTTTTTAAAATACCTATGCCTTTTGAATGGTAAATGATATTGTTTTAACGAGTGACTGCAGATCAATAAAACCCTGTACATAAGATCTTTCCCCTAAGCCGTAGGTACAAGAATCAATAAATCAATTTTATACTTACGAAAGCTAGATAAAAAAAGACAGGAAATTACATACAGGGTCACCTAGGGACCAAGGCTGAGGCCGCCGTCCCACAAATACCCACAATTACCATTTGACACAACAAAGGGATTGACTGCCACAGGCGCGGAAACATAGAACCCCGATGAGGATGACTGTGCTCCGCAAGTGCTAGCAAGATTATGGAATAAGTTGCACACGCCCAAGCCCACGCCCGGGGCGCTTATATAACCAGATCCTGTACAAATGCCATTGGTGATGCATGCGACACAGCAGTCGTATGCTGACGCCTCTGGCTGTGTTGTGAACGTATTAGGGTTATTAAGGCCTTGGTTGAAAATATTAACAATTAAGTTGCCGTTCAGAAGCTTTCCAAGAAGGTTCGAGGTAGCACATGCAGCATACGATGTGGCTGTCGACGTGACCGTGTTTAATTGGGTACTAGTTGTAGTTGAGACTGCTGTTGTTGTAAACGTGAAGAGATTTGTAATAGTTGTTAAGAAAGAAGAAGTAGTGGAGGCATGAGGGGCAATAGTTGATGTTGATGTAGTAGTTGTGGTTAAAGTGGCCAAGATTATAGAAGGAGGTAACACCGTTATAGTTGGTCGCGCTCTTTGAACAACACTTGTCACAGTATTTTCAATGATAATAGAGGCAGTACCTACTCTTATATTAATTCTACAAGGCTTAAATTTATTTAACTTAATCAGAGACTTACAAACAACGGATTTGGCAAATTGGTCAAAACAGCCCTTTCTACTGCGTCTTTTCTCGAATGTAGTAATATCATTTAAGCCACGCGGGTGGCCAATCTCCCTCTTCTTTAAAGGGAAAACTGGCGACTTCGTGTCGATAACTGGGCGGAAGCCTAGGGAAGTTGGGACTACAGACGTGACAACTGTATTGATTATGGATATGACTGGTATAGTAACAGTCGATATGTCTATCTTTGTTGAAGTTACAGAGATAAAGTTGGTTGACGTGGTGGAAAACACGTCGGTGATGGTTGGCAACGTTAGAGTGGTGGTAGCAGTAACTTGACTCGTGAAGGTAATTGAAACTGGAGGTGGCGTCACAGTTCTAGTTGGTGTTGATGTGATCCGAATGGTGACTGGAATCTTGGTCCTCGTGACCGTTTTGGTTGTAGTTGGTACAATTCGCACCGATGAAATTCCCATTCGTGTGACACATTTCAATTTTGTGGTCGTACTAGCCTGTACATGAATGAAAGAGCAGAAGAGACTATACAAGATAAAAAGAGGTAACAACATGTTGACTTGACAGGTTTTAAGTCGTCTCAATAAGATAGAATTTGAGTTGTTTCAGTAGAATAAATTTCTGGTTGTGATGTTTCTGGGACAGCAATTCAAAAATCGAACGATCATTGGGATTTTATATATCTGCCAATGCTCGCTCATAAATTTATGAACCGTTGATCTAGATCTATGACAGAACTAAAGCTCTAGAAGAGATTTCGTTGCTGGCTGGAATATGCTGGTGACACTATTAAGACGGCCAACCTTGAATCACATGAAGCCTCCGTTGAATTTTATTGGGAAAGATGAGATCAATTTGGCGTTGTTGGGTTATATAGCGTAGCTTAGATTAGAAGTCTCCTGTCAAACTCAAAAGCCAACAAAGTAGGTAACCTCTCCTGGAATATTGTGGACTGAACAAGACAGTTTAGACATTCGTTCGCGAATTTTAGGGAGTAAATTAGTCTAAATTCCCCCATTACACTTTGTAATTGCTCTCCATGCGAAGCGTTAGAGGTCTCGAGCAGGTATGTGAAATTTAGAGTTCTTGTGATAAAAGCCCGGCTGCTACAAACATTTAATTGCTAAACTAGCAGCTAAATCAAGATATTCCGATATTATGGGAGGATGTAGCCTAATGCAGGAACTACCCATCTAAGAATAGGATGTAGTCTAATACAGGACCCGTCTATCCCATCGGAGCATCCTCCTAGGAAAACCGGGCGGAAATATGATTCCGTATTCCCATGACGTGGATGAGATCACGCGGTCTAAAATAGTATTGTATGGTGGTGGCTATGTGCTAGATTGCGTCAAAGTATAAAGTTTGTCGAAGCAAAGACGAACGCTTGCATATTCTGTTTATGGCATGGCTAGAATACGTAAAGTTGAGCCATCTGTTTCGTGATTTGTCTAACATAAAAAATTAAACGAACGGTCACCTGTGGCTACGACCCAAGCAAATAAGCCTAAACTGTACATCACCAGGTTTGCGCTTAAGAATAGAGCTAAGACGTACTATATTATTAATTCATCTCTAGGCGAAACTGTTGCGTTTATTGATAGGTAAGTGAGAAAATATAAAGGTTTCTAAACTGGTACCAGTGCTTCCTAGAGTATTGACGAGTGATGAATTGCAAAAGACTATATAGAGCTGCTTTAGAGGTATTTTAAGTGCCAAGAAATCATGACAGCTCCCCTGAACGCCGGACGCCACTTCAACGCCACAGGCGAACAATGTGGATTGTCTAGAAGTTCAGTATCGTCTCACTCTTCATATTCAGTGGCGTCGTTTTGGTAAATATTTTTTTGGGTCGCAATTGGCGTAGCTTTGGCCTTACTTTTAGCTAGTCTAGCTGTCCTCTAATTGTCAAGGTAGGGACTACGACACCTTCTAACATCCCAAAGATCAACCAAACCAGCCAAATGGGTTCTGCTAGGTCGAACTAGCTGAACCTGATCAGTTGCCACGAAGCACATGACCATGTGAGCATTTTGGCCTGGACTGAGCGCTCGCACGCATCAGTGCATATGTTGATCAAACGGGAAGGGAATGTGGCACTGATTTTGCAGGATACCTGTGCTGGTGGGCGCCATATCATGGTTGAAGTGTTGGCTGGGAAAGGTGCCAATCCAAATATTGTCGGTGGACGCTATCGAAACGCCTTGACTGCAGTTGCAATCCGTGGCGACGAAGCGATTGTTCGATATTTGCTCGAGGAAGCTGGAGTGATGTGTCACGATGAGTGGAAGCAGTCAACCGTCTGATTGATAAATTGTGCATTTAAGGAGTGTGAAAGACGTGACGAGCTGACTTGCTGGATGACGACTATATATAGCCACGAAGGATAGCTAGCTAGAATAGGACATATGGTAGAACATGTGCGACATGTGACAAAGTGGCTATTTGAATGATAAAGTGACGATGTTCAAACTAGAATATCAGCAGGAGTAAACAAAATCTACCAGTTAGTACTTTTAAGATCATCTTTTTATTTTAGAAATATAGCGTAACTTGCGAAGCATCCGTCGGATAGGTGTTCTAGGGACTAGACCATGGGGTGCGCACTTGACTTCAGAACTTTGAGGTTTATTAGAGTCGAATAGATCAGTTAGTTCTGGTTCTGGGACCTAGAGTTTAGAAAATAGACCTTCAGTTAAGCGATGACAGCTGACATATTGCTCGCAAGCCTTACACTAACATTCCGCGACACCTACACTCATTACTCAAGACATCAGCACTATGTAACGACGCATGATTCTCGTGCCATGTGGCCTCATCTAGGCCTCGCAATATGCGGCTGCATTTCAGCATCACGGTAGCATTTCGGCCTCATAGCTTTCCCCTGACTGCTGATATGATTACCCCCTTCATCTGCACCTGAACGTTTTCCTGCGCAAAATCTTTATATATCATTTGAACTATTTATATTCACAATACAACCGCCCCCTGCAAGCCCCTTTGTTTCATCTCAAAGGCCTCGTGACAGCAAGGCGCCTACCTACTATTTGTGTCTAGAATTTAAACTTTGGCTGAGCTGTATAATAATTTGTATCTCTATAATTTTGGTCCCTTCGGAAAGATTTTGTATCCGCCGCCTATCTGAGCTTCGCTGCTGCTGATCTCTCCCCCCTGCCTGTACCCTCTGACCTAATTCACTCGCTTGGCACACTGGATTCACCACCTACGCCCGACGTCCGGCGTATGGAGACGTATGGACACCTGAAGATGTCAATATTATGGAGCTTATCAGTAAGCCCAGGACACCATACCGTCACGTGAATATGCCACTAACTGATCAATCCGTCATATATATATATTAGCTGTACATACATCACACAGAATACATATCTTGATTCTCTTTCCTCCACCCACCTGCTTAAATTATCATCAAAGGAATTAGGTGGAAACGTATTTTAGATCTACTACGAGACGGGAGCGTGAGCCAGCCGATGCAAAGAATTGGTATAGCATTGGTACATGGTAGAGAAGTTATGTATAAACATTCCAAAAAAAGACCAGCACTGCTTGTGTCATGATGTGATCAAGTTGATTGTATATTGATGTTAATTGTATTAATTCGACAGGGGGGCTACCGAAGAAATATCTATAGTCTTACCAAGCACGCTAGGAGCCTGCTGAGTAGTGAAACCAAAGATAGAAGTGAGTCACATGAGCAAAAATAGAGTTGACTCATGTGACCCACGGGCTGATAGCTTGGTACTGTCTCAAAGACAGGGGACAGCAGAACTAGTAGTTAAACTAATACCAAATATTTTACGTTTGGATAGTTAATGTCGATGAGGAATACGAGATCTAAATCCTTAAGACTATTTCAAGCAATATCTAGGACAACCATGTTTCCAGAACGGTCATGTTCCTAGGATGGCTATGTTGTCGAGATGTAAGTAAGAGGGGGGGTAGATGTGACGGAGCTGCACTACTCGGTCACATGGTTTGGCGCACTTTCCCGGTTTTGCCAATATGGCGGAGTTTTGGTACGGTTTGACAGGTAAAAGGTTATTCCATCCTGAAAACTTACAGATAGCGCGGTCCTCCGAAAACTTCTATTACTCATCTTAGTATAGCTAAAATAGAACCAACTTTAGCAAAGGAGACATCCTTACAACATATATAAAGGTGCGGTTATCTGTTTTCTTAGGAAAAAACATTCAGGCTGAATTTCAAGCTTCAGGGATAGTGTCATACAATCCTGAATTTGTCCTGTTATCACTTACAGTTACTAAGACGCCTTCCACTCCAGGCACACCCGGCATGGCCAACGAAGCTCAATGGACCTCGGAAACTCCACATACGGCAACTCAGCTACAGCAACAGACTAGGTTTACACAAGACCTTCTTCAGCGCCAGTCACAGAGTCCAACTAGTCGAGCTGTCAGTTAAATTATTAAAGGGTGCTAGATGGCATTTCATTCTGCTGCTATGCTTGCAAAGGAGAATTCAGAGCTTCGTACTACAAAGGAGCAGCACCGCCGAAAGTTTATTGCTCAGGAAGGGGTATTGTAGACCCAGGAGGCTCAAGCTCTAGTTGAGGGGTTAGAAAATAGGGAGTGCGAGGCTGATGATAACTGGGCTGCTCTAGGACGGCAGTACCACTAACATGTAGCAACTGCAGTATTCAAGGGTATAAAATAACTCGATGCCCTAGTATATGGCGAAATGCTAGCTAAATTTCAACGTATTTTATTTTGGTGTAGTTGGGCAATTGTACAAAACTGTGCATAAGTTTTGGTGGGGTGTCTGGATGACTGGTTTGTCCGTTAGATAGATCCTACCTCTAACTGAAGCAACCACCTATTCTGGCGAGTGCAAACTGTCCCGCACGTCCTATATAATCATTATAGTATAATATTTGATCCAGTTTGCACGATGGGTCTTAGCTAGTCAAATTATCATAGGTTTCAAAGACCCCGCTTGCCGAAATGCATTGACGAAAGCAATCAAGCCGAACGCTTGATTATGTAAGGAACGAGACTAAATACATATATTAGGTCGCAATTAGGTGGTCGCTACCAGCAAAGCTTGACCTGCAACCTCTCCGCATGCGCATCGTCGCTCTAGGACTAGTTAGCTTAGAATGCTGGAGATTGCGCCTAGAAGCATCAACTTCAACCCTTGTATTCCTGCCTCGCTTGAAGTGAGCTAGGATGGGGACAGGAGTAAAGGCATCCTTTAGTTTCTAGAAGGGCTCTGCTCCTTTCTAGCTTAGGTTAATAGCCTGGGTTTCTTCTATTCTTTACTCTGGCCTGCCCCAAGCCGCATTTAGGCCTTTTTGGGTCAATTTTGTCAACAGCAACGTAATCTTGAAGAATTCTGCAATAAATTAGCAATAGTAGTTTATAAAACTAATAAAGACCCGGATATTGCGCACTGTCTGTGGTGTGACGGGGCTGCCAGAACTGGGCAGCTACATGACACATGAGGCTGACCCTGTTAAGATTGGCGCAGCGCAGGTCACCTGACCTTGCGAGACAGGTTGTTCCATTACAAGCGAGTTCAGAGCGAGTCCAAGAGCACAGTGGCCATTGGAACCTTTTTGTTTCCTTATCTTAGTATGGAGACAGATGGTGATGCATGATATAATCAAGATGAGGGCCGAGTTGATTGTTCTATAGAGTTTAGAGGAGCGAAGCGATTATATACAGTGATGATGACTGAAGGGAGATCCAGTAGTCACGTGTAGAATGAATGTAAGAATCAAGTGATAGTGGGCTGATACTTAGTGTGGCTGAAATAGAGCCAATATATTCCATCAACTCTCGATTGCGGAAGCCTGGGCCTGCCATCACAGCCGCGCGACTTCGAGCTCGTTCGTGGTCCAGCCGTTGTTACTTATCTATATTATCCGATTAGAGGGTAGCTAGCAGTACCAACTCCCTGGACAACAGTAGCCTACTTACGATTGCCTGGTTAGATCTGTTTTTGTTTACCACATCCCTCCAATCCAGTGATCACTAGTTGAGATATAATAGCGCCCATCATAAAGTCCGTCTTGTCAAAGTTCCAGATTTCCTCATCCTGGATCCTTTACTTTGATTTCGTATTATCTACCAGCCTAAACCAGGCTTTTATTGCCTCTAGATCTGCGCTCAAAGCTCGCTGGAACGACGGAGGAATCTATCTAGCCAGTTCTTGCCAATAGTACCCTAGCCTCTCTCTGCCAACAAAGTGTCAGCCATATCTCGCAACGCAGGCTTCATGGGCGGAAAGGCTCGCTCTTCAAGCTCGATTATGTGTTTAACAATTGCCTCCTTGTTAGTAGGGGTACGCTTTCTGCTTTTGGGCTGACAATCGCGTTGAAAGGGCTTTCCGGCGCGTCGGTCGAATAGCGTGCTTCGGGAAACGTCGTAGACCAGGACTGCAAGTTGTACACTCGAAAATTCGCCTTGATTGATTGATTGATTGAAGGGCAAAGTTGATCATAGCTTCCTGTGCAGTGATATTCCTGGTGGGTTGTGGATGCATCACTTTAGAAGCTCGTTGAGATGGATTCAGTGATTAGGTGACCGACTCACTGGTGTGACCGACTCGCTAATGAAACGTGCTATTCTATATTAAATTTTTTTATTGTTTTTTAGGGTGTGTGAAGGGGGGATATATGCAGGAAGCTGACACTCGGCAATGGGCCACTGCTGAGCGGTCGCATTGCAAGTGTAGCTGGACTGGGAGAGTGAGCGATGGTGCTCGTCTTACTTGATGCAGCTTTAGCAAATCGATCACTGTCTTTATCGGTTCGACGAGCCTGAGCCCGATCGGCTTCCGTATGGCGTGAGTGGCCATGAAATGGAAGACGACATCTCACAGGTGTACATAGGCAAAGAATGTGCGCAAGCATGGCCGCGCAAAATTAGCAATTTGCGCCATCAGCGACCGAATAAAGTGTTTCACAGCAACAGGCAGAACTGAATAACATGTATAACTATTTTACAAGAACTCGTACACCGAGACTCTCCGGGTGCGTATCTGGAGCAACAACATCTCTCACAATCTGCACATCAAAGTCGTACTTGGTCTCAAACAATTCAAACTCGAATCTCCTAAGCAGGGAAGCCAAAGCAATTCTGATGGCGGCTTGGGCAAGATTCATTCCTAAACAATTCCTCGTCCCTTTGCCGAAAGCCACCATGTAATGCTTCAGCGGCCTGCCGTCTGGTGCTCGAGCATCGCCTGTCCAACGCTCGGGCACAAACGCAAAAGAGTCGGGGTAAAGGTCTTCGTTGTGATGCATGTGCCATGTGTCCATTGAGACGTGAGTGCCTGGGGGTAGGATGTAGGTGTCGTATGCCATAGGGAGGTGTGAGATGCGCGGGGAACGTGTGATTTGACCACAGGCTAGACGGATGGCTGCGTTTACTTCGTTAGCTGTGTGCTTTAAGGGAGTGGGATAAGGTAACATACCTTCCTCAACGCAGGCCGTGAGGTATGGCAGCTGCTCGAGTTGTAGAAGTGACAGCGGCTGGCTCGCGTCCGGCATTGCCTCCTCGAGTTCCTGGCGCAGGTTACTCCAGATCCGCCGGTCGGAGATGATGTGGTAACAAGCTAGCGTCAAAGTCCACCGCGTGCTCACAATGCCCGCAGCCACCAGCCCCGCCGCCTGGTCTATCAGCACCTCGTCACGCTTCTCCCCAGGCGGCAGGGCAGAGCTCAGGATTCCGTGCATGATGGTCTTGTTAGTGTCACCTTTTTCCTCCGCAACGTCTTTTTTGGCCTGGCGGATAAGCGTGCTCATAGCGTCCTGGAACTCCTGGAGTCCCTGTGTGGCAGGCAGCACAGACTTGACGAGTGAATCTGGCAGTGTGTACAAGAGACGGGCTAGCCAGGGAAACTGCTGGCACGGGTGCACCATATCCAAAAAACTCCGAATCTCCCGCGTGAACGGTGACAAGAAGTTCGGGTCCTCGAGGTACTTAAAGTCGCGGTTGAAGCTGTACTGCGTGGTGACGTCGCCGACGAAGCTCGTGAATACATCATTCAGGATCACTGGCTTGCCTTGGCCAGAAAAATCTTCGACAAGGCGGCGGCACATGCGGTCAGCTAGTCGCTGTATCTGCGGTGCGAGCTTGTGAATGCGGCCTTTGGCGAAGAAGGGGTCCTGCGAGCTGCGGCGCATGCGGTGGAGGTGGTGTTCCGGGGTGGAGAAGAGCGCGTTGGGGGAGAGGAAGCGCCATTTTAGGTACGCTGGTTTTTGCAGGGCTTCGCGGCCGGCGTAGAACCTGTCGTAGTAGGTGGGGTCGTCGATGTGGACTTCCCATGGGCTTATGCGCACGATGGGCCCTGGGAGGTTAGCATTCAGATGTTCATATGAGGGGTTTGGGGGGAGAGGTACCATATTGTTTGTGGAGCTCTTGGATATGGAAGAGGTATTGGCCGCCGAATTTATGGCATAACTCGAAGTAGGCCTCGTACCAGCCAGTGACTGCTGCTAACGTCGGACCGGGGATCTTGGATAGCGGACTGATAAATAGACGATAGATGCTTAAAGAAGCAGTGTATACTGCAAAGGCTAACGCTGCTAACAGAACCCAAGCCATTTTCGATCAACAAACATAAGTTGACCTAGGAAAAGGCCATGGCAAAACACGCTCGACTCTCAGCACACATGCTGAGATATGCATTAAATCGACGAAAGCAGAAAAGGAGGGCTCAGGTGGGACTGACTAGGC
This sequence comes from Beverwykella pulmonaria, assembly GCA_001599595.1. Taxonomy (NCBI): domain Eukaryota; kingdom Fungi; phylum Ascomycota; class Dothideomycetes; order Pleosporales; family Melanommataceae; genus Beverwykella; species Beverwykella pulmonaria. The sequence goes on along the minus strand of BCHH01000008.1, from coordinate 1,621,113 downwards.
AGTAAGGCAGCCCCAACGGCTCTCCAATAGGCTCTTCTCAGTCATTGCCTGTTTGGGCTTAGCGGACTTCGCCTGGTCGGTATTATATAGTATTACCCGAGACATGATATGAAGTAACGTAAGAAACGACTCACTTGCAGATGCCCGTTGGGGTAAGATCACATGCACGTGCACGCAAGCGAGAAGTGGTAAGGGTGACAAAGGGCGGGGCTAGCGCGGCGCAGTTGGGCTCTCCTTGAATGAAGTTCACCTCCCCCACAGTCTTCCATTGTTTACTAGGTACAAGTGCGCGCAGGTCTCCACCCAACGCTCACAGCCTTTACGACGGTTGCCTCTCGGTACGTTGTCAACATCTGCACCGGTAACATGGCACTCTTTTCGGAAACAAAGGTCTCTCAGCAGCGAGACGATTTGGTGTCCGCCCCAGCGATTTCGTTCGAGAAGGCATACACGGAAGCCCGAGAGAAGGGAATCCTGCCGTAAGCCAAGCTTCGTGTACTAATATCAGATCGAGGCTTGTTACTGACATTGGCACGATATCAGCGGATATGCACTTATCGCTGGAGACAAAGACGGTAGGCCTCTCGATTGCTTCGTAGGCGTGATCAATTCTGCTAACAGCTGTCTCCAATGCAGGGAATATCCTCTATTCTAAAGCCGATGGCGTCATATCACTCAAAGAGGGATCCAAGCAATCTTTCCAGCTCGATACGATATGCTGGATTGCATCCATGACAAAGCTGCTCACCTCCGTGGCTTGCTTGCAAGCCGTGGAAGCAGGTATTGTCGACCTCGACAAGCCCGTCTCAGACGTGCTACCCGAGGTGGGTAAGTATGGCATCATGACGGACTTTGACGATGAGAAGAACGAAGGAATATTCGAACAACACAAGACTCCAGTCACACTTCGGTGAGTGCATCTGCAGCTATTCAATAACTTACTTGCTGATGGAGATCAGACACCTCCTCTCACATACCTCTGGTTACGAATACGACTGGTTCAGCCCACTCCTGGCGAAATGGCGTAAGAGCCGAGGCGAGCTACCGTGGACGGGTCCCACCGTCGAAGACAAAACCACGCTCCCTCTCCTCTTCGAGCCCGGCACAAGCTTCAGATACAGCGGCGGCTTCGACTGGGCCGGCAAGCTGGTCGAACGGGCTACCGGCAACACGTTTGAGGCCTTCATGCGCGAGAAAATATTCGAGCCGCTAGGCATCAAAGACATCACCTTCTACCCAAAAGACAGGCCAGACATGAAGGACCGCCTGGCAACCGTGAGCACACTGAGCGAAACCGGAGAAGGCCCGGCTGTAGACGCCCCGGACTTCGACCCTCTCTTTGGCGGCACGGACTGCCTGGGTGGAGGAGGTGCCTACGGTAGCGCGAGCGACTATTTCAAGTTCTTGCAGGCCGTGTTGCGACGAGACCCTAGATTGCTCAAGCCAGAATCGTACGACGAGCTTTTCAGGCCTCAGCTCGACGAGCAATGCAAGAAGGCATTCAACGACTACCTCCGCTCGTCACCGGCACATGCTCAGTATCTCGGGATGAGTCTGCCAGAAGACATTGAGAAGACATGGAGCTTTGCGGGCATGATCTGCGAGCAAGGCCAGGAAGGAAGGATGTCGGAGGGCACGTACTTCTGGGGAGGTGTTCCGAGCATGTACTGGGTGAGTTTGCTAAAGCAATTGAATATTGACATGTACTGACGATCAGCAGTACATTGATCAGAAGGCTGGTCTCTGTGGAGTTGCGTTTTGTCAGATTCTGCCTCCGATGTTCCCGGGCGTTTTGCATCTCCATGAGCTGTTCCAGAAAGCTGTATTCCAGAAACACGCTCAGGGCGATTTGTAGCTCTCCTCTTGTAGGGCGAGGACTTGGGTTTCAATTAAGCAATCATTGCCTCCCGAGGAGACACGGATTCATAGCGTATCAATTGCTGCCATGTTCTGATTCCACTCTCTAGCATATAGCGAGTGCAGCCAAGTCAGTGGACTAGAAAACAGATGTTGCTCAACCACCTCGAACAAAATCTTTCACTAGAAACATGGCATTACTGTCACATTTTAACATTCACATCCATGACCTTTATAGTTGCTACCTAGTGTTACTTATCATGTTGCGAGATGACTTTCCCTCGTTGTGAACACTTGCTGATCGAAGGAGGCCCCTGCTAGATGCTACATGTTGATGAAAGCTCCGATCTTTGTCTCGACCCAGTCCATGAACTTCTTCGCCTGGCCCGTCCCACCTTCCTCCTCTCCTTTGTTAGCCATCACAAGATCTTCTCTCTGTCCTGGATGCCATCGCCCATTGCACATGGCATACCTTCCCTGCAGTGCATCCTCCATCGTGACCTCGTTGGACAACCCCATCCACAAGTGTGTATAAGCGCCGAACTTTGGGTGCCTCATCATAGGACGGAAAGGATAATACACGTATGCCGGGGTGGTTCTCCAAGCATTGGATACGTATGTCCCGGGGTTGCCCGCGATGTTGACGACGCCAGTTTCCTTCCCGTATCGTTTGCTGAGCTCGGAGGCGGCGAACCACATAGCTGTCTTGGAGATAGCGTAGTTCTCGTTAGTGTTGTTGCTCGGGTTGTCCAGCTGAGAGAGGATGACGCCGCCTTTGGGAGAGCCGAGCTCGACGAGGACGGTTGAGGCCCATACCACGCGTACGCTGTCCTTTGGTGCTATCTTGGCAGTGGCGGTGAGGACTGGCAGTAACAACCTTTCGAGTAGCACATGAGCGACGCAGTTGACACCGATGTGCAACTCAAGACCTTGGTTTGTCTTTGGACTGCCTGGCACGACGGCGAGTCCGGCGTTACAGTACAGGACATCGAGCCGTGTTTCGTTCTCTTTGAACTGCTTCGCTGCGCTCTGCACACTTTCTAGATCTCCGAGATCGAGGTGGATGAAGTGCAGAGAGCCAAGGTCGTCTTTAGAGGCGCTGGCGTATGTTTCTTCGATCCGCTGGATCGCAGCTTCGACGTTGGATTTCGTGCGGGAAAGGATGTAGACTTTTGCACCGGCAGCGTAAAGGATCCGTGAGAGCTCAAAACCGATGCCGCTGCTTCCTCCCGTCACTATAAACACTTTGCCTTTTTGTGATGTGAGGTTGTCTTCGGTGATGGGGGCGCTGTCCTTGGGCGGGCTGAATTGCGTCCATACTGTGGATAAACCTACTCCGGCTAATGGCATTTTGTTGATCTGGTAGGTGTTGCAGAGTGTAGATAAAGAGGGAAGATGGCGGCGGGGCGTTTGTTGTTGAGGTCACACGGTTGAGGTTACACCTGAGAAGGCACAGTTAGGCGGCGCGGAAAGGATGGTAGACTAAAAGAGGCTAGCCCGCCAAACAAGGTAGTCACGTCGTACAGTGCGGTCAAATTTGAAATTGTAGTGCTCAATTTTGGACTTCTCAAACTCGGGGTCTTCGATGTCATTCTTTGAAAAGTTAGATGTCAGGGTTCGCACAGCGTTCCTCAAAGCATGACTCTTCCTAGGAAGTCGCGAATCACGAAACTAGTTGTAATACGATCCACTTGTGTATTGGTAGCGGCTGACCTAAGAATGTAGAAAATGTGTAGCGTAGTTTTTGGCCCCCAAGAGTGAAATATGCAGTGGAGCAAATAGATGCGGAGTAACCGTAAGTCTGATGTGAGAAAGTTACGAATCTGTTGCGTAGGCAAGCACAATATACGCAGCTTACGAGTCAAATCTGGGGCTGTGGTGGGGTTGTGGTGGGACAGAATAGGCTGAAGGATAAATTGTACCTTGAATCGTCTGGATTCGAGCTCATATAGGCAACAGTGAAGTGATATAAATGTCAGTTAATACATCCAAAGATATACCTGTGGAATTACCTGTACTTCGCTCCAAAGAAGGTCTCTGTTCTAAATACAACGTATATCCTGTTGTGCACTGCAGATGAATATTGTCGGTAAGCTTGGAACCATGACACCTGGCTGGTGCAACACACAATACAACAAAACTGGCCTTGACTTTGCTGTGACTGCTGTAGTGTGGATCGCGCTTGTGAGTTCTCATGATCTTTAGTGAGTTGGGTCAAATCTGAATGGAAAGGGGTAAATTGATGACTTTGTATATCCTGAACACTAATTTACCACCACGACTGAAGAAACGTGCGCTATTACACTCGATTCGGACCCAAAGCAATATATACACGTAGCAATGCTTTTCTCTTGACCGCAGAGCAAGCTTGGAAAATGCCCTGCTCTGCCAAAGCCAGTATCACCACATCCTGATGCGCTCAGGTACGCCTGGAGGGTAGATCATCCATCCCGTAGCTCTGATTGAGTTCAACATCCACCCTAATTCTTTTGCCGCCCTCCATCCAGTGATAGTTGGCACTGTTTGAGTGCAGCGGTAGATTGTCTGCGGAGAGCTTTGTCGAGAGCTTGCTGCCTCCTTTGGAAGAACCGATTGAAGAAGTGACGGATTTAATCCACAAAATTGCCGCCGATTCCGCAATTGAGTTTCCAACTGGATGTAAGAGCGGCATACATGCGAGTGTGACGGCGAGCAAAGGTTCCATAGCCGTGAAGAGGTAGAGTGTACCAGCCATGTAAGTGAAGTCGGGATCGGTGAGGTCAACTTGTTCGAAGAGAACCAAGCGTGCGATAGAAATGGCGCAGATTCTGTGTAATGAATTAACAAGCCGCTTCAATGAGCAGGTCAATGTGAACCTACAGTGCACCAAGCGAAAACATGCAGATAATGCCAATTTTCTTGGAGGACTTCATCTGCAAGCCCCAAAGAATTGGAGCGGGGAGCAAGGCGATACTCACGTCGATGATAATGTTCGATGTGTGCATGGCAATGTATGCCGCCTCTGCATTGCCACACTTCCCGCCAGGAATGGTATTGTCCCAATTGAAAGCAACAGGGCGACAGACCAAGAACGCGGCGATCATATCACCAACAAACCACAGCACAGCCCACATCATAACGAACCAGCAACCCTTATTGAAGCGATCGTGATGTTCAAAGATATGGGTGTACAGATTGAGGATGGAGAGCCGTACGAATGTAAGTGACGCCGCCCAGATCGGTTGCATAGCTACTTGAATCTGAACGCCGTCAGGATACCGTAATGCTTTCTGAATCTCGAAAAGCGGGCATTACCTTTCCAAATATCTTCAATTTCTCCATCGGATTTCCGGTTGTCGCATAATCGATTCCACGCTGCCCGAGCCCGCCGTAGTAAACATCTATGGAGCGAGTCAGCGTACAAGTTTGACAGCAACGAGAATCGAGGAACTCACCAATAATCCACATAACCACGATTCCAGTCCCACATACAAGTGAAGACACAGCAAGGACATCATGAGCGAAGATCTTGCGCTTGAGTATATGTCGACACCAGAGTCGTAGACCCACAGCGACATAGGCAATAATCAGACAAATTAGAGAAACAACAACCAGCGCTCGTCCAATATCGCTCGGAGTCAACATTTGCGCCATTCTCACCTGTTTGGAAGTCTAGAAGAGAAAACGAGAAACCAGGCGAGGCTGATGCGGGATGCTAGTGTAGAACTTCGTGAAAGAGGCCTCTCGTACGAAAGTCTCACTCTCACCGTCGGAGTTTGACTGAATCCAGCATACGGTGTGCATCAAGGGTATAAGGGTTACATGCACCCATCAAACACCAAGCTTCCAAGGATGTCTTATCTCACGTAAGTCTCCTAGGGTGGATTCTGGTCTCGATCAACGAGTCTCGTTCTGGCCAACTGAGCGCTTCAAGTTCTAAGATTGTGTGACAGATCACCGGGTAAGACGAACGCCCGACCATTATCTGCAAAGTTGACTCCTAAGTTGATGACTATAAGGTTTTTGAAAATATAAACATATTCGTTTCCAGTGCGTTATAACGAGAAGATATATAGACCACGCGTGTCGTGGCTGTACCGTTAAATCGACATCGACAGAATTCTCCATTATCCAGAGCGATTATCGCAGAGTGCTTTCTGCTGTGCAACATGAGAGCTGCATCGTTTCTGCTAACTAGCGTCCGTCGTCGTTCTCGCTTAAGCAAGCCAAGAGCGGTACTTGAAGAACGGTAAAAAGCCACCAGCGGGTGTGGCGCAGCCTTCCCGGATGCACGGGGCAGTGTGAAGGTAACAGAAGCCACCCAAGAATGGTACGCCAGGTTCCGACTCCATGCCCATGCGCAACTCTCATCTGCGATGGTCCCGTGGAGCATCCCGCCAGATATGAAAGCTGCGGGCCAACACCGTGTTTAGCTCAGATGCCGTCTGGGCGATGCAGGGTCTTGGGCAAGATCATAGGCTCGCAGCTTCCTTCTCTGATTAAGAAGGACGCGTAAAGATCCCATTTTTGGAGCCCGGTGGAGTTGAAGGGGCGCTTGTAAGCGAAGATCAAAAGCGACGTGCAGCACTGCTCGGCGCGAAGGACTGCGCCGCAAAGAAAGGACTGTGCCCCAAAGAAATTCAATGATGATATATGTTTCATAGGCCGTTTGAATATGTGTTGAATGTATTCATGGCCTCTTTTGTAGAATTATGTCGCAATCAGGAGAACTAAGGGCAGACGGCCATGAGCAATGGGAACATGTCGAGGACGCGAAAGAGCGAAAGAAGATTCAGAATCGCAATGCTCAACGGGCATATCGTCAGTGGCGCAGAATCCTTCCGTAACGAGGCTTGCAAACTAAACAATTTACAGGAGAGAGATCGAAACGTCGCGTTGAAGCTCTGGAGCAGTTGTGCCAAGGTTCGGAGAACGCAGCCTTACTTCGACGAAAATTCAGATGCACAGAGGCATCAACATTTTCAAGACCTACAGTGCAAACAAATGAAGCAACCGAAAACCCTTCCTGGACGCAGAGGGAGCTTTCTCCGGTCTGTTCAAGATCACTGATTACGAGTTTAAACCCGCCCTTCGACGAGACGTATACCGGGTTTGAAGCAGTCTGCAACGCAGTCAACGAGTACTCTGGTACATCACCACTGGACTTGAGCTGGGCAATCGACCCTTCGCTTAACATCTGCAACTTGTCGTCAACTACCACCAATGACACCATCGATATTTCTCCAGACTTTGATGTTGAGCTTGCAAACGTCGGCATAAGTCCCAGAAAGGCGTCTCTACGGCCGCACTCATCTTCCCCGGTTGACAGGCAGACAGCACTTCACATAGCGGCAGGCTCAGGCAAAGTCACCACCGTAGCCACATTACTCAAGATGTCTGCGGACGTACTCGCAAAAGACTCCCTTGGGCGAACAGCTCTACATATCGCAGTCGAAAGATCACACGAAGCTGTCATAGCCGAGTTGGTAAAGCACAAGTCTATATTAGACGAAGTAAATGAAAGCAGAGAAACAGCATTACATGTATCTGTCTCCACGGGGAACGAAAAACTTGTGTTGCTGCTCCTGGCAGCTGGCAGCGACGTTGAAATGAAAAATGGCAATGGACTTACAGCGCTGCATATAGCAGCGATGCATGGTAATGAAACTATTCTCAAGCTGCTACTGGAGCAAGGCGCAGACATAGATGCTAGGGTACAATCGTGACAAATAAAAACGTAGCAAAGGACGTTACCACCAATGCAACTTCACTCACCACTGGATCAACATACATTTCCCCTTAAAATGGCCAGCACCACACGTTTTTAATCCACTCATCGCCGCTAATGTATATTCTACTCTAGATGGAAGCTATTTGCCTTCTTTTCTAAGAACACCCACAACCTTCCCCGCTAAATCCAACAGATTCTTCGCGTTCAAAATATCCAAAGTGGTCAAGTCGACTCTGAGTTGTGTTCTCAGCCAATTTCTGAGATCTACCGCCGCCAAGCTATCAATACTGTAGCTGTTCAAACTCTTGGCTGGCTCGATATCCTCCACTAGACCCAAATTCTTGACCACCTGGTCATTGATCAACTTCACTACCTCCATCGTGATGGATGACGGGTCGAATTTCGCGTCCAGCATCTGTTGAAGGATAGCTAATTTGCTACTCGCCCCATTGGGTGTTGTGGCACTGCTGCTGTCATGAATAGAACGGAGAGCGCTAAATCTCGCATCGTTTAAAAGTCCAGACTCTGGTTCCAGTGGTAGCGGTAGTCCTGTAATCATCTGGGTTTGACTTCTCTCTTCAATCGTGTCAGTCTGTTGCAAAATGCTCATCTTAACAATCTTGTGCAGTGTACGTTCGTCGATGCCCATCAAACGATCCCTGCGCTCGACACGTTCTGCTGTCTTAGTGTGTTTACTAAGGTAGCCTACCTCTTCGACCACACCAAGGTCGATAGAGTGAGCGCGCAGACCGAGACTGTGGCGATATGCGGCAAAGGCATCAAGGAAAGCATTGCCTGCGGCGTAGTTTGCTTGTCCGCCTGTGCCAACAATTCCAGAGATGCTAGATAGGAGTGTGAAAAACTGGAGAGGGAGAGACTGAGACTGGGCGGCGTGATGCAAATTCCATGTGCCGCGGATTTTAGCGGCGATGGCCTCGTGGAAGGCTGAGCATGTCATCGTCTCAAAAGTACTATCCTGGGTGATTTTCAGCGATGAATGTGGATAAGATCCGATTATTGGACCACACAGGACATACCTTGAGCACCATTGCCCCTTGAACTATACCTCTGATCGGATACCGAGCTTCTTGAAACATTCTTGCCACGTCATCCGCAATGGTGACGTCTCCCTTGACAACTATCATATTCGCGCCCAAGGCAGTGACATTCCTTAAGACTTCCTTTGAAGCGTCATCAGCAGCTCCACTCCTGGACATGACTATCAACTTCTTGGCTCCATGCTGTGCGAGAAAGACGGCCAGACTTCCGCAGAGGCCTTTCAAGCCACCCACAATAAGATAAGTGCCGTTTCCCTCAAAGTGCAACGTACGAGGTGCGCACTCGACTGGAACGTTTATATCCTCTCCACGGTCCGAGAAGACAATTTTGCCCATGTGCGTGCCCTTGCGCATATACTTCATTGCTTCCGGCACTTCAGCAAACGAGAACACTTTTCGAGGGTCAATAGGCTTTATATGTCCTGCTTCGACAAGTTTCAAGATGATCGACATGATGCGCGTAATGAGATCAAAGTCGAAGTAAATGCTGGGTTGTGCAATATCAATAGCCCGATATGTGCAGTTCCGATGGAAAGGGTCCATGGGTAGCGATCGCCCATTCACGATATCTTTCTTCCCAATCTCAACAAGGGTGCCGTTGTCAGCGAGGCATCTCCAGGACTCTGCAAGTAAATCTCCACTAAGCGAGTTGAGGACGATGTCAACGCCTCTACCGTTGGTCGCTACAATTAACTGCTGGTAGAAATCACTAGATCTGGATGAGAAGATGTCGTCTGGAGGAATCCCATAATGATCAGTCAAAAAATGGCGCTTTTCGTCGCTGCCCACCGTCGCGTATATCTTCGCACCGAGATATTGACATAGTTGAATACTGGCGAGCCCAACCCCACCCATGGCTGAATGGATAAGAATGCTCTGGCCTTTTCGTAGCTTCGTTGTTTCCATGAGCGCGTACACGACGGTGAAATATACAATGGGTATTGTTGCCGCTTCCTAATGCCATTGTCAGTTCACGCACCATTTTAAAATATTGATGCACCTACCTCGAAAGTCATCGAGTTAGGCATCCTCAAGCATCTCTCTGGTTCTGCCTGGACGCGATTGGCAAAGGTACCTCTGCAAAGTGTTATGACGCGGTCCCCGACACTATACTCCTCCACTTTAGCGCCGACTCGTGTAACAATTCCTGCGCCATCCGACCCAAGCCTAAATTCATCTTCCGCAACCAGCCCCATGGACGTTGCAATGTCCTTGAAGTTTAAAGCAGCAGCTCTAATCTCGACCTCAATGCAGTCTTCTCGTAGCTCGCTTTCGCCATCGTCGACTTCGTAATAGCCTAACGAGTCGAGCGTGCCTATCCGTGAGCATTTCATACGCACTGTACGTCTATTTGCGTGTAGCCACTTCTTCTGAACTTCCCTGCCGATGGTCTCCTGTGTGTCTGCTTCGATGATCGCGACATCTCTCTGCAGCCGGCTCACAAAGAGCATGCCCTTGCGCTCACAGTATTCCCGCTCCTTGTGCTCACTCGCGTCCTCAAACCCTTTTAGTACCTGAGAGATAGCAGCGATAGCGCTTCTCTGTGAAAGAGACGACACAGCCAAAGTTTTGATCAAGATAGAAGGGTCCTCCGAACGGAGGGTACGCGCCAGCCCAGTGAAAAGAGATCCACCAGGTAACACGACACCATCTTCCGAACCCCAACTAACATAGAGAATTTTACGATCTGATACAAGTAGTGTCCGAAGTTCATGCCAGCGCTGCTCGTCTATGGTTTCGAGAAAAGGAGATTCAGGATGATCCAGTAAGATAATTGGGATCTGGACTGGGGTCTTGGCTGCCTCTTCCATGGACAGGACTCTGCTAGGAACCTTCATCTCTCGCAAGCCTTCAATCAGCACCTCAATTCGTGCTTCGTCAAATCTGTCAGAGAGAGCAACAATCGAGCAAGTCAAGTCTTGCTTCTCATCCACAGAGACATGAACTGAACAAAGGAATTCTCTGGATGTAGTCTCAGATTGTGTGGAACGCAGGCAGACTCGCAGTCTAGCAGCCAACAAAGCAGATTCAGTGCCTTCATTTCCCCATGACACGTTAGCAACACTGCCATCAGATGTCGAGCCCAAGTCTTCTAAAAGCATATCAGACTGCATGAGAAGGACGAAACCTCCGGCAGCTACATACGCCCTTGCTTTCTTCAGCAGACTTTCGAGTTCGAGGGCACTGTTAAATGATCCGCGGAGTACTACCACGTCGAACATGGGATTGCTTTCGAAAGGTGCTTCTCGTTCACCCATGACGTCATGTATGAAGAAAGAACAGCCAGGTTGATCGCGCATCCTATTTTGGGCACTTGTCAGGCTGCTCGCAGACTTTGAAATGTAGACGTAGCGAGAAAAGTTCGGGCGCACTGATACTTGATTTTGCTGCGACTGTTCATAAGTCTGTGGATCCTCGGACCTCAAGTCGATCTCCAGGAGCGAAAGTGGGCCAATTTTGTGTTGTGCCAGAAACAGCATTTGTCCCGCAGACTCTGAACAATCGAGAGCTCGTATCAAGGCTGTCGTATCATCGGTTTCCAGGGACAACGACTCCAAAGTCACATCATATAGTGCAGTAACGTCTGGCATCCAGCTCAAACATGTGTAATCGTGCGCTTTCTTGAATTCAATGGGGGCTTCCATTTCACTATAGTGTAAACCCGAGAGCTTGAAGACCAACTGGCCACTATGTTCATCGTAGACTTCTGCGTGGGATGCACGATTTTGGAAACTCTCCTTTCGACCGGACCCAGTATACGTACATCGAGTCAAGGCAATCGCACTCAGCGGTTGCCCTCGCCGGGAGGGTATTGTCATGTTTTCGATGAGCTTGGGAACTATGACCCGATCGATCGCGGTTCGGTATTTGTACACTGACGGGCAGCCAGCCTGGAAGAAGGCGTCAATGGTGGTGGGATGAATGGTATATGTAGACTGTTTGCTTAGGTCTTCTTCAGAAGGCCATGATAAACGGGCCCGGCCGGTCTCTGCTCCTGGACAAGTTTCGTACTCAAGTACGTTCTGGAAAGCGGGACCAAAGCTGAACCCTACTTTGTTCAGAGCTTTATACCAGAGTCCGGAATCGGTGGGGTACTGGAATGGAGCCAAAGCCTCAGACGTGCCCAACTCCGGCTGTGCTTCAGACAGTACTCGAACCAGGCCATCGGCATGTTCCGTCCACGTACCGTCTCGGAAGTTCTGGATACTGAAATGGTACCATGAGCTGTCAACATTCTGTGTCGAATTAAGAAACAGATAAAGATGATAATCTTCATCTTCTTCAAGCACCAGGGCTCGAAGTAGTCGCACATTCCGAAGACCGTATGTTGCATCGGAGACACTATTGGCGCCTTTGATGACGCCAAGGGATAAGCTCGTCTGAAACACGGCTTCCACGGCCATGGCAATATATCCTGAAGCAGGGAAGACAATGTCCGGACCTATCTGATGATCTCTCAGCCAGGGAAGCTCCTTTAAGCTCAAGATCCGTCGCCAAGAAGGCATCTGCCATGAAGTTCCTAGAACCTTTGTACCTAATAGATCATGAATTAGGAACTTTCGATATCTCCATTCAACGCTAGCCAAGGGTTCATGCCAGTATTTTACAGTGTGGTTCCAGGCATAGTTGGGCAAGTCGGTTATAATCTTTGGCTCGTCCGTGGAGCCAACATTGTTGAGACGCATTAGGTTAACGTCGACTCCAGCCAAGAACATCTTTCCCATAAGCTCATAGAATGGCCGGATGGAGTCACCACCTCTAGATAGCGTAGCAAAGTATTCTACAGAGGTCGCGTTCGCTCCAAGACTTTCTCGAATCTGAGATATTGGTCCAGCAAGTGCGCCGCTCGGTCCAAGCTCGACCAGGGTGTCTGCACCGCCTTTGGTGATCATGTATTCCATGGCGTTGGAGAATTGAACAGGGCACACCATGTTGTCGTGCCAATATTGTGCATCAGTCTGAAGGCCTAACTGTTCGCCAGTTACTGTGGAGAAGAAGTCGACTTTACTCGTTGCATCTCGCAGGCCCAATTCCGGGCAGCATTGTCTCAATGCAGACAAATACTTTTCAGCAACATCCGCCATGTACACCGAGTGATACGCCATGTCCACGTGAAGAAGCCGAGCAAAGTGGCCATCGGCTTGAATCTTTTCCTGTAATTGCTCCAATTCAACCACTTCGCCCGATAGCGTGATAGATCGTGGACTGTTGATACATGCCACCTTAACGCGCGGAGCTTCGGTAACGTACAAATGCGCATCTAATTCGCTGAGACCAATTGCAAGCATGCCCAGACGCTGGTTTGGGTCAACCGTTGACAATTTTCCTCTGAAATAAGCCACTTTGATAGCTTCTTCATAGGTTAAGCGCCCACTGACAGCAGCGGCCGCAATCTCGCCAGAAGAGTGACCGATAACCGTTGCTGGAATTAGGCAAAAGTCCGAAAGAATGTCAAAGAGCATAAGTTGAAGAGCGGTGACCAATGGTTGCGAGAATTCTGGTGAGCGCATGTGCTCTGCTGTGCGCCGCTGCACGAGTTCATCGTACAAGGACCATGCTGGCGGATCTTGGAGATCACCCAAGGCTCTGTCCAGCCTTGCAACCGTGGACCGGGCAACAGGAAATGTTTCGAGTAACTCTCTTCCCATCTGGCTCCATTGGGCACCCTGTCCCGTAAAAACGAACCCAATTCGTGGCGGGGTCGATCGGGGTTTGCCATGGACGAATTGACCCTCGCTAAATTTGGTTTCGTGGGAAATTGCAAATGCCCGGTGAAAGTGCCTTGTTCGTCGTTCCGATAGAGTATATGCCAAATCGATTGGGGCAATGCTGACGGCTGGGTTGGCTAAATGCCGAATGTATGATTTCGTTAGCGCCCTGAGAGAGGTGTCATCATTTGCCGAAAAGACAAATAGTCGACGAATATTACTTTCGTCCTCATCATCGGAAGCGAACAAGTCTGCCTCGTTGCTCAGGTACGAAGACGCATGAGGTGATGCATGTCCTGGCATGAGGATGTTGTGATGTTCGACAATGACGTGGGCATTTGATCCACCATAGCCAAAGGAGTTTACACTTCCGCGCTTTAGCATATCGTGCGGCCATGGAGTCGCCACCTGGGATGGGGCCAAATTCAATTTCTCGAAGTCGATACTGGGATTGGGAATTTCAAATGTGGGGTTCCCAGGTATTACGCCATTCTCAATCGACAAGACCGTCTTCAATATGCCTGAAATCCCTGCCGCCGGTTCAGAATGCCCAACATTGCTTTTCATGGAGCCTATGCGAAGTGGAGATGGCCTCCCCGGCGCAAACACCGCAGATGCCGCTGTGACCTCGATTGGGTCACCAGCCAAAGTTCCGGTGCCGTGGCATTCTAGATAAGCCGTTTCTGAAAAATCTGATATTCCCGCTCTTGCATAGGCTCGCTTTATTGCTGCTGCTTGAGCATCAGAACTCGGATTCGCAATGCCCGGCGTCCAGCCGTCGCTGTTTGTCGATGAACCCCGGAGCACAGCGCGGATCGGGTCGCCATCACGGATGGCATCGTCTAGCCGCTTTAAGATGATAGTGTTGATCGCTTCAGCCTTAATGTAACCATCTGCTCGTGCATCAAATGTCCAGCAACGCCCTGTGCGAGAAGCAGCGGCATCCATGGCACTTCGTTCCATGTTATGTTCGGGATTCAGGTATAAGTTGCAACCTGCAACGATGGCACCATCTGCATCTCGGGAGTCCAGGTACCTGCAAGCTAAGTCCACAGAGATCAGACTACCCGAGCATGCCGTATCTATCGTCATACTGATCAGGTCAGTGTTGAACGAATAGCTGAGCAGACTAGTTACCTCGGGCCGGTGATATCGAGGAAATGTGAGATCCGATTGCTCAACATAGCCCGACCAGCGCCTATTGTGAAGCTCGGTGTCCTATCTTCAGGATCTCGGTTCTGCATGTCACTGTAGTCTGTGCTGCTTCAGCTATTGTCCAGATCAAGTTCGGGGAGTAAATACCGGAGGCATATGAACCAACAAAGCATCCGTACTTCTTCTTTTTTAAATTCTCCAGCTTGATTCCTGCATTCTCAAGGCCTTCGTACACTACCTCTAGCAGTTGTCTTTGGTTGGGATCCATGGAGATGGCATCTGTTTGAGAAAGCGCAAAGAAACCGGCGTCGAGATCCTTGGGATCAACGTTGATAAACATGCCGCCTGGTGACCGCATAGTATTTGGACGTAGTGTGCCATCGTAGTGTTGCTCGATGCTGAACCTTGAGGAAGGAACATCACAGCTGGCACAACCGCCGTCGAGCAGAAACTTCCAAAAGTCGGTGGCCGTGTTGCAGTTTCCGGGCAATCTGCATGCTAGACCAACCACAGCAATCGGAGTCTGTGTAGTTTCGCAACCTGCCTCTTGGCCGTGGAGTTGTTGTAGTCGCATTACGGCTACAATGCGGGTAGTCTATTGCCGGTGCTGTGAAAATTGGAGACGAGTAAGTCCGAGTAAATGTTATCTATACGCAGCGCGTATAATTTCTTCGGTACGTAACATAGCGTTCGCACTGCCATCGAAAGTCCATGAATGAGTCTGCCTATTTCCAGGTCATCTAGTATGGTAGGACGGATGCGTCAGCTGTACCCCCCACGTGGCTGACAACAATTCAGCTATACCATTCAATGGGAATGTGATCATCTTCGACTGTCTCAAGGCGAATTTGCAAGGTTTGGGACTTGAGTGGAGGTGATATGTCTCGAGTAAGACGAGATGTTTTGGGCTCTTGTCAGAATCTTTGGATATATGACGTGAGAAAGTTCCATCACTCGTAATTTGACTGACGCAACAAATGCCCAGGCCGCTTCTGCACCGCCGTCAGCTGAAGGCCAATGGGGCGAAAATAAAAGTACCGCGCACTTAGGGTGCTGAGATATGTTGCCCGCTGATATCGTCTTACGTTGAAAAATGCCTGTCAAATTTCGCAGTCCTGGAAAACTGACCAGATCGCGTCAACCATTAGCACCCCTACAACGAATCCGCACACGGCCCCCAGGAGCGACAGTACTGGTCAGTATATAACAAAACTGTTGCACCAAACAAGTTCTGGAAATCTGGGGCGGCCGAGCCGTTGCTCAAAATGGGTTACGAAGCGATAGAATTCCGCACTCTAGATGGCACTGTTATTAGAGGTCGAATGTATACAGCTTCTCAAAAAGGGCCCGCAGTGGTTATGTGTCCAGGAGTGAGTCCGTCCGCCTGAAGTCTTCGAAAAGAAGTATTGACATTGCTCACAGTTCAACTGTGTAATGGACATGGTCGGACTGCCAGACGTAGCGGAGCATTTCCAAAAGGCCGGAATTTCTGCACTTCAATTCGATCCCCGCAACACCGGCACAAGTGACGGTACCCCGCGAAATGAAATCGACCCCATGAAGCAAGTAGAAGATCTGTCAGACGCCATGACGTTTCTGAGTACTCAGCCTGTAGTAGATTCGTCGCAGCTGGGCTTCTGGGGATTCTCATTTGGGGGAACTGCATCTTTGTGTGCTGCATCGCTTGACAAGAGGGCTAAATTCGTCATCGCGGTTTGCCCTCTGTCAGACTTTGACTTCGAGCCAGGAAGGCAGCCGAAGGTGCTAGCACGAGCAATCAAAGACCGAGAGTCGCAGCTACGAGGCAACGCGCCATTCTCATTTCCCATGCTAAACAATAAGGGCGAGAATACGGTTGGCTTCGGTCATGGAGTCGATAGGGAGCGATACGCAAAGCTCATACGAGCGGGACATCAACTGGCACCAAACCATGTTAATAGGGTAACTCTGCAAACGTACTACAAGATAGTGATGTGGCAGCCATTCTCTCTGTGGCGTTTTTTGTCTCCTACCCAAGTTATGTTTGTGACAGGAGCGCTTGACCAGATGTCGTACCCGGAGCTCCAGAAATCACGTTTTGAGGAGTTATCTTGCGCGAAGCGGATCCACATCGATGAAACTGCCGGTCACGAGGACATATTATTGGGGGAGCACCTAGAGCCAGTGGTACAGGCACAGATACAATTTATCAACGACGCGCTCGCCGACGTCACGTAGGTGTGCAAAGACCGCGTCCGAGTTGGTTGTGTTACGATGGGTGGAAGCAATCAATCGTCTGATGGGTAAAAGCGTATATAAGGAGTGTAAAAGCCGTGACGAGCTGACTATTCGCACGATAAATATATATATATACATGAAGGGGAGCTAGCTAGAATAGGACATATGGTAGAACACGTGCGACACGTGACAATAGCAAGTGTTGAGCTGCCGCCAAAGGCATTCATCTTACTAAGGAAAGTCGATGCAAAAAAAGCATTATATGGATAGTGACTTGAACAAATGTGTCTTTGTTGTGTGATGCGATGTAAATTTGGACTTGATAGTACCTAGTCAAATATGTTAAGATGCCAGAGCTCTTTTCAATACCACTGCAATCCAGCCATACTCGGTGCACAAGGTACTCCCGTGATCGGGCGAGTCCAAAAGTTTGCCCAGTTTTCAAGGAACACTTTGACATTCTGTAAAATTCCGTCTGTGCAAAAGGACCTTGGACTCGGCTCGTCATGATAGTCCCCTGTATAAAATAGGGCGGAATGACACGGAAACGTATACTACTAATAAGAACATTCCCCATATGTCTGACTTGTGGAAGATTTCTCCGGACTCCTTGTAAGCAGCCCGCAAACCCATCATGGTTGGCATGCAGGGAAGAGGCGCACGCCTTGGCCTTATCATATGCATGCATGGAAGAGGCGTACGCCTTAGCTATATTATATGAATGCACGGAAGAGGCGTTCGCCTCGGCCATAGCATAGGCATGCAGTCATCCTCCTTTCTTGCGCAGCTGCGCATCTTCTGCCCTGTTTGTAGGTTTACACAGGAGATTGATGTCGCAACATGGGTGTTAAACAACGCCCGTAGGATGACGAATTGGATCCTTCAGAGTGCAGTCTTCGCCGCAGACGGGCCGGAAAGTGCGAGTGTACCCGCACTCACGCAATTTGCTCCAGGTTTCTAGTTAAGGTGCAAATATTGAATAGGATATGCAGCTTGGCTTACTAGTTCTAACAGGTCTCATTCTAGTGAGGTGCATTCGAGTTGTCCACGGGACAGTGTAACATCTTGTTCCACTAACCAAATGGCTCTCTACTGTATGACAGAATTATATTAGCACGACATAGTAGTTTGGATTGGCCTTAAGAAAGAAATTAGTTCCAGGTTTGCAATATCTACTGGGGTGCGTATCTCTGCCCTATTTAATATACTTTAGAGGGTCAATTTTGCTTGAACAGTATCAGGACTATGACAAGTTGGCGTTTTAGGGTTAGCTAGTAACAACAACATTGTAAATCAAGGCCAATCCCCTTTTACTCGGGACGCTCTCACTCAATCACACTCTCAATGCCGTTGACCTTAGTATAAATATTGACAATCTTGAGCCCACACCTGTTCTCCAGCAAGTCAGACCACTGTGCCGCGCTACGCTCCTTCCCCCCGAAGCCTGTCATCATGATAAGATCTAGGGCAGTCTGTTCAGAGTCTTGATTCACTGGTGGGATGACGTGCTCGTGAACGAGGAACTTGCTGTAATTAGGCTGCATGGCTTCCCTAACGCGGCCGGCAATTTGGACACAATCCTCATCCGGCCAGTCGTGGAGGATGAAATGTGTGTAATAAGCGCGTGCACCTGGGTACAAGTCGTTGGTCAGCCACCCAGGCGGATAGATGGGAATGAAAGGCAGATAGCAGGGGAAATCAATGCGGCGTTGAGAAACTTACCCTTCACCGGCTGTTCCGTGAAGAAGTCATATTCCATCCTCTCAATGCGCGCGTGAAGCCCCTGAACCTGTCCAAGGACAACGGGTAAGTCTTGCAGAATCATTCGTCCAGGTGCATCTGGAAACTTGGATCGGAACTGCTCTGTATAATGACCTATACCGCCGCCAATGTCAACAAGCAAGACAGCGTCATTGTTCTCTAGATTGAAACCCTCGAGAAGTCGTTTCTTCACCGGGTAGAATCCATCGTCACTCCACGGTGGGCGCCCTAGGAGGTAGCCCGCCATGTGGTCGTTGAAATTCTGCCCGTGCGGCGGCGTTGACTGGATATGCTCAAACCAATGAAGCTTGGTATTATGAGCTATTTGATATGCTGTGTCATTTTTGTCTCTCGGGATTTTGTAGCCTCTGTCCTTAAGCCAGTCGTGAGCGTGCAGAAAAATAGGATTGAGGATCGGCGGGCTATTTAAAACCCTATCAGTGCTGGTCTGATACAAATCTTTGCGTAAATCTCACCAGGTATAGTAGCCACTAGACATGACTGGCATAGATAAGGACTTGCTGAAATTGTTGGGCGTGAACTCGTCAGGAGCTGTCATATCTAGATAACCAGAAGCGGCTACATGTCGCATCATGCGCTGCAAGAGCTCCTCTTGCATGCCGAGCTGCTTGGCTAGGTCGGGCACTTTCTGAGGGCCGTCACCATTCTTTGCCATGGCAGACCATAAGCCTGTGTATACACCAAACGAGATGGCCATAGTATTAGAAGGCTGGTGTTCAATTAGCCATACAGCTCATTTTCCGGGCATTTTTGACTAGCCTGCACCCAGACATGCTGAATCATGACCTCACGAGGAGTCTCGAGCGCGTGCACGAGCTCTCGTGCCTTCGCAAGCAGTTCCAGCCGAGATACCAGAGAAGCATCGCCGGCCTTTGGAAGGGCATTGCCGGCAGAAACTACCTCTGATAAAAGTTTGGGGACCGCATCGATGTTGGATGGGTTGACAGCCGTTTCAAACCCAATAGGAAGGGCCATGGCGACTGAAGGATGTTTGAATATATGAAGAGACGAAACTCAGGCACTTTCGATGAAAAAGAAGTTATCAGCAAGCGATTAAGCTCTAAGGCAGGAAGACTGAGCAAGCTTTACATGAATGAGAGCGGGGCCGGTTAAAATCAGTCCAACGGCAAGCTGGTGATCTCGCAAATGGAAGAAATGCTTGTTGGAATGGAAGGTTGGATTATTCAGTCTTGCTGCAGATCCCTCACCGGGCTGTCATCCTAGCAGTATGTGCGTGTAGTAATGGTGAGCGCGATTATATTACTGCTTACAATGTTGGTCTACGGCGTACATAATTGTCGTGATGTGACGAAGTAGATTGATAGAATGATGATCGTTGTATTGATAAGTGTCGTAGTGTGACGAAGTAGACTGATAAAATGATGTTCGTTGTATTGATTCTACAGAGGAGGAGCTATCGAAGAAATATCTATAGTCTTACCAAGCACGCTAGGAACCTGCCAAGACAGTGAAAGCAAATATAGAAGTGAGTCACCACTTGGCCTGTGGCACCGCAGCGCAGAATATCTGCCATGTTGTGAGAAGAACTGGCTCGTATGCGGCGACGTAGTAAATAGTCTCGAGTGCTCTTGAGAGGGATCGTTCTCAGCAGCAGATCACCCCAATAGGGTTCCCGTCTTGGCATCAGAATTACAGTTACAGTAGTCGGTGATGGCCCATGCTTAGCATACCATCAGGCAGATCCGTGTTTGCCTCTGAGAGATTCCTCTGCCATGTATTATTACATTGAGAGGTGCTTTTTGCTTGCGCAGCTAGCTGTGCCCTCACATGCGGATAGTCCATTAACCCAAATGAGCTTATTCTGAACGCGGACCTCTGGCAGCGACAAGCTCTCGCTGCGCCTAAAAGATGCTGTCGCTTGTTGTGGCGCCGGTTGTGGCATGTGTGGCTGATTGCACAGCGAAACGCATGGCGTTGTAAACTGAATTGCTTATAATTATCTTAAAAGTGGACAAACGCCTCGGTAGCAGGAAGGGTTGCTAAACCGCTTCAGCCAGAGGGTATTCTTTAATCGAAGCGCAAGAAATTTTTGATCACTAACAGAGGAGGATATTCATTAGACATTCTTTTAATCGGATCCTTGCCTTAGCTGCTGCTGCACGAAGGCCCATGCGGCCCGCAGAACCCTGTGCCGGAGCCCCGACGGATGTATCAACTCCTAAACGCGTTCCATCAGCACCACCTCTGGCTTCAAGTAGAGGACGCACGAGGAGGCCGAGCGCGAAGTTACTCAAGGCTCAGGAGACGCTGCGAACTCAGACAATGGCACTACAGACAATACAGACCAGAACTGGAGCCTCCTTCGTGCGTATATATAATTAGCGTATTTTTGTTTGTACGAGTCTAAAATAAGAAACTCGATATAAAGATTCCGAACTAACTAAGATTGTACAAGCTATAAAAGATGTTGGAAGATAGCTAAGTAGTGTGACCGTGACGGTGCTGCTCACTAGGCCTGCTGCAAGTCACATGAGCGCATAACGTGCTTCGTTGCGTCGCCGCCTTATCTCTCATTCTTCCCTATCTCTTAGAACCCCGTAAGCATTCAGCAAAGCGAAGGAGCATAGATCCGTGCAGAAAAATCCACGTCGGCGGCCCAGAGGATGAAACTCTCGTGGTGTCGCAATAGAATACACTCATACAAGGCAGCCCATTGTCATTGGAGATGCAATAGAAACCACTCGAAGAGACTTGAAGGCGAGGCGTACTGGTTCCTTGCATGTAGTCGCACAGTCCATAGCGAAATAGAGAAACAATCAGTGTCTTAGGAATTGCAATTGATATCGGCGGACAGAAGAAGGCTGAATTAGTGGTCACAGCTCGTTTGGAAGCATTGGAGAAGGCAAAACTCTGAAAGGATGTTTAGAAGGTTTGCAGAACTGTCGTCCATTACGATTTGTATTGCCGTTGCAAATAAAGATATGTGCGAGATCTGTGCTGAAACTCTTCATACTGAATGGCTGTTCCGTCATTCAGTAGGTTATCGACAAGTTTCTCAAGTTAGCGTGCCATCCCGCACGATTAATTATATTGTGATCAGATCATAGCCGAGGGAGACAGTGACAAGTAAGACATGCTTACCCCATGTTCGGGAAAAAGACAACCCAGCCTGTGCAAGTCATGTTAAAAAGGACGTAGTTTGCTCAAGAAGGAAATCGAAACGAAATATACATACACGGTTCGAGCCATTAGGAGCTGAGCGAAAATAGCCGTATCACAATCACACTGGGGACCACTATACTAACCCTTGCCTATTTCCACGGTCATCCAGTGTGCGGACTCCGTCATATCTACACTTCAAAAACTCCGGAGCTCGAAAAGGTTGACCGAGAGATTTCTTCTTGTTTCGACCGTCTCCAAATCATCATATCCAATGATGTTGAAATTGGAGTCCAGCCTGATACTCATCACATCCATGCCTGTGCAGCTCACTGTAGTGGTGCTATTTCGACGCCGTTTAATATCAAGGATCTGAGGCCCAAGATGGAAGTGCTTTTTCAGTTGGGGATTTAGGTGGTACCAGTGTGTTGCAACGGTTTAAACTTTACCAGATGTAGTTAGTTGATCTTGGTCGGACAGCTTATAAGCTGCTCTGACTTGATCTGTCCCAGAACAACGCAGTCGCCATATGATTATTGTCCCCATCAGAAAACCCTTACATGTGTCGAGGGATGGGTATCCTAGAGTATTTGATACTCGAGATATTGTTAATCGTAATGCAAGGCGTTGAGATTTGTGAGTGAGAGGTGATGAAGTTGGTCCGAATTGAGGCACAGGAGTTGAGATTCGAACTTCAAGGCGGCGGTTTGATGCGCCAGAGATGTGGAGATAAAAGGACTACGCCTGGCAAGATATGTGACAACTGTTATTGTCCAAAATCATACACACGGCTAGGACCGCATAATCTGGCAAGAGAGGGCTATGCTAGGCTTAATCAGGAAGTTTGGTCCTGCAACCTGATTGGAGGATTTTTGGTTAAAGTGGGCCTTGTGTGAGAAAGGCCCACACGTGGCCCACTTTTGCTGGCAGAGCCTCGCAAATTCGTTTATCGAATTCTCTCGATCTGCTAAACCTCAGATCTGCAGCTCCCGTCGCAATTCTGCAAGCTTTATCGCTGAGGTGGGCTTTGACTGACATTGCGTTCTGCGGTCGTGTGTAGTTGTGGTGGTGAGGGCTGAAACCTGGTTCGGCATGAACTTGGCGTAGCTTGAGGTCACATTTAGACTTGTGTTGCAGTGTGAAACGCACACTTCAGGCGAGCATCACGACAAGAACGAGTTAGAAATTTAAGCTGATCACAAAAGTTTTTAAGAGCTGAATGTCGTTGCGTCGTAAAGTGTTGGCGCATTGGATTGTAAGTGTGCAATACCACTATACTAATATATCTGGTCGACAATGGTATCTTAGTTTGAATCCGTTCCAAGCGTAAATCTGCCGTGAACGCCAGCCAAGGCTCGCCTCATTCATCCGGGTATCGTCTGCTGCGTATTCGAAAGCCAAATTCCAGATCTTGATGCTTTTTATGCAACTCCGCGCGTCGTTCTCTTCCCTTCACCAACGTCGAACTCCTGCCCATGAATGAACATCATTCTAGAAGACCCAGGATTCGCTGTGCCTGAGCAGATTCCCGTTCATCACCAGCCAACCAAATTCCATGCGACCGCAAGTGCCGCCATAACCACCACATCCAAGGATCGCCCACTTATGCTCTCGACGCCAAAACTCTTACCCACAATCCCCTGCGCATTTCCAGCCCCCTGTCCAATTGACTGTCCACTATTCGCATTCGGATTACTTTTCCCTGGTCCTCCGATCTGACCCCCATCGTTCCGCTGCGACGTCTGGATCTGGATGTCCTGAAACGGCTGGCCTGGAGGGTTATTCACACTGGCTATGAGCGCGGTGATATTCATCATTGGATTCGAAATGCTCTCGCAACTCATGCGTCCGCCATTCGCTCCATTTAGCGGCCCCGGAGGAGGTTTAGTGAGAAGCTGGCTCGCGCCGGGGAACTGCTGGATGCCGTTCGTGACGGAGATGGGCAGGTTAAAAATGCTGTAGAAGTCGCTGCCGTCCAGGCGGAAGTTCTGGTGGATGGAGATGTTGTAGTCTCCCCGGGCGGTGCTTCCAATGTCTTCGTTTCCTTCTCCGACGAGGCAGTCTGGCCACTCGAAGTTGATGTGCTTGACTGTCTGTCCTGGCTCCTGGTTCATAATGTTTGCGAAGGGAGGTGTTGTTGTTGTAATATTGGAGATGGTGAAGTTCTTTTGGAGGGAGTTGCTGGTTAGGAAGAGCGTGAAGTTGAAAACTTGGGTAAGCGGGTCATTGATGCTTTTGGGTGGGACGGGGAGTTTGCCGTCGCCTGATACGTCGATGGCAATGTGGAGGAAATCGCCACCCATAGGGGTGAAGGGTTGGGGCTGGACCTGTCAGCTTTGGTTCACACTATAGGATTCCATCCTTCGTTTGTAGAGAATATTTCAGTGTCCACTGCTCCACTTACAGCAAGTATTATCCCGAGTCCAGGTGTGAAGACTCGTCCATTTACGATATTGAAAGCGCTCTTGTCGGGTTTGTTATTATTATTATTGGTACTGCTGTTCTGTCGCGCTCGTAGCTGGTGTCTTCCCGGTTTGCCAAACTCTCCCAACATCTGCCCATGCACGCCTCCCCATATTAAAAGACTCGAAATGAAAAGAATAGACTGAAAGAAGGATGATAGTTTGGTCATTGCTCAACAACGATATCACATTCTCTCGAGTCGAAAAAATTAGTCGCAGACTAGAGAATAGAACGAGAGGAGGATTCAAACAGTGCGCAGCAAAAGAAGGGCGGACAGGTCATCATGAGTGTTTGTCGGACCAGCCGGTTGCCTAAGCTTCTGCATAATACCGGGAGAGTGGAGCATGAAGGGGCATCGCGTACTCTTCACATGGCTAGGCTGCCGGGCAATGTGAATGGTGGGCTTGAGCTCGGTAGAGGTGGATAATCTATTTGTGAGACGTGAGGTGTAGGAGGTTGGCGGCCGGGGTCGATGCGTGCCTGAGGTTGCACGAACCAGCCACGCTAACTAGGTTCAGACTAGTGCTTGCTCTTAGCACACTCATAACAACCTCAATTCATAACTGAAGGCCTATTTCATACCAGCCAGTATCATTTCATGTCAACATTTCATCGTTTTGACAGATATGGAGCTTGTTGGTCCTTCCCCTCCATACAAGGAACATATCCCCATAATGTGGCCTGGATTGTAATACCCGAAGAGAACGTAAAAGTCAACGAAGTTCATCAAGACTCCTAATAAAGTTCAGAAGCGGATGCATTGTACACTCCGAGGCTCTCAAGATAACCGAACTTGACCGACTTCGACTTCGACGATGAGTCATTGGACCCTGACAGCGACTAAGCACTGCGAGTAAGCCTGCACTTCCACACCCGCTACACTTCATCAAGAGATGAATCGATTGCCTCCATCTCCCAGCTCAGTGGAAGTCTCCGATCTCAGTTTCTAGTTCCGTAAGGTTCTCCGATGACAGAAACCTTTGACACTTCCCCCTTGGCCATTTGAGGAGACTGTACAGATAAACGGGGTCTGGGCATAGGTATGAACTAGATGGATAGTATAAATTTTGCGAATGGGATTCCCGCTCAAATTCTTGAGTAGACTGAAGCTATTCCTGAACCAATCACACACAATGCAGAATATGAGGGTACAGAGATCCAAGCTATCTATATCCAAGAACGAGGAACAAGAGAACTCAGCGAGCCAGAATATAGACTTGCAGGAGAATTCTAATGAAGACGAGGATGAATTCGTTCTGGCGCTCAAGTATTAGGACGCTGACCTGCTAAAGGAGTCTTAGGACGATGCTAATTCATTCTAGCGCTCAAATATCCGGCACTCAACTTACCAGACGAGGAGCATCATGACGAAGGCGATTTTGTTCTTGCTCTCGGGCATTCTATGACTTTCCTGGGAGATTTTCGCTTGCATCAAGTCTTTCGTATGCCCTACTGGGCGTATTTCAAAATTGCTTGGCACTTGTACATGTTCATAGCTTAGATGACATCGTATTGTTCGATCACAAGAATAATCCAAATTCCAGTTTCATGTAGTCGAGTTCTTCGACTCGTGTTAATTGATTTCGACAGGGTGTGTATATATGTAAGCCTCAGATGCAATTTTTTTGGTTGTACTGTGTGATTCCCACACCAAAAACTGCCAGATGCAATGCCCTCGACAGCTATCCCGATAGTTTCATACAAGCCACGAGGCCCTTCAATCATAGATGTGATTGCAGCTTTTTCGTATCTCTATTTCGCTCCCTCTCCCTATCTTTCCTCCAGCACCCGTTCCTATACCCAAAGCCCAGCCACTTCATCTCTTCCCTCTTTCCTATATCTCGTTCTCGCCCGAATCAACAAACGCAAGGCCCTGGCGGCGGATGCGGCACGAACGTAGCATTCCTACAAAATGGCAACAACTCGGTCCCATTCGGCCATGCCTGCTCAAAGAACCAGCAGTTCTTGTATCGCTCGTACACGCCGGGGCCCGCGGGCGCATAGTTATTGTTTTCAAGGAACATCCAGCGACTGCCCATGCTCTGTCAGCACTTCTCTTTCCGTCCAATCGCATTTGGAGAAGTTGGAATTGGGAGATGGAAGGAAGACCGACTTGGGCTGCAGCATGTCATCCACCGCACACCATATCCACGCTATATCCCCAACTTTGAACTCGCCGATTTGCGGACATGTGGCGTTGGGGCATGCGTATTGCGGGATTGGAGCGTCGGATACGGTGCAGTTGAGGGAAGCGCGCGCTATTGAAAGGAAAGAGGCAACAAGCAGGAAGAGGAAGAGGGCTGGGTAGAGCATCTTATCGACACAAATTTATTGCCGAGGGTAATGAAAACCGTTTAATATTGGAGAAAAAGGTGACCGAAGTAGAAAACCGCAACGAGGTCTAGCAGGGTCATATAGCGATTGATTCCCCAATTCCAAATCCACCATCTAATCATCCCGAACCCGTGTCCATTGCCATCTCAACCTACCCCCCCAAGCCCGTGTAGCTCCCCTCTTCATATTTGTTTCCCGGGGCTCGAGCGATAAACACGCCAGAATGCCCATTCAGCCAAAACGGCAACATTAAACCAGTCTTGGCAAGCAGGCCCATATTTACCAGAACCTTCCGGATCGGGAAGTGTGTGAAGCGCCGTCGATTGCTGTTGCGTTTAAGCTTAATTTGCAGGTGCGGGTGCGGGGAGGCGAGGCGGGTCGTGCGTTGGGGGCGGAAAGTGAATGATTGAAAATTGGGGAAGGGCGGGCAAATTTCGATTGCAGAAGAATTATGTTGAGTGAGACAAAGGGAACAGTGGCTTATTATCTCCCTGGAGATCGTCAGAGGGTGGGCGTTGGATGGTGTTAAGAGGGCTGAGCTTACTGGCTAAGGTATATATGTATGTACTGTGGTATTTATATTAACATGGAAAATGAACTCTGCAAAAGAAAAAAATGCCAGAAGAAAGTTTTCTAGTTATTGAGATATTGAAGCATGTTGTCATTTACAGAGTTACCACGTCAGAAGGAAATCAGCCTCTAGGTCGCCGCCCAGACTTGGTCTCCAAAGGTATCCTACACTGCATGATACATGTCGAACCCACCATCATAGACCAAACTCCAAAAACTAACGAAGGAGAAGGATAAAGCAAGATCAAGAGAAACAAGGGTTTCTGAGACTCCTACAGTATCTCTTCCGTCTTCGCCCTCTTCCCATTCGCTCCGTCGTCTTCGGTGTCGAGTTTTCGCTTCCCACTGCCAGTGTTGTTTGATGTGAATGGCGCAGGCGCAGGCGCAGGAGCGGGTGCCTTCTTTTTGGTTCTTACAAGACCCGTGACATCATTCGCGGATTTGGTAGCCTCCTCGAGCTTCGCCTTTTGTGTTGCAGGATCTGCACCCAAAAGACCACCCAGGAGACCTTGGAAGACGGATGGATCGATGCTGTCGACTTGTTGTGTTGCGGGGTCTGTTTGCAAGTCTGCGAGCTATCATGTGTTAGTACTAGATCTCTGATGTTCCATGTTCATAGTAGCTTACGCGAGTCTTCATGTCCTCGAGTATATCCTTCTTATCCTTAATGATGGCATCCTTTTCCTTCTTCTCCTCGGGTGTAAGGGTGCCCGACTCTAGGCCTGCCTCCTCCCGCTTTATCCGTGCCTCAAGACTCTGGATGGTGAGCTCTGTGTGTTTCGCAGCCTCCCTCCGGAGTTCGTAGTCGATTGTTTGTTCCTCGGGCTTATCTCCATTCATCGCTTTTTCTCCATCTGGTCCGGCCTGGTCGGGGGGCACTCGGTTGGAAGCAAACTCGAGGGCTAGAGAGAGCGAATAGTGTGACTCCATGACGTTCTCGTGATCGAAGGGGTTCAGTTCTTCTTGCAGTGCAAGCGCAGCGCGCGCGTCAGCTACAGCGTCGTGGAAGCGTTCATTCTCGAGCGAGATCTCGACGAGGAAGCCGTGACAATCTGCGAGTTTTTCTTTGATCGCCCTGACCTGCGGTGTAAACTCGGCTTTGTCTTTTCCTTTATCTGCGCTTTCGCCAGCTTCTTGTGCCTCCAGTTGCTTCGAGTAGAGCACGCGCGATATCTCGAAGATCTCGTACGCATCTCCAAAGTCGTCCTGCTCCTCTTCCTGGCCTTCGCCCTCGGCAGCTTCCGCGTCTTCATCTTCGTCCTCTGAGTCTGTCCAATTGCCATCACCGGTCAGCTGAAAGTAGGGTTTCGATGCCGCCGTCTCTTCCTTCCCCTCCGTCTTGGACCCACTTGTCAGCGCACTCGATCCTTCACCAGATGCCTGGTTCTTCATTTTCTTCTCGGGTTTGGGTTTCTTCTTTTCCTCTGCCGCGACTTTATTGCCCAGGACATCGCTCTTTGCAATGGCGACCTTGTAGAGGGCGCGTCCGTAGTAGAATAGCAGCTCGGCGTTCTCGGGCGCCATCTCGCCATTGAGCGCGGCCTGGATCTCGACGGCGTCAGCATAGTGGTCGGCGGCGGCGGAGAAATTTTTGAGCGAATATTGCAGTGAGGCAGCCTTGGTGAGCTCATCGAGCTTTTCTTTCGTCTTGGGGATTTCGGGGGTGGCCGCGGCGGGCGCCGAGGACGCTTCAGCCATAGCGACGGGTCCTTCAAATGCAGAAGTCGTAGGAGGTGTATAGGGAGCCTGCGCGACTCTGATGGAGGTGGTTTAGAGGCGTACTTAGTGGCGGTCGAGTGCGTAGTGAAAGAGTGAGTGGATGGTGTGTGTTTGCGCGTGATGGAAAAGATCTGAGCTCGGGCCACTTGGGCGCAACGCGAACGCGTCCACACGACGCGCGCCAGCAAAAGTTCAATTAAACACTCGACGTCACTTTACAATATTGTCCATATTCTGTCCCTTCACAAAACAATGGCGACAGTAAACCGGCCTGGAAAGGCCGCGGCAGCTCCAGAGAACCCAATACCCTCATCGTCTCCCGCATTCGGCACGCCCGTCCATCCCATCCCACCCCGCAGAACCGCACCGATCAAGGCACCGCCCGCCCTCAAACCCGCAAAGCCCACCGTCCTCCCCATTCTCCTGCCGCCGGCGACCCTACGACCACTGGCCTTCAGGACATTTACAAAGAAGCACAATTTGACTCTTACTTCGTCTGCTCTGCAAGCATTGGCAACCTTCATTGGACGGCAATGCGGTTCAGGGTGGAGAGAGGAAGGGCTCGCGGAGAAGGTATTAGAAGAGGTGGCGAAGAGCTGGAAGAAATGCGGGGGCCAGGTCATTGTCGACGCAGAGGGCGAGACGCTCAAGAACATACTCAAGACGTTGGAAGGCTCCATGAGTGGGGGTAGGATACACCAGGGTTCGGGTTTGAGCCGACAAGTGAGCTTCAACTTTTCTGCAGATGCAAATATGCAGAGCGCGGGAGGTCTGGGGGCCAGACCGGCATTAGACAGTCAGAGTAGCTTCGGAATGTCGAGTTTGGAGGTTGACGACCAGGACAAGGACGAAGAGGAAGACACCCTGAAGCACCCCCGAGAATGGATGAAAGTGATAAGCGCCTTCGACCAGCCCAAGTTGATATATAACATCTCCCAGAGGCATTTCGAGAAGTGAGACATGGCAATTCAACATGGTGGTCTGCCCGCTAACGCTGCTAGGTCCACAACCAAGCCCTCTCTCTTTCCTGACCCCTCCCACAAGACAGACCTCTTCCGCCAGCGCTACCACGTCGTACACCAGCGAATACTCCGAAACGAGACCTTCCAGGCTCCTACGTTTGCTGGCGCCCGCTCTGCCTCCCTGAACCGCTCTGGATCCATCACTAACGCCCAACCCAACACCATAACCCCGGTTGCAAATCTTCTAGGCCGAAGCGGGAGCACTCATCTTCTTCTCGGAATGCTGACAGTCTCTCCCACTGGTGCCCTCTCCTTATCCGATCTCACGGGCACAATAGCGCTAGACATTCAACATGCCCGACCAATACCCGAGAAAGGCGCATACTTCGCTCCAGGTATGATTGTGCTGGTAGACGGTAGCTACGAAGAGGATTATGGGCACTTAGGTGATGGGTCATCATCTACGCTTGGAAACACTGGCGGCATCGGCGGCACAATTGGCGGAAAATTCATCGCCTTCTCAGTCGGACATCCACCCTCGGAGCGTCGCTCCACGACATTGGGCAGCGCCTCAGACAAAACTGACAAGGCCAATCTCACAGGACCAGCGGCATTCGGCTGGACTGACTTCATTGGTGTGGGATCCGAGCGTGCTACAGGGGCTCGAATGTCACGCATTGCATCGAAGCTGCTCCCACCGACCGCCGCACATAATATAGTCCTGGCATCAGACCTGCACCTAGACATCCCCGCTACACTGACAGCTCTCCGAACCCTGTTTCGCACGTACTCTCCTGACCCTACAGATCCGCATCCCGTGTACCCCCTCGCCATCATTCTCATGGGCAACTTCAGCTCCAGAGCCAGTCTCGCAGGTGTCCCGGGCGCAGGAAGTATAGAATACAAGGAGCATTTCGACGCTCTCGCATCCGTGCTAGCAGACTTTCCGCAACTGATTGCGCATACAAGTCTTGTGTTTGTGCCCGGAGACAACGACGCGTGGGCAAGTGCATTCTCGGCAGGCGCAGCAACGCCTTTGCCTAGGAAACCGGTGCCTGCTCTTTTCACAAATCGAATAAGAAGAGCGGTCGCCGAAGCGAACCGAGAGATCTGGGGCACCGGCAAAGCGAAGGGCAAGGAGGGCGAGGTTATCTGGACAAGCAACCCATCAAGATTAAGCTGGTTCGGTGTAAAAGGCGAGATGGCAATCCTGCGAGACGACATCGCCGGCCGCCTGCGTAGGACGAGCATACGATTTGGAAAGCCCGAGCAGGACGCAGACGAAGAAGAACTCCCCAATGCTACCACAATGCCCCAAAACACCGAGACCCAAGAAGCCATGGACATCGACCTCAGTTACACTGGCGCACACGCACCCCAACACACCCAGGAGCAAGTTGATGCGGAAACCCAAACAGCTAGAGCTTTGACTCGGACACTACTCTCACAGTCATACTTGTCGCCCTTCCCGCTACATGTACGCCCGTTGCACTGGGATTACGCACATACACTGAATTTATATCCGCTGCCTACCGCACTGGTACTTGCAGATTCAGAGGCTCCGCCATTTGTTGTCAAGTACTGCGGATGTACAGTTATGAACCCGGGATCGATTGACGAAAGTGGAGGGCGGGGAAGACAGGAGGGAAGAGCACGGTGGGTTGAGTACGATATTGGGACAGGCGTTGGGGTTGTGAGGACAGAGGGATGATTTATACTACGACTTGGGGCTTGGCTGTTTGCATAAGCGTTGCGTGCATTGAGAGGCGTTAAATATTGTAATGAACAGACTAGGTCTTGGAACCTACCAAGCTTCAGCTTACCTCGCATTTTCGTGATTCACAGACACATGTTGATAACAGAAAGAAATAGAAGGCGTGAATGGGTTACCAGTATAGCAAACCGTGCCTCTTGTATAGAAAATAGCTGATTTTCTTGTTGTAGGGTCTGAATATTGAATGTGTTTGGGACATATCTGTCAGTGGGTAAACCACCCCTTGTTAGTTGAACTCGCCTGGACAACACCACACCAGTCTGTCGTGATAGGGGCAGAAATATGTTCAGTACCCTATCCCACCTTCCTTCTACCACTTGGACTATCTTGATATCCACAACTTTCACTTCATCACTGCCAGCGAGTCTCATAGCTCCCTTCTCACTTTCACGTATCGCCCAAAAGCTTTCACCCGTCCCTTCTGCCGAGACCTCTCTTCCACTCCACCGCACCCCTGCCAAATCCCCTCCCTGACCTCTCTTTGCTCAAGCTCTGAGGTCTCCCCAGACGCCTGTTCAACCGCCAATATAGTGCAATTCTTCTTTATTCTCCTCCTTGCAATTCTGATGCCCTCCTTCGCGAGCGCTTCAAGCAACTAAAACGATCCCGACGAGGGATGGTTCGACAACTACAAGTGGTACAAAGCTGTTACGCATGGCACTGCTAAGTTCACCGCAGATCCGCCGTCTTGTAGTGTCTTCCTTCTTCTGCCGTAGCCCTCGAGCTTCTTCACTCGAAACGTCATCGTCGCTGTCACCGCCGAAGCAGTCGCCGACACGGATGGCCCCTTCTCGTTTAAAGTTTTTGGCTATGGGATCTCCTATATCGTGGCCTGGCTGTGGAGAGTTACACCTACCTTCTTGATCATTTGCTGCTTCATACTTGTGATCGCCGCCTTTGTGTCCCCACGATGGCCCGAATAGCCACCGCCACCGTCACCGCCGAGCAACAATGACACCTTTCCGAAGCCACCCTCGCCTCCTCTCAGTCAGAGACTACTACGTTCTCGCAAGAAAATTCCAAGCTCAAAGCTCAGCCCAAAGCTCAGCTCAAACAAGTCCGCACTGACGAGCACAAATTCCGCAAGGATGACTCCAATCTGGAAAAGGCTGTAGAGGTCAAGAACCTCCAACTACAAATCGAGGGCTACCGGGCAGTTCTAGAGACTGCTGAGCACGGGTTCAAGAAATAGGTTGACGAAGTTACTACGCCGCTGCGTGAAAACTGGATTTCACAAATAGAGCCTTCCGCGAAAAGGCGGATGATAAGGACGAAAAAGTCAAGAGATGGAGCTGAATAGTGAGGAAAATATGCACAACCGTATGAATACTGTTCAGCAGAAGCGCGTGCTGGTGATCGATAAGCTCAAGAATACTGCTCAGAAGTGGAAGGTGGAAGCTAGAGAGCTGAAGGAGGCTCACGAGAAAGAGATTGCCTCCCGAGACAGGAAACTGACCGTCTTCGAAATCTAGAAAGAGGTACCCCTACATATGGCGGAGTGCCATGAGGGCTTAGAGGTTGCAGTCAATATGGCTGACATATACACCGCCTGCGGCATCGATCTGGTGACTCTTGGGATCGACTCCCGCCGGCTCAATATCCTCCACGACTTAATCAAACGAGGTCACGGCACAGAAACTACTTAGCTCGGCCTCCGCTACAAAGATTCCAGCTACGTTCCCTATTTCTTCTACCAGCAAGCGCAATACTATGAGCAGCACCAACAGATGCAGCAGCAAGAAGCAACAATCGCCCACCTTCAATATATACTCCAACAAGCCAGCATCATCCAGCTCCAAAACGCAGGCCTCCTCCAGCTCCTCTCTGCCCAGCTCCTCTAGAGCTTGCAGCAAACTTCTTTTCCGAAATCACAGATCCTCGAGCTGCAGAAGCTGCAGGCGCTTCAGAAGTCAATCATAGCTGAGATTAAACTTAAGGCGAGAACCATGAGCCTCATTAGTTTGGTTGCCGACATGAAGTGTTACCTTATCACTCACAGCCTGTATAACAGCGTCCTCGGCAGTTTCGTGTTCAAAGACGGCGATGAGCTGTTTCAAGAGCAGAAGCTGGACCAGTTAGGTAGTAAGGAGAAAAGCAAGCCTACCGAGGAGCTATTGAATAATCTCTTCGGCGAAGACAATGCGCAGAGCAACTAGAACTCTGCTTCCGCCACACGTAATGGAACTTCTATCTTCGTCACGACCTTCACGGAGGGCGTTGAGACCCGCGTTCCCGTTCCCAACGGGACGAACATCTTCGGCATGAATACCGTAGGTGCCCATAACAACATGCGCCCAATGGTGCTAACATCTTCAGCATAAACTCAGCGCGGGGTTCTCAGACGTCTGCCTCCGCATCTAATGAGGCTAGTGTCTTCAACGGAACCAACCCCTTCACTAAACCCTCTAATGCCTCACCTGACGCCTAGACCTATACCCAGATCCCTGCTCTAGGTAATCCTTTCGCTGGTGTCCTAGGTGGTTCCAATAATCAGACCCAAATCTTGACTATGACCTAGGGTGGCAACCTCTTCGGACAGACGCAAGACCCCCGCTCAAAGCAATAGTTTCAATATCAAGGGTGCTGCCAGTGCAACGCAGATATTTCCAACATCTTCGATAACTCTACCACTGAAAAGCAGGCGGGAAACCCTTCACAAACAGGATGAAGCTCAAGACTCAGGCCGAGCTCAACAAGGAGGCATAGGAGAAGGCCGCAGCCAATACCAATGCCAAAACCACCGGCGGGCGGCCCAGCTTGATCAATGCTGCCGCCAACGCAAAGAACGACTTTTTGGGAAATGTTGACACGTCGCTCAATCTGATCATGACTTTCGCTCCGAGCAAGACGCCTAGTACTTTCGGTACTGGTGCTTTGACTACGTCTCTGGGATCTCCACAGGTGTGGTAGAAGTAAGCGCAATCCACACTAGAGGTGCGGGCAACGTTCACAAATATCGTTTCACCACGCTAGGATACGTACGGTTTGAGTGTATCGTTTGGGGCTTTTAGAACTGTAATTTGGTAGCCTCTGTGGTCATATTTTTCATGGGGGCGATGGATTGCGGAATGAAGCGAGATGGCATAGCTATTATATATTTGATATTGAGGTGTCGACGTTCATAGAAGGTGTTGAAGGGCAGCCGGCAAGCCGAGACTGCGACACGTGACATACACGTGATAGGCACATGATAGACACGCGACCAAGATGGCTGGGCAGATGTCTGAGTATATAGCACCAGCCTGGTCCCTCGTTGGCACCTCAAGCAATATTATCATGTCCTCTCCCACTCAAAGCTCTCATGTTTT
Organism: Beverwykella pulmonaria; assembly: GCA_001599595.1. NCBI lineage: Eukaryota > Fungi > Ascomycota > Dothideomycetes > Pleosporales > Melanommataceae > Beverwykella > Beverwykella pulmonaria. The sequence continues at coordinate 1,586,375 of BCHH01000008.1, read as the reverse complement.
AACAGAAGGATAGTGGGTTAGGATCCGAGAATAGTTAGAGCACCGAGGTCTCTGCTCTCTGCCCTATGATCGACCGAGCTGAGAAATGTTAGTTTTTGGATGGATCAATTGAAAAAAAGGATAACATCCTCAAATTTATGTCCTACGACCGCGATCTATGATCTTGTGCTCGTGCTCTTTTATGCATCCAATAGGATCACTTGGGCTTAGATTGGATATTTTGATTGATTGCCAAACGCCACAAGAACGATTTCAAAACACTTGTACACAAGTTCTCTGCCTATGATTGGGCAGTGACACACTCTAAGTCGTCTCAGGTCCCCTGAATCGGAGAATTTTCTCAACCCCCCTGCAAGATAATTGTTTCCAATCTGGGCACGGAGGTTAGTTCTCCGTGGGTTGTAGAACACCTCATACTAATATGGGAACAATTTCTCCAGGCGCGTTCGGAAGCGCTAGTAATGCACGTTTGTGTCAACTCTCAAAGCCAACGCCTAAAAATTCATTGCTATTGTTGCGTTTAATTCTACATCATAGTCTTAGGAGACTGTTCCCAAAACCATATACTTACGAGCACGCGGTTTTCAACCAAACCCGAGGTTTCCATTGTAACATGAGTGTGCAGTCCGATATGCTATCAGGTAGTGGAATCAATTTTTCCGGCGATCGGTACACAAGAATTCTTCTATTCCCCGTAAAGAAGTTGTCACTAGGTCTCTCCATGGCAGACAATTTCCCCAGACTCATAGCCTCGCTTAACCCATGTAATAGATGAAGATATTCATCTACCAAGAGACGCCAGTTGAATTTGAAGCGGAGGTCGAGCACCCGTGTAGTTTAGCATACGTTCGAAAGTTAGTGAACGTCTCACTTATAAAATAGGTATCTCGTCTTCTCAACTATGGCCCACCATCAGAACGAAGAATTCCTAGCGAGTAAATCATCATGAAGATCATCTCGTTACTCCCTTTCATTGTTGCAGCAGCTGCGCTGCCTGCGTTGACTAGCGTTACAGCGCAATCCTCGATCTCCAAAGCCGATGGCACAAAATTTAACATTGACGGGGTCACCAAGTGTAATATTCCCACACCTTTCATCGGTTACCATCACTGATTAAACGACTACAGACTACGCCGGAACAAACAGCTACTGGATCCCTTTCCTCACCAATGATGGAGACGTCGACACCATAATGTCTCATCTCTCCACTTCCGGTCTCAAAATCCTCCGAGTATGGGGCTTCAACGACGTGAAAACCATTCCCGGCTCTGGAACCGTATACTTCCAGTCCTTCTCTGGGTCAAGCGCGACAATAAACACGGGCGCGAATGGCCTGCAACGCCTCGATGCAGTGGTCAAAGCCGCAGACAAATACGGCATCAAGCTCATCATCAATTTTGTCAACAACTGGACCGACTACGGCGGCATGGCGGCATACTTTAGTGCCTGCGGTGTGAGCAGCAATGCGCAGTGGTATGCTGCGACTAAGTGCCAAACTTTATACCAGGCCTACATCAAAGCCGTCATCTCGCGGTATAGGAGCTCAACTGCCGTGTTCGCGTGGGAACTGGCCAACGAGCCGCGTTGCAACGGATGCCAAACATCCGTTCTCACAGAATGGGTCCGCAAGACGAGCGATTACATCCGCGCACTTGATGCCGACCACATGATAACTATCGGTGACGAAGGGTTCGGCCTCGCAGGTGATGGGAGCTATCCGTATCAGTCTGGCGAAGGGTCGGACTGGGCTGCGAATCTTGCCCTACCTAATATTTCCTTTGGGACATTCCATTTATATCCCTCATCGTGGGGTGTCAATAATGCGTGGGGAAATGGCTGGATCACGGCCCATGCGAAGATCTGCCAGCAGCTCAAGAAGCCGTGTTTGTTTGAGGAGTATGGGGTTTCGACAAATCACTGCTCTGTGGAGAGCGAGTGGCAAAAAACGAGTTTGGCGGCGAAAGATGCAGGGATGGCAGCGGACTTGTTTTGGCAGCTTGGAGATACAGTGAAGAGTACTGGACAACAAACGAGTAATGATGGGAATACGATTTATTATGGGAGTAGTGATTGGACGTGTCTGGTTGATGAGCATGCCAAGCAGATCGGTTAGGCTCGACGACCATATTGTCCAGAGAGTTTTTTCTGTTCATCTGGTGGTTCTCTTAAGACTAAGATCTATGTGCTTCAATACTCCTACAATCGACGAAAGCAGAAAAGCCACGGTCGTGCTCTTTGTAGACCGAATTCAATCATCTTTAATCTGGTCTTAGTATCGGTTGAAAGATAATCAAACAGGGCAATCGAGTGTGCTTGGGAAATTTATATCACTCTGTCAAGCGTTTGTTGCAAGGGTAAAGGCGGTCAAACGCCCTCTCCTACATGAAGAAGGTGTTACAACTATCTAATTATGTGCAGTCTCAAGTAAGCCTCACTTTCGAGTTCTAGGTTGTGTAAATTGCGAAAACTGCCTGGAGCTCAGCCTTGTTAATGCATCACAGCATAGCCCAGCCGCCTTGTTGACGCACCGTGACGTGGCCTAGCCTTCCACTATCCATTATGTCTTCAACAACAAGATTTGGGTTTCATCACAATAGATAGCCTCCGAAAATGAAAAGTTACGCGTAAATCGGTTAGGATGCCCGAGCCGTTAGCCTTGGCTGCTGGAATCGGCACCCTTATCTCTACTGGATACACACTCTCCAAGAGCATCTACGAAGCAATTGATGGTGTTAAAAAGGCGCCAAAGCATCTTCGTGCCGTTTCTCACGATTTGAAAGCTTTCTATTCTATCCTCGGAACGCTATATGGGTACCTGAGCGAGGACGACACTGCAACTGGAGTACTGCATCCTACTACATCGCCTGACCTGGAGGTCGTGCTTGCAAATTGCGTGACTATTTTTAAAGAGCTCGGAGTAATAGTCAACGAGTATATCAAAGATAGGACAGCTGAAAATGTGACGGGATGGCACCGTACCCAGTGGGCGTGGAAGGAGAAGGAAATCACGCGTCTGAAGGAGCACCTGTCTACATATAAGATTACACTTAATGTGGCCATTGCAACGGCAAATCTGTGAGTTAGTTCGTAGTATTAATCGCTAATAAAGAGGGTTGTGCTTACTTGCTTTTCGAAAAGAATCACACTTCTGCGTTTCGGGCAGCAACCCAATCAATTGAAAGTGACGTACGTGAGCTCAGACTTACCTTGACATCCCTTCTCGTACGCCTGGAAAAGGCCGAAGACCGTTACGGTGAACGCGGCGTCATACTTGACAACTACCATGCCTCGATCCAACGATTTGCACACAGCGCCGATTCCATTTTGACAGCGCCTACTTTCGAAAGGCCACCCAGCCCAAGCTTTGTCGTCAGCACAGTGGTCGGCGGAGAGGAGGCCTCGATCTATGTTACTGCCCAGTCATCTCAACTGACAAGGGCTTTGCCAAGCGTTGCAACTAAGTCAACATACGAGACGACCAAAAGTTACATATCAGAAGGTGCTCCGCTGAGCATTGTGAGTCGGCCCACTTACCAAACAACCCCTTCTGAGGAGTCCAATCCACGTGCGGTTGATATCATGGCCCACGAAATAAATAAGAAACCCAAACCAACTTTGACTGCAGATCAAGGGCCGCGAAGCCCCTGGCCACCGACAGTACCGCAGTGTCATCAAATTTTCGTAAGAGGCTTGACAAAACAATCACTGGTCATTAACACGGCCTACATATCCACTATTACCGACCTGAAATACTGCATTCTCGACAGATGTGGAGTGCCGCCTGATCGCATCAGTCTTACCTATAATGGTCGTATTTTGAAGGAAGAATCCACTATATACGATCTACACAATGCGACACTGCAAGCGAACAGTAATGCCTACGGCTGGGGACGCCTGAAATATGAAGATTCGGACGTGCTTCCATTGAATGCAAAGCGGGAGTGGCCGAACGAGCAGTCTTCATCATTCGCTTCTTCTATGTACGACGGGCATTCTGCAAGGTGGTATGATCTTCGGGAAGAAGAGACGCGGAAAAGATATGTGGAGTATCTTAATAATCCAAAGGCAATTGGGATCTGGCGACCTAGCTCTGGACACTTAATAAGGGTATTTGGATTAAAATACCCTTCTACAACAGGTAGGAACCAAATATGAAACTATGATTCGGACTATGTTACTTATTATTAAGAAACTCTCCTATAGCCTTCCGCTAAGTATAGTCTTATAATTTTATCTGAATTTCGGAAAAGATATGGAATTATGATCACTAATACTAACACTTCGTTATGATGGCGGTTTGGTCTCTCTGTTTTCTGTAATTGACTGGTATAAAAAGCGTTAGCGCCTACAGGGGTGAATGGATGATACGGTAGTGAGAAGGCTTTTCCTTATACATTTGAGTATATGTTGCGCCTCTGCTGTGAATATGATACGCCGGAGTATAGCCCCTTCTGCTAGATACGAGTGTGGTGTCTAGGAGTATCAGTCTTCCTCACTTTGCGCTGGAAATTCTCCAATAGACAACAGAGCAGGCGTTCACCACACAATGTGGAAGACGAACAGGGGTCAGACGGGAGGTCGGACGTTGCGGGTGAGTCCAAATCAGGCTAGCCATACTCGGCTAGCCCTGCTCTGGCGGTCCCTTGAGTCATGGGCAGAATTTCATGCCACTGAAAAACTGCCCCGCGATCAACACTAACACGCAAACACACCTCAATTGCAATCATGGCCGACGAACAGCCCCCGGCCGCGGCTCCACCCGCCGCTGAAGGCTCAGAAAACCTACATGAAGACCCTGTCACTGGCGAGAAGATCTCCAAGAGCGAGTGTGAGTTCGAATATGCTTCACAGTGACGGAGCGCAACTGATTGTGCCCCGCAGTGAAGCGACGAACAAAGCAACGCGAAAAAGAGGCCAAGAAGGCTGAGAAGGAAGCATCTCTGCCAGCGCGGCCGCAGAAGGAAAAGAAGGCCGACGATGGAGAGAAGGAGTTAACACCGAATGTATATTTCCTCTGTTCGTGGTGGGTGTGAGTCATGCGATCAATTGCTAACTTTGGGTAGCAATACTTCGAAATCCGCTCGCAGAAGGTCAACGCCCTCCGCAAGAATAAGGAGCCAAATCCGTATGTTTGCCCTCCACGCGTCCGTCGAGATACATAGGGGGAGAAATTGGGCAATGCTGACTGGGGAAAAGGTACCCGCACAAGTTCCTCGTCAACTACAAGGTGCCCGACTTCGTCAAGGAGTATGAGCATCTCAAGAAGGGTGAGACCATCCCGGAGAAGGAGATACGCGTAGGCGTCCGGATCATGACCAAGCGCGAATCTGGAAAGTGAGTTATGGGTAGTATACACACGCAACGGGCTTTCGCTGATGAGTCACAGTGCTCTCAAGTTCTACGTCTCCAAGGGCGAGGGAGTAACCGTCCAGATCATGTGCCAGTTGCAAGAAGCGACCGGCGACATCCCCTTCGATAAGCAGCACGAGAACCTACAGAGAGGTGACTGGATCGGCGTTGTGGGATACCCTGGCCGGACAAATCCCAAGAAGGGAGGAGAGGGCGAGGTCAGCATCTTCGCGAGGGAGGTCATTCTTCTCACACCATGCTTGCGCATGCTGCCGACAGAGCACTTCGGCTTCAAGGACCAGGAACAGCGGCACCGACAGAGATTCCTCGATCTCATCATGAACAACACCACCCGAGACACCTTCATTACTCGGACCAAGATCGTCAAGTACATCCGCAAGTACTTCGACGACCGAGACTTCCTAGAGGTGCAGACGCCCATGATGAACAAGATTGCAGGCGGTGCTACGGCACGGCCTTTCAAGACGTTCCACAATGACCTCGGCATGGAGCTGTTCCTACGAATAGCTCCCGAGCTGTACTTGAAGGAGCTGGTCGTCGGTGGACTGGAGCGCGTCTACGAGATTGGGCGACAGTTCCGAAATGAGGGCATTGACCTCACGCACAACCCGGAGTTCACCACCTGCGAGTTCTATATGGCGTTCGCAGATATGTTTGACATCATGGACATGACGGAGGAGCTAGTTTCTGGCCTCGTATATTCCGTCAAGGGCTCATATAAGACCAAGTACCACACCCAAGACGGACAAGAGTACGACGTGAACTGGGAGAAGCCTTGGAGGAGAGTAGACATGATTCCGGAACTAGAGAAGGCCACGGGAGAGACGTTCCCGCCCGCAGACCAATTCCATACCCAAGAGTTTAACGACTTCCTTAAGAAGGTACTAAAGAAGATGAACGTGGACTGCTCGCCTCCGCAGACTAACTCGCGAATGATCGACAAGCTGGTACGTTTCCCGATTCCACACACACACACACACACACGGTCAATTCTAACACATGTTCTAGGTCGGCGAATTCATCGAAGAACACTGCATCAACCCAACCTTCATCATGGGCCACCCGGAAGTCATGTCCCCGCTGGCCAAGTACCACCGCTCGATCCCCGGTCTCTGCGAACGCTTCGAGGCCTTCGTATGCAAGAAGGAAATCGCAAACGCTTACACCGAGTTGAACGACCCCTTCGACCAGCGCATGCGCTTCGAAGAGCAGGCCAACCAGAAGGCGCAAGGTGACGACGAGGCGCAACTCATCGATGAGACTTTCTGCCAGGCTCTCGAGTACGGACTTCCGCCTACGGGAGGCTGGGGCATGGGCATCGATCGTCTGGTCATGTTCTTGACGGATCATTATAGTATCAAGGAAGTGTTGACGTTCCCGTTCATGAAGGATGTCGTTGAAGAGAAGGGCAAGGAGAAGACGGCAGCGGAAATTGTCGGGATCGAGGCAAGGCCTGAGGAGGGGATACGTAAGTGCACTTTTTCGTGATGTCTCCACGCATTTGCTAACTTGGAGCAGCACACAAATGATCTTCGCATTAAATGGGACAATGGTAATTAGTGTAGGTTCTTGTGGGGACTAGTCTCTCCTAATATTTCAACGAATTGGATGGACTAGTGGGATATCGGCGCGAAGGAGATGGGTGGCCTACTAGCATGCCCCGATTAGGCAACAAAAAGCTGGTGCACCATATGTAGAAGTTAGAAAAACCCCAACAAATTATCTCAAGGATTCCTCCCACACTGCATTCGTGCCCAGATGAGTGCTGTATTCACGATTCTTTTCGCTCTGGCGTGCCTTTGTCAGTTTCAGTATTCCATTCCACTTTTTCATCCGGTGATGTGAGCTATCTCCTATATCGATCGTAAGAGTGTTCATTTGGTTGCAGAGGTTCCTACAAGGTGACATCTAATTCCAAACCGCATCCGCCCCAGTCGTACATTCTACCCAAACAAAATACAATGCAGGCCAAATTAGTCAATCCTCCAAATATCCCGTCTACTTTGCGCCCGCCCCCACTATTTTCGACGGCTTCACGGGACACTTGAGCAACGCCTCCGGGTTCCTAATTCCAGCCGTCTGCCCTGCCACTGCCCTCTTCAGGGTCAACGCCGCAATCAACGCCGCACCCACACCTGATCCATCCTCAGCGGGAAGAATTTCCACAGGGTCGCCTCGTCCCTTGCCCTTGCCCGCGGGCCAATCTAGAATCTCTTTCAATGCCTGGGCACCTCTCAGCTTGAAATGCGGGTACTTGTTGAACACCGATCCATCGGCGCCGACGTGGCACGTCTCCCAGCCCTTCTTCTTGCAGATAGCGGCAACACCACAGGCCGACAGGCGCGCGGCACGTGTCCCGATGAGCTCGGCGAGGCGGCGGATGAGTTCCAATTCAGGCTTTGAGCAGGTAATGGATAGTTTGCTGGTGAAGAGGTCGTAGGTCTCGGACAAGTTCTCAAAAGGGTCTTCCTCGATGGCGGAAAGGAAGCTGGCGTCTAGGGAGTACGCTTTCTTCAGTTTCCCAATGTCCTGCCCCTCGAAGATCTTGCAGTCTGGGTTCTGATGCAGGTCGATGAGGACGAGGCGGAAGATCTCACCGAGGTAGAGGCCCGCAATCATTTTCTCGAAGGCTTGTTGCCCCGGACGAGGGGATTCTTTGTCAATGATGATGTCGTAGGGTGTACGGGGGAGGACGACGTGCTCGTTGTCGAAGGCACCATATTCGCAGTTGATAGCCATGGGGAGGGAGGGGTCGAGGTTCAGATGTGCAAGCTTGGGAATCGAACCGCAGTCTTCCATGTATGCGGCGTTGCAGCCTGTGCCGAAGATGCAGCCGATCTTCATCTCGGTGTCGGTGTATGCGGACGCAATCATGGTACCCGTGGTGTCGTTGATGAGGGCAGTGAGCTTGATGGGGAGCCCGCGCTCGGCGATGGCGGCCTCAAAGGGCGGGACCACATCTTTGCCCTCTACGCCGTCGATGTCGAAGCCCTTGGTCCAACGTTGGAGTATTCCGTGGTCGATATACTCTTGTGTTGCGGGGTAGGAGAATGTGAAGCCGAGGGGCATCTGACCCATTTCCTCATCGGGGTGGTGGTATTCAATGAATTGCTGCAGACAGTCGGCGACATAGTTCCAAAGCTCCTCGGCCGTGCCGGTTTTGAGCTCTTCGGGCATGCGGTACTTGGATTGTATAATGTCGAATTCGCCCTTCTCTTCCAGCAGCGTGATTTCGCAGACGCGCAGATTCGTGCCGCCCATATCGAGGGCGAGGTAGGTGCCGGTTTCGTAGCCGTCGGGAAAGGCCATGCACCAGGTCGGGTTCATGGGCTATGGCAATTAGCTCGCGCATGTACATGGACGTAATGGGGTACAAACGATTGTACCGCCTTCCACCGATAGACCTTTCTCGAGCTCCTTTACGAAGTGGTTCGTGACCTCCTTGAGCTTCTCCGTCGGCACAATGAAGAGGTCCTCCAGCCGGTTGATTTGGTCTAGGAGGTCCTTGGGCACATCGGCCATGGAGCCTGGTGCACGCGTTATCTCATCCGTCCTGCTCTCGCTGCGCTATGCAGATGCGTATGTCTATGCGGGAGAGAGGATAGGGAAATGGGCGCGTACCCTTTCGCGAAGGCGGCTTCCTTTGAGGCATGATTGCGACGCGGAAAGACTGCGTAAAGGTGGCTCAGATGATGCTGCGCGGGGCAATGGCGATACCGGATTTGAGGTCTGGGAGGAAGCGTGTGTGTGTAGTTTGTGTCGCCCAGGAGGGGTCGGGTTCAGGTTGGTTTAAATTCTTCGACGGGCTGTTAGCGCAGGATCCAAGCGGCTCCAAGCTGCGCGGTCACAATGAGGGAGAAATGATGAGGCATAAAAAAGCCCGGAGGTCATGCGCCATGACCCGGGTCCATGGGGAATTGCCCAAAGCGTAGTATTTGCGGGATTGCAGTTGCTTTTGGGACAAAAGTAAGAGGCGCGATTGGAATGCAAGCTTACGAAGCCCGTACAATAATGCTGAGAAACGTACCCCGCCAACGAGCGCGGAGATGCTTGGTGGAGCAGTCGCCGGTGTCGTGAGTAAGCGATAAGTGTTGTGAGGTTGGAAAAAGTGCCGGGCATGAATGTCCTTCTCAATTGGTGCTGTGGTAAAGTCGCGGGAAGAATATATAAAGGGTTGAGGTGCGGTGATGGGGAGACGTGGAGTGTTGAGATTCGGCTGCATCCCCACGCAGCGTCATTGTGCCCCTCGGACTTGTCCTTTTGGAGGAGCAGTGTGCATGGACTCTTTTGCGCCCATAGCTCGCCGCGGAGAAAAGTAACTCCCAGCCTCCGAGGCTTCACACTACACCTTCACTCAAATTCTGCCATGCATCAAACCCTTTTACTAGCCATCTCGGCCCCGCATTCACCATGAGTAAGACCAAAATTACCAGCATGTCGCAATGCCCAAGGCACCCGCAAAGGAAACCAGACACCAATGCCATAGCAGATCCTCTCGCTGCAACCTCTCCATTCCCCTCCGAGAGAAACGCAACGCCGGCAGGCACAATGCTACCCACGCTTTAAGATCATTCAGGCTGTTCTGGTGCCTCAAAGATGCATTTGGATCTCTGCTAGAAAGCATAAAGAGATACCCGCAGCTATAACGAACACGAGGCAGCTCAGGCCTCTCCTGGCGCTGTTTTTCTCATGGCAGCAGATTCAGAAAATCTCACCCCATCACAAATGCCATCACCAGGCTATTTGTCCTATCGCCAGAGCGTGAAACCTGCACAATGAGTCCCCTGATGAATATCAAGGGCTTCCCACCAAGCCACCTTCCACAATTTAAGGAAACAAAACACTTCACAACTGTTATATACAACTCTGGGATGTCACATCATCCATCATTCACGTCTGCATTTTTCTATGCCTCTGTTTATGTAGCGGTTCACACAGAATGTCAAAAAGAGAAAGAAAAAGAGTCTGCTTCCCGAGCTGCTGATCTCGGCTCAAGCAAGTTACCTACTCGAATTGTTGAACATTAGACCCAGCAACCATGCCTGGCAAACTAACAGCCTACACTAAAAGCACATGCGCCCAGCCTAACGGTTTTTGGTTGCATTGGAAACTTGAAATTTTGATGATTTATGGTGTGTATATACAGGCAGAAAGAGTCAAACATAAACAATAGGAAATTCAACCTCTTATCCTATTGTGTAGGTCATCACCACAACAATAGGCTCCAACTGCAATCCAACCGTTAGCCCAGGGTCAATCTCTTGGACTACACCCTACGTTCGCTCAACCGCACCCGCCTCTCGTAGCAAGCTTAAATATTCTTCAAGCTCAATTTAAACCATCTTCTCTTCGACCCAGTCACCCGCCTCTTAACTTTCTCGGCTTCCTTAACACAGCTGCAATTTCCGAATCGAGTCCTCCAACGCCATCTCATATTCACCTCTTGTCTCCTTAGGGCAAGCTTTATTTGCTTGCGGCTTCTTCACGAGCCCAATAGTTTCGCGTGTGTGGCTCCATTCCTTTCTCTACCATCTCTACCTCAGACTCTTGCGTCTCTTTCTTTCCTTACGAGCTTCGAGACTAGTAAGACAAGGAGGCGTATCGTGGTATTAACGCACTTTTCTAGGCTTATCACGTCAGACACACAACCACGATCATCGACATGGATGGATATACGTTCGAGAAAAATCAGGCCAGCCCCGCTAGGAAGTCCCGCGCTCACTCATTGTCCCAGGCCCTCGCCGATATCAACATCATGGTCCGCGATGAGTCTCCACCACACTATCAGGGCCTCTCAGACCTGAACGAGCATGTTTATGGAGATTGTGAGTACCTGCAATTACCCAAGCATACCTACAAAGACCTCTTGCTAACTCCTTCCCAGTGCGTGAGGAGAACGCTTGTCCCCATTCTGCCGTGGACTCCAAGGTTATGCATGATGCTAATTTGTCCACGAAATCTCTACCCCGCCACATTCCCGACGCCACTCCTCCAGTCGAGAGCAGTGACTCTGAAGCCGAGAACTCTGCAGGCGAGATGTCCGAGAGGAAGCTGAGACCCTGGTGCTCTCGGCCTCAACCCGTACCATTCCTCAAGGCCGGTGGCAATCTGCTACCAAGCCTGCAAGCCGCACGACGCCGATATAAATTCTCTGTCAAGCAGAAGCTTGCAGATAGGCTTGCGGCATCTTGCATCAGATACAACGGCAATAACTATCTCCCAATGTCCGCGCCAATCATCACGATCCTGTCCCCGCTGTGGGCCGATACCAAGCCGTTCACAGACGTAGGCATGTTTGAGAAGCTGCTCATGGACGAGGGAACCAACATTGCTCGCGCTGACCATGCGATTGCTGTTCTCAAGCGCATTGGAGAGTATTGCCAAGATCTAGTCATCAAGTCTTCGGTGAAGACTTTAGTGTATGGCGACGTCTTCGGTCGGGGGTCGGGTGATGTCAGCACAGAAAATGACTGGGTGAAGGCGTTCCAGGCTTTGCCCAATCTGAAAAGCATCATCATCGACAACGGCGCTGACACCTTTAGCCCTTGCTTCAAGCACACGGTCTCACGCATCAAAGCTGCTCTTACTCTGGTGTATGAGGCCAAGAAGGCTCCAATCTTCATCGTAGTTTAGGCCGCCTACTACAAGGTAGACATTCCTCATTTGTTTTCAATTTGGATTGTCACTTTCTGATACCTCATATTTTCAAGGTATCAAGGGTCTTTAAACTATGTTAGCTTAGTGAGTCTAACTTCTGCACCATTGGTGTTTCCATTTCATGCTTTCTGTACTTCCTCGGTTATTAAAGTCTTCTTCCTGTATTGGAGTCCTTTGCACGAAATGTTTGCGCTGTGATGGCGAGGCTCCAACCATGTAAGCAACAACCATCATGCCTGACTATGCGATTCGACTTGGAAGGTCATGTGGATGAATCGGGTTTTGCGCGATGGCACTGTTCCACCAGAACTGTCGACCAGATTCAAGTATATTTGGGGCCGCGTCTGATTTTACGCAGCTTAATCTTATTGCGACATCTAATGAAAGGAAAAGATTGGCTATTTCCAACAGTAACAGCAGCACCGTCTGACCATTGGTCAAGCGACTCAAGTCAGACCGATCAGCCTTGTCATACTGTATCTGCCAAGCGGGACTATACACTTGAAGCGAGGATATTTCAGCGCAATACCCAAACACACTCGTACATCCTACTAGAGAGCTCGTTACTCAACATCACTACGACTTTTTGGACCACTAACTAGGAGTTAATTGCGTTTTCTAGTAATGGCTCAAAGATGCTTAGTGTTATCGCTATCCCGGAAAAGTGCCATCCCTACCAGATATGGACCCAGACTTCGACCCATAATTACCTCGCACGCCGACGCGTAGATGTGGAGTTGTAGAGTTGTGGTTGTGATATCTTCGAGCTGCTGAGAAGGGAGAAACTATGTGCGCGACCTTCTGAATGCTGGCGACCAGACGTCATTAGAAATCATTGGAATTCTTGAAAAGTGAAGGTAAGAAGGTGACACATACCCTGTTTTGGACTTCTCCTCGGCCATTACCCTCACGCCGCCATATTGTGTAGTCTTCGTTGTCGGCTGCGTTCAACTTCATTGGAAGCCTTTGAGACTTGTTTAGTCGTCGAGCCGGCATGTTGAAGAGTCATCTAGTTATTGGCGCTAATGACTGGAGTAAGAGAAGGCCGCCCCGCCTTGTCAAGAGCTCTTTGGGGCCCTGCGATTCCGGAGCTCAAACTGTGTACGAACTAGCTCATTCTCCACTTCTTGAAGCTACCTAGCGAGACTAAATATATGGTGTATGAACTACTGCCGCCATTGCGTGACAAATGGATCTCAATTCGTTCGGGCTATAGCTGGCTATTTTTCAGAAAAGTGTTGAGAAAAGCTATTATGGAAATGATGATCCTTGTCAGCCGCACTATACATATGTAGATTTTAAAGATATTCACCATCTCTTTCGATTATTACGGAACCAAATTCTTGGGCTAAACGGGTTTAGGGAATGGATCCTTTCGTATCTATGAAAAGCTTCGTAGGAGACTTTTGGCCAATGTCGAGGCAAGAGCAGAATGAAATTTGCAAAGATGAATCACCAGGCATTTATCACACCTGCATGCCGCCATGACTGAATGTTGGCTTATAAAGTAGACAATAACTGTATATATTTTCAAAAAAGAGAGTGACATTAAGTAGAGAGTGCTACGACATAATGAAAGTTCTTCCGATCCACCAACATTCCCCACCTGCTCCATCAGACTCATCGGCCGTGACATATTCGCCGTGTAATAGTATCTCCGTAGCAGGAGCCGATGTCCTGACCGTTGACAAAGCGATTATCTATCATCATTGTTAGGGAGTCTTGTCAAATATCACATATCGGAAACTTCGAAAGTAACCGAAACCCCTACAACAGTGAAGGGTGTGGAGAAGAAGTTAAAAAAAAGGGAATCGACACCTATGTAATGTAAGAAGTAAGGCATACCTTAATTGTGAATCAGCTTGCCGTTCTGGCAAGAATATTCGGCTCCATTGTAGCAGTCCCTGTTGCACCGGAAATAGGGAGTGCCGTTCAAGACGGGGCAGAGGAAGGTACCATCCCAGCAGATATACTATCAAATTGTTAGCATCTATCAATCATCCACAACTCTATTTTTGCCCCGTCCTTGTCTAATACATACCTTTCCGGGAACATAAGGCTGACCAGCACAGTCCAAAGTTCCTTGTTGCGGAGAGTACTGCTGGAGGCGATTGCTTCCGTCGCAATAATACTGGCGAACAGAGTAGCATGCCTGTCCGCATGGAAGATAGGGCTCCCCGTTGAGTACGGGGCATAGGACGTTGCCCGGGAAGCACGTGTACTTGGTGGGGTCATAGCGAGCTTCGCCACACGGTAGGAGGTTTGCGGAGGCGAGGGCAAGGAAGGGAGCGAGAAGGAGGAGCTTCATTATGAACTATGAATTAGGGTTGGGATTGATATGAGTGGTTATGAGCTTGGCTAGATTAGACTGGACTTGATGTGATCTCTTCAGTGGAGAGCAGACTGAGATGTTAATGAATGGGGCTTTATACTTCAGGGTCTCTCCATCTCGTTCCCATCCTCTTCCCATCCTAACGGTCCATCTCAGCTCACTGTCTATTCTTAGTTCTCGGTTCCCTGGGCCATCATCCAATATCATCTCCCGCCCTCCGCCTCAATATTTCTCCAATAGCCTCTCATTCAGTGGGAATGACTTCTACTCTCAGCCCTCGTTCCTTTGGTTAAACGAGTACTATCGTCATATCAGAACTCCGCCTTGTCATATGCCTGACTGTTTTTAGAACCATTTTCAATTTTCTTCCTAGATCCAGCGGTATGTCTTGCCGTCTCACAAATTCTCCTCTTCGCTCTCTGATTCCTCAAGCCGTTCTCCAGACGCCACCGATCTGCTATACGGTGTTCCCGCTCCTCATCATTTGTCCGCCTATTCACGCATACGGTGAACATTTAGATTAGGTTAACACCACATCTCCTTGATACAGCCGTTTGCAGCGCGCCCCTTCCACTCAGGCCCGTTGTTCACAAGCCCAGCCATTCTCAGCCCTCTTAGCCGCAGACCTCTATTTGGCTGACATCACTTCATCGAATGATGCCAAGCATGGGTTAGCTCACGATCGGGTGCTCGTGACCGGTTCCAGTGTCACGTGGCTTCGTATTTCTTATGTGACAATAGCTTAGAATAGGGTCGCGGAGACGGGTGACATGACGTGACGTCGATCGTATAGAGCAGGGAGAAATACGGCAGCGCGTGGTTCATGTCCACAGAAGCGAGTATTTGTGAAACAGTGAATAGGAAGCGCACCAAACAAAGTAAAACTGTACAAGAAGATATAAGGCCAAGAATAGTATGTGATGGCTCAACCAATCGTTGTGTTAATGGAGCTAGTGATTTTGATGGCTTGGATGAAGGACACGAAAGTGGAAGATATGCAATGTATAGCCAAGGCGCAAGCAGTAAGACATTGGATACAATGGAGTGGAGATCCCGTGAATAATCTGCAGACACAAAACGAGAAGGGCGAAGAATGAGAAGAGTGGTGAGCGTATTACCTAGTCAACAAGGATATCACGTCGCCTCTCGAATGTGACATTTTCTTGCGAATCTAAGACTCCCAGCATCTCATTCACGCTGCCAAACTTCTCATGTACCTTTCCTAGCACCCGATCCCTTGCTTTCTCAGCCGTATCTTTTTTTTTTTTTCAGTCACACCAGCTTAGCGACTCCACTTCCTTGGCAATAACTTCGTCTTTTACGGCATCTCAGCCCAGCCCCGTACACTTATTTTCTCCTTTCTCAGAGTTGAGAAATGGAATATCCGATTCCCAGTCCATGGCGATAATATCGGCAGATATGAAAGCATCTTCCATCGTACTCGCTATCACTCCAGTTGGGCCGCACTTTACCCAGCCAGCGCAATAGAAGCCGGGTATGTGACCCGATAATAAGCCCATAGGACCAGTGTTAGATCTAATTACACAGCCATAAGGGTCATTAAGGATAATACCGAGTTTGGGGTCGAAAGGAGGTCCAAGATCAGAGAGTCCGGGAAGGGGCGCTGATTTGTAGCGCACGGAGCGAAAAGCCACGGAAGCAGGTAGAGTTATTGTCTCTACAGGTACCACAGACGCGGACTTGGAGAATGGATCGGTATCTGGCGCAAAGACTTGTTTGTTGGAAGTTACGGAGGAAAGGTGGCTAGACTCTTGAAAATGATTCATGGGTTTGGGGACGAGCAGGAAGGAAAGAGCCCATAATCTAGTCGTGGAGGAGCCTTTGGTTAGGACTTGGGCGATGCGTTTTTGGACTCGGGGGAGTGTGTTGATCTCTGGTGGATAGAGAGGTGTCGATTGGTTCGAATGCGACAGAGGGGATGTTCATCAGTTCGCGGACTTCTTTGACAGTAAACGCTGCCTATATGACACTCATTAGATCAAATTCTAGATATTTATGATCTCGATCAGTGGAACCCATATCTGCAAAGGACCTCATCTACCAACAACTTTCACAAATTTGACTTAACTCCGCGACAGTGTCTCCAACGCTTGTTCCGTGATATCCGTCTTTCTCAGCGCATCCACCGGTGTCAAAAGAATCCTCACAACATCTAACGCCGCGTTCCCCTGACCTATGATTACAGCCTGCTCCCCTTCTCCCAAACTGAGTTCTAAGCCCTGGAACCCCCGGGTAGAGCCCGAAGGTGGCCCGGACCATGGCTGGCCCACGTCCCTAGCTACGATTGGCACGTGACCACCCACAGCATATATTCTACTCGAATCCACGAGAGCTTCACCTCTCAATGATTCGTCTGATCTGCAATCGAACCCGTACTTCTGCTGCTCTCATATTTGCCTTCCTGCCTAAGTGACCTTACAGACAGCGAGGCGCTTAACAGCTATTAAGGTGACATTAATTATAGATTAACAGGACAGACTAATAGTAGACTGCACAGAACAGTCTGCTAAATATAATAGCAGCTCGCAATAAATAAGAGTAGAAAGAGAGCTATATAGTATAATAAGGTGACAGCAAGACAGCAGGTTGATAGAGGGTGAGTGAATGCGCGCGTTAGGCCTCCCTGGGTGTAGACAAGGCGATTTTCTAGCGAGGCGGGTATAATTAACGGAGAAAGCGTTGACAATGTATCAACAGGATAGATATGGGTCCATTTTTGGGCTCGCTTAGTGTTGCGAATTGAAGATTCTGCGCCGGAAAGCAACAAAAGGATGCGGGAGCTAGCCAATAAGAGTTGACGGGTTGCAGGGGTTGAACTTGGCATTTTGGGAGCGAGTGACTCCAAAAGCGGTGATAGAAAACCTCCAAAACGGAGTGAAAAGTCCCCGTACATAGAGTTACTATGGGTAATCTGGCCCCACTATCCCGTACCGTACGTGAAACTAGGCCACTTGCACTAGGTGCGGATGTCCGAACGCCGGAGTTGACTCCGGCTCCCCACGCGACCGCCAGCCACAACCGCTACCGAACCCGACCCGTAGCCCTGGAATGGAAGAAATATAGGTGCATAAATACTGCGCATGGTCGAAATGCATAGTCAGCTACGAGTTCTTTCGGAGATTGTTGTTGTTGAAGACTTCACTCGAGATATTATTTGAAAACTGGATATTTGAAGTGTGAGATTAGAGTACGGATTTGGACTTCACATTGATAAAGAGAAGGATAGGAAATATGGCTGCTCCAGGTGGAAAGTTCTATATCCAAGACGTCATCAAAAATATAGCGCCGCATCATGAGAGCTTTGAGAAGCTCTGGGAGACAAAGTGGAAGAAATTTGTACGTCCAAATTCTCCCTCCCAACTCTGCCATACCACATACCACAACCCCAAATCCAATGATAATGGTCTTCCTGACCTTCCCCCCAGGCGGTAATGGGCGTCTATCCCTTCATGTTTGGCACGGCGTCGGACTTCCAGCCCGTCGTCAACGAACTTATCAGCAAAGACATGAAAGAGCCATACAATTGGGATGAGTACGCGCAAACGTTCTTCCCACAGGCCGAGAAACTGGCCAGCATTGCGCAAGAGGCCGAGAATAAGGGCGAGATTGAGAAGGCGAGCGAGTTTTATTTGAGGGCTAGTGCCGTGTATAGGATCGCGAGGTTTCCGGCGCCGAGAAGTGAGGTGCAGCGCGAGGCGTGGGAGAGAGGGAAGAAGGTCGCTATCAAGGGTCTTGGGTACGTACTCCACTCCCCTTCTAATTCGTATTACCTGGAAGATGAAGAAGCTCACACTACCCAGTCTCCGCCCGCACCCCGTCCATGAAATCCTCGTCCCACACACGCACCGCCTGACCGCC
The DNA here is from genome assembly GCA_001599595.1 of Beverwykella pulmonaria. Lineage (NCBI taxonomy): Eukaryota > Fungi > Ascomycota > Dothideomycetes > Pleosporales > Melanommataceae > Beverwykella > Beverwykella pulmonaria. The sequence continues at coordinate 1,568,137 of BCHH01000008.1, read as the reverse complement.
GAAGGCCACCACATTCCCATCTACTACCTGCACCCCACCCCAACATCTACCAGCTCGACTACGCCCCTCGTAATAATCTTTACTGGGCTCGATGGGTACCGCACCGAGCTCGCCGTCTGGATGGAGTCCTGGCGCCGCAACGGAGTCGCAACCCTCATCCTCGAGATCCCCGGCACAGGTGACTGCCCTGCCGACCCGTCCGACCCCACTTCCCCAGACCGCCTGTACTCGAGTTTGTTTGACTGGGTGGGGCAGCAGAAGGGTATCGATCAGAAGAAGGTTGCTGTTTGGGGGTTTAGTACGGGCGGTTATTATGCGATTCGAGTTGCGCACACGCACCACGATAAGTTAGCTGGAGCGGTGAGCCAGGGCGGGGGATGCCATTTCATGTTCGATGAGCGCTGGCTCAACGAGGTGAACCATCTTGAGTACCCGTTCGATCTCGCAGATACCTTGGCCTACAAATTTGGCTATGGAACCGACGTCTCCTCCTTCAAATCGTCCGCCATGTCCAAGTTCTCGCTCCTCGAGGACGGCACGCTCGATCGGAAAGAATGTGCCAGACTGCTTCTTATCAACGGGACTGGGGATGAGATATTCCCGGTTGATGATTGCTATCTTGCGTGCGAGCATGGTAGGCCAAAGGAGGGAAGATTTGTAAGAGGCACGAAGCATATGGGCGAGCCAGACAGCTTTTTTATTATTTTGGAGTGGTTGTATGGATTACTAGGGGTGGAGGCAAGGGCCGTGGAACAGGTTAGGTCACTTCCGTTTAAGCCGAAGTTTGATATGGCGGGCGAGGTGATTGCGGAGGCGAACGGCCACGCAAATGGGCTGAAGAATGGACATGCGAACGGGGTGACAAACGAACATGCCAATGGACAAGCACTACATACGTAGAAGGATTTTGGATGTAAATAGTTAGGAGGGATTAAGAATAACATTGAGGGACATATGAACAATCGCCTACAATTAATATTCTCGTACCAGTATGTCATGTTCTCTCGGATAATACTTCATTTCCTTAGTTCATGTACAGTACCCAATTACGTGTCTACCTGCTCTGTTATGTTCCGAGATTTGGCGGAGGTGTCTGGTAGCTAGCTGTTGAATTATGTATCTAAGTTTGAAAGTTAGCGCTTGCCGTGGATCTGCGTATGTGCACCATCGGGTCGAAAATAGTTTGCTCATACTAAAACAAAGGCAAAATATTAAAAGTTCAACTTGCAATTCGGTGAAGATCTAGTCATCACAATGAAGCGCGTAGATAGTAGCAGTACGCAATTACTCTACTCTAGAAGATTTTTGTTCCATGCATCGGCAGCCGTGGGAAGCTTCTATATGTAAGGAGATCTGGTGGTCGCCGTCATTCTGAGAGGCCTGTGCAAATATACCCAGGTCCCGCAACAACGATCCATTCACGCCGGTCTACTTCCCTAAGGAAGCGTGTGGATTAACGATGATGTGGGAGAGATATTATTGATCTGAGTATTAGGAAATGAATGAAAGTGAAATGTTGGCGAGAGGGATTGCGGGACTGAGTGGGCTTAGACAAGATGCGAATGAAGGTGTTGACGTTCATGATTTTCAGAAGAGGCCTGGAAAAGATATCTCTATAGCTATCTAGAAAGTAGAAGTGCTACTAAGGCGGCTTACCTTAATCTAACAGATCTAAATCAGATATCTACCATTGTTACGAAACTCGCGATATCAGCAGCGATAAGTTCATTTCCGTGCGTGAAGGAGTAACCTGCAATCAGTAGAGTAAGCCACAGGCGAGCGAATACACGCGACACGAAAGTAGCAGAGGAGGCAAGATCAGATAATAGAGTTGGCGTTCATTAGTGTCAGTGGTAGTGACAGTTCTGAGGTCATCGTAGGCACGTTGGGAGGGGAGATTAAAGAGAAGGATGCGACTCACTTTTCAGCATTCCAGTCGTGCAAGTGAGAAACGGGTTTCACAGTCCTGTTCATCACACGTTAGCCGCGAGTGTAAAGTGTCGGTGATCCAAAGGTGCAAGAGAAGGTGGTGCTCAGAAACGTAGAATGTTCTGTTCATGAATTTTCAGGTAAACCCATTAACATTTGTATACATCATCATTGCGACGAAGGGAAGTTCGAAGAAGGGTGGCGACTTACACTATCCACTACTTTGAGTTGTGAATTGTGCTCAAGCTATTAGGTCCTATGGTTGTCACATTAGCCGCAAGGATGAAAGCACCAGTTATGGAAGTTGCTCTAGAAAGGGAGAAGGGTAGACTCAGATAAAATGAAGATTTTAACATCCAGTATAAATCAGGGAGCAAAAGGGTTATCTATGCATCACAACAAATTGAGAAGAAAACAGGGGATTATTGTGACTTACCCGCCTACATCCATGAGTGGAAGGGAATCAGCATCTTTGGCGTTTTATGCATGTCACATTAAACGTGAATAGCAATAATTGGCTTGTGGAGCTGCGGTAAATGTCGACGCTCATTTGTGATTCAGCAACATGCAATTCAGGATTAGAGTAAGGTAATCATGGCGCGATTATACAGAGATGCTGTGATTGCTGCGGTCGTACATTTGCGCGTCGGTGGCAACGAATCACTACACATTGTAGTGTTCAGAGAGGCAAGATGAGCTCATCTAGTTTCGCGACATCGTCCATGGTCGGCCCAGATATCAAACAACATCAGTCGTGTGGCGTTAGGGAAGGGTGGAGTGAAGGCGTGTCGCGGGTTTGAAAATGAGGAAGCAAGAAACGTGGACGGAAAAATTGCTAGATAAGCTGGGTGGGGCTAAGGGTCTTGGCCGTGGCACCGACGTCTACCATTTTTGGTAAAGGAGGCGAGGTCGTTGAGGACCAATCAAAATGTGTGGCTCCTGGCATGGACAGTGCATTGGCATTGACAGGTAGATCCAGACCTTTAGAAATTGTTGTTGCATAAAGAAGTTGAAATGTATACCGAATGAATTCTCGGCGGTGTTGTTGGAAGCACATAAAGCAGTGCAAGGATGTCCGACGGCAGAGGGCATGATATGCCCAAACACCCGACCTTGGGACTCTTAATTGTTTCTGCAACTTATACCCTTTTGAATTCCCAGGCTCTCTGATGCTGGACCAAGTGACTATATTCGGAGACACCAATGCAAAAGTTCCTAGCCCCAATACATGCCGACTACGTAGACCTTCGGTCGCGTTTAAATGATGGACAGCTTGGTGAGACTGATGTGGTCATATGTGACAGATAATACGTCAATCTGAGAAGCATCGTCGGGTATATCTCACTTCTTCATACACACTGCTTCAAGGTTGTTGCCATCAGGGTCAAGTATATATGCAGCGTAGAAAGGCTGACGGCTCATCTCGTCTCGGTTATAAGGTTTGCCATTGTCGGTCCCACCGTTCGACCTACAACATTGTTGTTAGCTCTTTACTGCACATAATATATGTTCAGCCACTCACAATCCGAGGCCATGGAATTTGTCAACAGCGGCATTGTCTGCTGGCGTCAGTTCATCAATCCAAACGCCGTATTGGTGATAGCTCTTACTTGGAGCATCGATGGCGATGTGCATGGGATATGGGGAATGCTCTTCTGGGACAGCCCACAGCCAAATGTAAGGATAGTCGGTGCCATAGCCAACCGTCTTATTGTTCTGGGCTCGGATTATCTCGGTGTACCCAAGCGGCTTAAGTACCTCTCCGTAAAAAGACTGCATGACAGGCATACGTGATGCTTTCACGTAGACGAATAAGTGGTTGATTGTCATTGTCCTAATTGAGGAGGTAGAGCCGGGGAGTTGGAGTAGAGAAAGAAATCGAGGGTGAGTTCAGCGCTGGTCAAAGAATTGGGTGTTTCTGAACCATAATCACTTATTTCACTCAAGAAGTGCCCTTGTAACAAAGTTTGAAGTTATTAGTAAGTTGGTTGCGGATGACTGATGTGTTCGGAATTCCGGGTGGTGGACGCATGAAGATGTTCATTACGAGATCCGTATGCTGTATTTGGCTATCCACCGCCTGCTGCCTAGAACCAGACAGCACCATCATATAGAAAGTACATGCTCAAGAAGCCAAGCATTATGCTGCGCAAAGGTGATGAACGGGGCTGGAGGAGTTAAGCGGAGTATTCGAACGTCGAATTCTCTAAAGCGCTAGTGCCGAAATGGGCCAAGATAGCATTTGTAATCCACGCTAAGCCTCCTCAATGCGTCCCTGCACGGCCTTCAATTTTCAGCTTTCCGTCTAAGATGATGCTTCTATCCCAGAACCAGTCACTGTTTTCTTCTACCTTGTTCTTCATGTCTATTTTTGCGTGTGGGTCTTGGCTGCGACTCGTCAATCCTATTTGAAATCGTAAATGCTGCGCTTTTAAAGCACTACCGCCATCAAGTAATTTTCAACAGTGTTATATAACCGGAACCCCGAGAGATGGAAAGGAAGTCGACACACAACAAAGCGCTAAGGATAGGCGAGATGGACGCCCATTTTAAGTGTCTGATATGCAAGAAGACTTTTACTCAAAGTCCGAACCCCTCTCTACTTTCCGGAAATGCTGGTTGACCTGCTGCAGAATCTTCCCTAGTTCGGCACAATAAACGTTGTACACCGGGCCCAGCCCCTAGTTTGCGGCAGAAGTCGTGTCGGCAGTGTATGTTGCTATCCTTTTCAATGTCGTACTCTCATTTTGGGCAGCACGCGCGCCCAGCACGGTCGGAATGTATTCAACCTGCCATAAGTTTTAGGCTGATCAAGTCCATTCTCGTTAACAGGCACGAATTCGAAGACGAAGTGCGATTTACAACGTCCAAAATGTACAAGATGTGAGCAACGCGATACTACATGCGAGTATGTTGTCCCAATGACGAGGGGGACTCGGCTATCGTCGTCGTGTTCTATGGAAGATGGTTCGATAGATGTCAGTATGCAGGTACAAGATGGCAGGAGCGATAACCTTAATCCGACCGTAGGCACGGTGCCTATCAGCCTCACAGATACGCCACAGCTTCTCTTCAAGTATGTTCATTTGGCTTTCACCTTTGTTTATACCACTCTAAGCTCGTTGGACGCATCATGGCGCTCAAATAAACGGGGTCCACGTGCACCTAGCATGATCTGGGTATAGTCGTGCTGAAAACACATTTCGAGAACATGGCTAACTGGTACTAAAGTGACGATGTAGACTATGACTTGGATTTATCTTTCCCATCATTCGGATTCATCAGCCCATCGATATCAACAGCGGATCAAATCAATCTCCTGTCAACAAATAAGGACCCTTTTGCAAATTTTCAATGGGCAACGACCGGCCTCTCAAATCCTTTAGCTGCACCGGTCACGCATCTTAATGTCGAAGCTTCAAATACCAGCACTGAAACCTCACCTGACAGTAATGAATTTGCGTACGACGATTGGCTACTTTGGAATCCGGGCCCTTCAAAGTCGACCCCTCCACTAGTGAGACACAGCATGGAGACTCTACTTCGAGTTATCAAGACATGGCCCAAAATGCTTTCAAAGAACTTTCAGATACCACCAATGCTGCATTTCGTTCATACCAGCCCCGATACAATACTACAACCAATGACCAACTGCATCACCATCTCAAAAATGTGGGCAGGCCAAAGCGATGGTGCAACTGAGATTGTCCGCCAGACGATCATACAAGAGATGCGATCACTCTTCGAACAAGTAAGAAAACACAATTCAATGATGTACTGCTTGCTGACTCTTATCGCAGTACTGGTCAATGGACGAAAGAAATCTCCTCTCAGCCATGCAAGCCCTCGTTATGTACACAGTAATCCTTATGTTCCCCGGCAAAAGCCAACTCTCCGTCTCCTTAGTCGACCCCGCCATTTTCATGGCACTCCGAAAAGTGGTTTCATATGTCGCAAAAACAGGGATGATGTTGGTAGAAGAGCGGGACAATGAGCGCCCCTCCTGGGAATCCTGGGTCCACATCACAGCCAAGCGCCGCGCAGTCTTCACGCTCTACCTCCTCCACTGGTCTTACAGCATCTACCACAACCTACCCTCCTTTGAATGTAGCCAGCTCGGCTTCATGCCGGCCCCCGCTCCAAAGTTCCTTTGGCAGGCTGAAACGAAAGAGAAATGGGAAGATTTGTACACACGATGGCTGGCCCAATGGGGCGACTGCCCATACATGATGCGGGAGTTTGCTGAGATACAGGCAGGTACCACGCTGGAGAGGAGATCAGAAATTTGGCTCGAGGATGCAGATGAATTGGGCATCCTCTTTTTCTCGATTGGTACCACTGTTCATCCTTGTGTGGAGTGGTGGTAATTGCTTACGGTAGGCTGTAGTCAATGCGACGGAAAGAGAATCAGCTTTCGAGTACGGGACTGGGATTCCCGTTCTCACGTCTCCATAAGAGCTGATACTTCGATCCCGAGGATGCTTCCTTCTACGAACGCGACGCGCCACTCTGGAGGAGTTGCCTTCGAGGCTTGGCATGCCTAAACCCCGACCTCCGGACCATAGTCCTACGATCAACATAAGACGATCTACACCGTCGATTACTCCAATGACAAGTTCGACTCGCACATCGAACATGGTAATTTGAGGTCAGCAAGCACACGGCATATTAACTCAAGCGCCCACTGTTGATACCTTCACTTGGACTAAAGATCATATACACCTCATTCTCGCGCCGTACCTGAAGCAACTTTCGCTGCGCTTGTTACGACTCATCATCATAATGTTGGCACGCCACCAACTTGAAAAGAGTGGCAACAAAGTGGCAAAACATGGGCAGGGGTCAACAAGCACGCGTTTGAAATGGAGATTTCCACGGCACTAACGGCTAGAAGAGCCTGGACCTTGAGGGGATGAGGAGTGAAGATTCTGTGATGTTATGCAGTAAGTCTCGATATGGGGAGGGATAGCTGGTAAATACTGGACAAGGATACCTATACTCTTCCAAATGAGGATATGCAGATCGAGGGCGTCGAACGGTCATGAGGTCTACTTTTCAATTTGGACAAGACATGACTTGGAGGCGACACCTGGCTGGTTGGGCTTGGGGTTTTCGGGTTGGGTTGATCAGACATTCATACATGTCATCCAACGTGCTTGCGGCACAGCAAGTTGGATATAGGCATATGCCCATTCCATATACGATTGAGACATAGCGGTTTGATACAAGGCAGTTTCCCTGGCAATCGGCAACTAACAAATCACCAATTCTCCTCCATACAACCCCAGATTCCCCGAGCGCTGACTGTGTTGGTACCTGAAGGACGAGGCTGATGCGCTGCACGTCATTTCGGAAATCTAAATCTGATGACATCCGACATGGACCACGTCTTGCGCATCGGTCTCCGACAGCTCACAACTCAAGCCGCGACACGGGCAACGCCGTGTGTTTCATGTCAGCCCAAAGTTGCGTAGTCTGAAGTGGGGAGAGGTGGGCCAATGAAATGCGTGCAGTACCGCTTCCGGCTCAGGTTAGCGCGTGTCGAGGGGAATTTGACTTTGGTGTTGTGATGGAGGCGCAGGAAGGTTTAGCTAAGCTTCAAGAGTGAGCGCGTGAGATTGGTTTTTTTTCTTAGTTTTTTTTAGAGACACAAGCAAGGAAATAGAAGGTGTATATGAATGACGCGTTAACGGAAGGCCATGATCCATGGGTAAGGCTGATTGGAGCCGTCCTTGAAACTGCAGGAACAGCGGGAGCGGCCCCTCAACCCAAGGTTTAGAAGATGCCAGGATGTCGATAGCGCGAATAAATCGGTCTTGACATGAAGATACACAAGACAGTCTAAAAGAAACGTTAGATCAGGTGGTGCGTCGGAGAGATGGGCTATGAGCTGGGCTGAGATGTGTTATTATTGCAAAGCAACGCGTCCTATTTCCAGTAAATGGATATAAGCGGTGATATTCCTTTATTGAAAGCAGAGCCGCCGTCGTACAGTTTGATTGCCCACCTTCAGCCGCCGCTCGACGGGGGACAGTCGTGCTGTGGCTGCGACGATGTTCGTGGGAGGGCTCGGCGGCCAATCCCCGCGAGGCGCCCGCACAGCGAGTGTATCAGAGGCATATCGATTGGGACTTTGGCGTCTCAATCGATAGACGATAGCTAACCATTCCATGCTTGCGGGCGTGCGTGCTGCAGAAGAAATCATAATGCGGAGAGCTAACCTCCTAAATTTGTCCCTCTGCTCGTTCTGTCCTGGCGGCCCGCTCCCGAGCAGCCCCCTTTTCGCATGAAGGTCGAGAAATTGCCTCATCTGAACATTGGCACGGTCAAATCTGGCAGGAAAGGGGGCATCCTAGTGCAATCTGGTGCATCGTGAGGGATTGCGACGATTCAGTTCAGGCCCCAGGGTCGACGGTGCCCTGCGTGCCCGACACCATGACTGTGGAAGGTGATCGCCCGGAAAGTTTGTTTACACAACAACAAACGCGTCTGGGTGGCGAATAACACGCCGCACAACAGTGGTACGCCCGTAGAAAGAGGAAATAGAATCTGCAGCTGGCTGCACGGCGTTCTGGCGGCTGCGTGCTCATACAGGTACATTGGACTGGCACCCGAGGTGCTTCTTTGTTCTGCAGGCGGCGCAGACGATTCGACCACGCGGCTCGGCGACGTGCTGCTTCCAACGGCCACCTGCAGGGCGCTCGGATGGATGCGCACGGCCCACCGAACAAGTGGCCAGGCGAAAAAGAATCCTCGAACGCGAGCCCAGCGCGTCTCTCCTCCTCTTCTTTCCCCATCCCCCTCCGGTCGCAGAGCAACTCAGAAAGGGCCTTTTCGTCGCCTGCGCCCTCGAACGCACCTCCCATCCTCAGTTGCATCCGTACCGGTGCTGCTATCCTTGGAGTTCGCCGCCGTCGCCCCTGCTCGCTATTGTTGTTTACGCACCCACGCGCATTCCAGCCTCGGCCACGACTCCACACGTCACCCGCTCACGACGAATCGCCTACGGCCACGAGCACCACCAACGTTCCACTCCTTCTCCGCCCTCTCATCGACAACGCCTTCTCCCGCGCTTCACTCTACCACCACGCTCGCAGGCCTTGCATGGAGATCATCCGGGCACACACGGCCACCGCCATCGCTCGCTGAGGGGATTCGTCTGGAAGAGACGAAGATCGAGAACGGCGCTCCTGCGGACCAGACCGGCTCAGTGTCATCACAGCATTCCACGTATTCATAGCACGCCGCGCGCCCTGCAGCCCGCCAACACCTGCGCTATCGTTATCGATTGATTGAAGGCCGGATTCCTCTTCAATGCCCGCTGCTGCCTCCCACCAACACTAACCTTTGGACGACACTCGTGCTGTGGATAGCAACACCGCATCACGTCGCTCCCATTACTGCGCGACAGCAAACCTTTCGACACAGTCACGCGATCCTTCAATTCTCGACTATGGACTTCGCCTATTCGCCGCACCCCGAGCCCGGAGGTACCATGCACCTGCCTTCTCCCACTCACCCGCACAGCTATCGCATGGACGGCACCCATTTTTCCTCGATCCAGCAACTTCGGCGTTCTCTGTCGAGGTCGCCATCCAAACCCTCGCGCTTTCACCTGCGCAAATCTGACTCACCCGGCTCACCCATTTCACCTCTCGCTCTCGCACGCGCCTTCAGCCCGCGGCAGTTCAGAGACACCAATCCCCCCACCACTGGCCCCGACTCACCTCACTCCCACACACCCGCAACAACCACCAAGAAAAAGTTTACCCTCCGCCGCACTGCGCCGTTCCGATCATCGCCGCGCAACCGGCCCAACTCCAAGAGCCCGCGCCGAGTGTTGGGTGATTCGACAGACCAAGGAAACGCGAGTCCCTTCGCCCCCAGACGCCCTTCCGGAGAGGAGAACTATCCCGTCCGCAGGATCAGCGCGGAGTACCTTGAAAAAATGGGTACCGACCAGAGGCTCGTCGCGCGATACGACATTAACGATAAGCCGATAAAATTCGAGTTCGCCCGATCCAGACAACAAGACCCCAGTGCGCCAGGCGCCAACTGCATGGTTCCCATGAAATCGAGCCCCCTCAAACGGAGCGATGGGGTGATGAACTTGGACACCGCAGACCAGGGAAGCGGAAGCCCCATCGCCAAGAGAAGAAGTCTGCACGGCGCATCCAGCTTCGGTGCCGACTTTGACGTCTTTGAGCATGGACCAACGTCGCGGTTGTCTGGAGAGGAACCGCGACAAGTACCTGACGTCGACAATGGAAGCCCATTCTCGTTCTCTGCCCCGCTGAGCAACGTCAACACACCACTGCGGAAGACCACCTCCCTGAGAAAGTCCACATTATCCCAGCGGCAATTTTCGAGCACCCCACGGCCAAAGCCGATGTACGACGGCGAGTTCGCCCTCCCTATGCAGGCGGCGTCAAAATCTAGGAATCGGATGTCGCTTGACAGCTCTCTTGGACACAGCTCAGGGACAACTCAGTCTCCCTTTCGAAAATCCGGAAACTTTGAACCCCAGCGGTCCATCCCACACCAGGCCTTCATACGTGGCGGCGCTGGTAACCACCAACCCCACCCATTGTCAAACGCCCTCACGCAGTCTCCGTCAATCCCGCATCCTCCTTTGATGACTGATATCCTGAACGGAGTCCCATCACTTACGGAGTCTGGACCCCCTCCAGCTGCCCCGAAGCATCACAACTTCTCCCGATCACTCCCCATCGGTACAACTCGGCCACAGCCCACACAAGAGGATGAGGAATCATTCGAAGGTTCATTTGCAACGCCTGCCGCGTATAGGATGCCGAGACCCAACCCGAGCGCGTTCATGTCCACCGGTCTTTTATCCAAGAAGAACCGGAATGTGGACGAACTTCTCGGCAACAACGGAGGCTACGTCATGCCAGATACGCCATCCAAGCGTATGTCTTTCCCTCCGGCCGTAGTGGATACTCCCGTGGCCAAGCGTGGTAGCATTTTCGGTAAGCCCTCGCAGCCATCCCACGAATTTGGCACCCCGAGTACTCCCTTCAGCGTGCATGCCTCTAAGACTTTGACGGAGTCGTTCGGTAAAGGCGTCAACATCTTTGGGAGCTTTGGTAGCAACCACCAGCGACGAGCTAGTTTCGCGAGTATTGACGGGGAGGACGTTTCCATCTCGCCGTCTGGCAATCATATGACTGATAGCCAATCGAGCGCGGACGATATGCCGCCGACCCCTACCAAGGCGAACGATGGCTCTGGCCGACGGTCAAAGGAGAGCAGCTTGAGGCGGAAGACTTTCCGTCAACGCACCTCCCTTGGTAATGACACATTCGCCGCACCTCAGACTCCGAACATAAGCATTCCGCAAGCGAACAATACACAGAATGGTGAGTTCTCTCCTTCCCAACATTATTTAAGCTCGCTAGACGAAGAACCTTTTCCTTCACGTAGAGGCTTGGAGTCCGCAGCTTGTGATATATCCTCCCCCTCCTATTCAATTTCACCTGCAATTCACGCTGCAACCCCCCTTCGGTTTAAACATTGCTAATAAATCCCCCCTGTCCATAGTCTTTGGTGCCTCGTCCCCACACACGCCGAACGAGTCGTTCTGTCCACCCGACCCAAGCAATCTCTCCATCTCTGGACCACGCCGAGGGTCTCTGCCATTTGGTAATAGCTTGAACAGCAACCCGTTTCCACCTGCAACGCCGACGACACCACGCGATAGCTCCAGCTATTTCGGTGTCACCAAACCGATTGCTCTTGCGGGTCTGACCAAGAACGACATTGACACGTCTTTGACGTCAAGATTCAATAGCGTCGAGGTGATGGAAAAGCGCGGTGAATTTTCTTTCGTCTACAAAGTGCGGAGCCCTGTTGGCGCCCTTGCCTCCCCATCTACAGCGGGCCAGGCCTGGGTTGTCAAGAAGACCAAGAAGCCATACTTCGGGGCTGCCGACCGGGCGAAAAAGATGCGTGAGGTGGAAATTCTCCAAGACTTGCGCGGCCACGAGCATATCGTGTCCCTTATCTCGCACTGGGAATTCGAAAACCATCTGTACATGCAGATGGAATATTGCGAGAGTGGCGACTTGTTTACCTTCCTTGCCAAGGAGGGCAACATAAGCCGACTAGATGATTTCCGCATTTGGAAAATAATGCTGGAGATTGCATCGGTATGTTCGCTCCTCAAAACTAGTAATTCTATACAATACTAACATACACATAGGGCGTCAAGCATATCCACGACAATGGTTACATGCATCTTGATCTTAAACCTGCTAACATCTTCATTGACTTTGGAGGCGCGTTGAAGATTGGCGATTTCGGTTTAGCTAGTGCATGGCCGGCACCTCCACATATCGACGGGGAGGGTGACCGTCATTATCTTGCCCCTGAACTTTTGAACGGCCGCCCAGACAAACCATCTGATATTTACGCGCTCGGCGCGATCATGCTCGAAATCGGTTCTAACAGTGAGCTTCCGGAGAACGGTGCATCATGGAGACAATTACGCTCCGGCGACTTCTCCGGTATGCCAAGCTTGACTTGGAGTTCGGAGAGTACCTTAGACCGCGATGCCGATGGCCACCCCATCATCGAACCACAGATTGTCGATAGATCCGCTGAGTCAAATGGCAGTACTTCTCTACCCACTTGGCAACAGGAGCAGCTTGCGAAGGCACCTCGCTTCATGATGGATCCCAGCGACATAAACTCCTTGAATCGCATGGTGGAGTGGATGATGGCCGAGAATCCGATTCTCAGACCTGTGATCGATCAAGTACTTCACTGTGGCGGTTGCCAGTGGGTCGAGAGCAGGAGTCGGGCAGCAGCGACAATTTTCGAAGGCAACTTCGGTCCGGACGATGATGTCTTGTTCGATAATCATCACGACGTTGAGATGGCGGATATGATGGATACCAGCTAAAATGCATTTGATTGGGATCTGGATTGTTCGCCGCCTTGGGTCTTTGATCTAGATATGGCATGCAAAAATGGCGCACCGTTACAAATGTATGAACAAAGACGACCTTCGGTTTCGTCTTGGACACTGCGACATTTACGTTACGCATTTGGTTGTTAGTCCGCTCTGGACGGTTCGCTTTCTTGGCTACGAAAGGCTGTGTTGCGTGATCGAGACGATAGGTGGAGACATTTTCCGACGACGATGCACACCTTTTCATCATCCTTCACTACATTCAGCAAACCCTTTGGTTGTACCATGGTTGAGCGTCCTCTTCTCGGCGTTTACAGCAAACAAAAACTCAAAAGCATCTTCACAACACCCCCGTTGACGATACGATTCGATTCGCACCATCGTCAACCTTTATGACTTTTTCCACGGCCATGTTCGGAGTATCACAACCTTGCTTGTTTTGTTTGGCTCGGTGCTTTAATGGTTCACGGATACGCATGGGCATGGCATATGCATTGTTCCCCAACACTACTCTTCGCCGCTGGGATATTGCCGCGAGTTGGGGAATTATTGGCGTCTTTCTCTTGTTTTTTGCACTGTGTGTGCTGTATGGTAGGGAAGCTATATGATTGTATGACTTGTTTCTGCACGCTGTGTGTTATGTAGTAGGTAGGGTGGAAGCGAAGATGCCTGTTTACTTGTATGGGATAGGGGATATGACTGATGCGAAAGCTGAGGTTGAGATGAGAGTGGAGGGGTTATGATGGATCTCGGGAGCTTTGTAGACGTAGGCGCTGATTATGAACAATATTCTGATCATATTCATGAGTGTATTTGTTATTTGTTAGTGATGTGGTACGATGAAGGCGTTATCTCGTCTCCTGCCCAAACTGTGGTCTCCCGTTAACAACTGCTAGTTCTCAGGCATATAAACTACTTTCTAGTCTCCTTGTCCTTTTCCTTCTCTTTCTCTCCCTCTTTCTCCTTCTCCGCAGACAGCGCTCTGCATTTTATCAAAAGATCAATCGAGAGATGGCATGTCTTGCACAATTCTAAAACCAAAACTGAGTCATCTTTTGGAAGCACTCGATCCTCTTCTTTCCTCATCCTGTGCGAGTCCTAGCTCATAAATCTTCGCACCAAATTTCATGTCTATGGTGCTTAAGAAAAGAATGCCGAATGGTTTCATTCTGTTGATAGAGATCTTACAGCTAGCTGCATAGTGGTGCGAGCACTAGTCGGCAAGGCATAAGACAGTTGTACGGTGTATACAGCGTACGGGGATAGTAGGGTGGGCAACAGGTTTCTGGTTATTGCTCTGCTAATCTATGTACGAACGCGAGCGATATTTAAGGAGGCGCGCTCGTGCACGGGCATCACGTGGTATAACCACGTGATCCCATGTCGGGCTAGACATACTTTGCGCCGTATCGCTCCTGCGTACGGACACATTCAGAGAATATACGCGAATAAAGCTCGTTGGTGGTGCAAATTTGCACTTGTCGATCTTAAATTAACATTCTACTGGCAAACTCGGCATGTAAAGAGTTCGCTGGACTTGGTCTTAGGAACAGTGCGGGGTGCATTGCCGGACTTTGAATATGTAGTTTGGGTGAGGAAAGAAGGGAGAAAAGGATATATAAACCCAAGATGTCGTCTCCTGTTTGAAAATACCATCGCTGTGGTAATGGAGATGGAATTCTAAAATTATATTTCTCATGAGGTGTAGACTCTTTGTTGTAGACCAAAGAATAACGATGTTGAATAATTGGAGACGGATCAATGGATAGCCTGCAAAAATCCCACTGGAATACCTTGCATTACCTTCCTGGCTGTGGTATTGCCAAATAAGACAAGGCACATTGAAAGGCGGACGAAAAAGCATTACAAATTACAATATGAACCACGTTGAACTGTGTGAAGAGAAGTGCAAGTGACAAATTACCTTCTTTACTCTTCTATATTTTTCTATTTCTTCACTCACAACTAGGTGTTCCTAACTAAAGTGACCGTGACAAATTCTTTTGTTTTATAACTGTTGGAATATATATCGAACGTGGTGATCACGTGGTGATGTTGTGATCACGTGTTTATCACATGAGACACTAGCGACGCTTGGCGGCAAAGGGATGATACAACCTCCTGAGCCTCACCTCAGATAGAGACACACACGAATCAATACTTTGCTTAGAACCCCCTTTATTGCTATTGCAATAGCCCTGTGAAACCAACAATAACAGAAACAACGCTAAAGTGGACCTAGCTACCGGATGCCAAATCCAGCTCGGCCCTGCCTTATATTTTGGTTTCCTTCAGCCAAAGTATGTTCTCATCCAAGTCATGCACTAGATTGACAATAAAATTGGTGAACTATTTATCATATGTGCAACCGTGAATGCGGACGCAAAATCCGAAAATAGGAAAATAAATTACACAAGCCTGAAGCATATATAGACCCCCTCCTAACACTCTGCTCCTTCTTCTCTCTTCACACATCACTGCTTTCTGCGCTTTTCTAAAATAAAATTCGACTATGCACTAGATATTCCTTTTCGTCTTTGAAAATGGCCAAGAATGAAGTCGTATGGTGTGGAGTTTCAAAAGTGGACGTTTTATGACTTTGTATCTCATTTGTCTTTACTGAAGGGATAGAACCCAAAATATTATGGAGTGATCTGTTAGACAAGTTTCAGAAAAAGAAATGGAACATTTCCATATTCGAGAAGAGTTTGTGGCCCTCCGTATGTATTCTGATAGGGCTAAAGGGATAATTGATATCCATGATAAGGTACGGCAGAAGTGTACTGTAACAAGCATTGAAATGAGCCCAGAAGAAAAGCATCGGAAACCGGGTGCTAGTGCATTGGCAATGTAACAAGGACAAAGATGCTTAAAGTGGAAGTGTATAGAGCAGCGGGTTATACAAATCCCTTTGCCTACAAGTCCAACTTTAAGCGTTATCTAAATAGTTCTACACTATTAGCAAAGGTGATCACAGCGGCCACATGCCCAGTTCTTTCTAAAATAAGAAGAACCAAATGCTATGGAATTGGAGTAATCAGGCTCCATATAAGAGATTGCACTGTTCTCTGGCTAGCTTAGGTTAGACCAGAAAGCGAGAGTTGACTATGCGATATAGATGCAGAATTCACACTAGTCTCTCTACACCAGAAAACCTAGTTTAAATTGCCCTTTTGCTCGTAAAGTATCCATAGCCTACAATTATAGAGCAGATGGGCATTTGGGAAGGCTGAAAGACATGTGTGTGTGTGTGCGAACTAGACACGAAATGTTTTAACTCTTTATCCTCCGGCTCTGTTCTTCTTCTCCACGCCCAGATCTGCAGCTTTACCAGAGCTGTGAAACATGTTTATGTGCCTCTTTTTGATCAAATATTTATTTTGAAAGTAAAACTGTTAAAATGGGCATCATAGTGCGCTGGGACTTTGCGAGATAGGAACGACATATCATATCAACCCCCATACGGTCTTTCTGCAATTTTCTTATTGTTCTATAACGTTTGGTCTTACATTGTAGAGAATGCCAAAAACTCATCGCATATATGCTATGTCTGTTCTTGCTGGAAACCAAGGGTGGAAGGAGATATGGATCTAGGTTTGACGTGCTTTCTAAAGTGAACGGATGACAACCCAGTGTTGTTCCTTCCTCGCACTGAAAGTCCCACAATAAAGAACCAAGCACAGAACTATATGTATTTTGTGGAAATTTGCGTTATTCTGAGACGGGGCTATTGAAACGGGGCTGTAAACTCAATCGTATCTGATGACACTGGCGAGCACCTGGATCGAGCTATTGAGAAGAGCTGGGGGTGAAGACAGCTATAGTAATTGCGGCTAACATCACGCAATGATGGTGGTACGTATGTTCGATCAGTGATGAAGATGAACTTCGATGAGGATAAGTAGGATCGAATGCTACGAGTAGCATCACTGAAGGCCATTTCCTTCAACCCATCCTTCACATCTCCCCACTTCCTTTCATTCTCACTCATCCTTACAACAAGCCCAGCAAATCTGAATCTAATTAGTTCTATCTTCCACACCCCACCATCCCACCCATTCTCTTCAAATACAGCACTTACACTGAAGTCCTGGAGTTTAGTAGCGGTCTAATCATATATTGGCTTCTTTATTCGCTTAGAGAGCAGATACGAAAACTTACCCAGCCCTCCCCACAGTTGAGATGCTCTGGGCCAAGGGCGCATATCTTGGTGCATATCCTTGATGGCTCGAGAGATGGGGAAATTGGCGTGGACGCTACGAGGGCGATGAGGGTTGTGAGGAGGATGAACGATTTCATAGTGAGGAGTTCGACTGAATGATCAACAATGGAAGTAGATGATAAAATCAAATGAAGATTGAACGCAATGATGTTGGAAAATCGTGGCTCGTAATAAATAGTTCCCGCTCCCATCTGTGTCACCATGCTAAAAACCTTTTACCATATGTGGCAACCACAGCTCTATCAGTGGACCCGTGCAATAAGACCTGCGTAAATCGTATATTAAAGCGAAAGAAAAGAAGATTAGAGTTCCTATACTAGGCGATACGAGAGCTTGGCCAGCTGAAATATCAACGTGGTCACTCTGTCATACATTACTTAAACAGGCTAAAATGGCACCGCAAAGTATCGCGAGACATCTCTACTCTGCAATCGACTGACTGGCAGGCGTTTTAATACTTTGAGACGAAATAGTACGAGGCGCTTGAGATAGGGAGTTTCTAGAATATCGCAACTGCATTGGGGGGGCTCGCGACACCACCCGGCACCTATACACTGTCAGCTCACATCACACCATACCTCTCCACTCCTCATCTTAACTTTGTCACTCACCTTCAACGGCACACTACTAACAAAGCACGTCCATCTTCCCAACTCCTCCGCCTTCTCACACAGCCGTTCTAAATCCCACATTTCACCAATCATGACGCCCCATCCGGCTAGACACCACTGGTGCACGAGACCGCCGCCCTATCCGCATTTATTAGCAAAGCTACACTCTCGCTAGAACCTCCTCTCCATTCCTCATTCTGAGATGGTATAAATGGGTTGAAGTGCTTACCTGCATCTCCCCCTCCCAACTCTCCCCCTTCCAAATTCCACCCGGAGCATTATGCCCGCCGACCAGGGGGCTCATCTCAAAGCTCGGCGCATCGCCCGCAACCGCCGCAAACCCGCTCTCCCAAATCCACTGCAGGACATCCTTTGAGCTCTCAACGCCCAAAAACGTCGGGGGCTTGTTCGCCAATTCCTTCCTCGCCTGCGTATCCAGCTCGAGGTACCTCCTCGTGAACCCCGTGCGCAGCAAGAGTAGATTGCCATCATGGGGCTGTATACCGGTGTCTTTTAGCATGTCTTTGAGGACGGAAGCTGGGATGGAGGATGCGGTGAGTGCGTCGACCGCCTTCTTCCCGTGCCGTTGGAGATACCGCGGATAATCTAGTATGACGCCACGGGTAGTAATCCCTCCAGCGTGCGCAACGCGGTCAATCCCAATCACCCCACTATCCCCTTCAACATCCTCCTGCGTCCGCCCACCATAGTACTTCTTAGCACCCTGATACCCATAATGCCTGAATCCGTCCCACTGGCTACTACTCTGCGTGTTCACATGCAGCACATCGTCGTTCACAGTTCTTTTCGTACCATCGGGGTGGCATCTGTTCTCCATTTTCCAGTCGAAGGAGGGCCGGCCGAAGGAGGGGAATTCGGGGAGATTCAATGTCCAGTCGAGAGAGACGCGGTCCCCAGTTTGGATTTCCTGCGCTGCGGATTTGACAGTTGAGGGCGTCAGCATATTGAGGGCGCCGAGCTCATCGGACGCGCCGTACAGGCCCCAAGCATTGCCTGCCGGGCCGTTTTTGTCGAGGGGGAGGGAGGAGAAGGGCGGGCGGGGTGGTGGGGAGGACATGGCTGTGATGTGTGATCAATTGAATTGGGCAATGGGGTATGAGCGAAAAGTTTCAAGGCAGACAAGGGGTGGAATTGTGTAGGGTTTCTTTATGCCTGCGGGGATTTGGATATTTGAAGATTGAGAGTGTGATGCATGGACCTATGGTGGGGTTGGAAGGTGGGGTCGCTTCTTACTCTTTTGTGCCGATTCAAGCAGTTGCTCCATATATTCGGGACATCTTGCGCGAGCGGACGTTGTTCGGGAATAAATGGTAAGAACAACGGAGATAACAAGCAAGATGCTGGGATACTACTGATCGCTCCGAAAGCGTATGTCGACATCCGATCACGGGATCGATAGATAGACGGCCTGTTGGTGCAGAGAGCAAAGCTTACTGCAACCTGCCATTAATCGCTAAGAGCGTAAGAATATCATATGTACAAACAAGTTGCCTCAACTTGTGCCTCTTCCTTTTCCTCATACTTTGGACCTGATGCGTAAGATTAGTGAACGCTCTTATGAATTAGGCCCCATCCCTACACCACCGCTTCCTTTTGATCCCGTGTTTTTAAGATGCGCGCTGCTCCCTCTAAATAGGCTCTGCCAAATGAACGCTTCACTTAGAAGCAGCTCGATGTCCTTCTCGGTCCATTCCCGCGTAGGCAGCGCTTGCAAAAACATCATGATTTCTTGGAAGTCCATTTTTCGGAGCTGGTCCGACCATTTGACGAGAAAGGCGGCACACACATAAAGATGGAATGAAGAGAATCCGTCTTCTTCGGCCTGTATGTGTGTTAGCTGTTGCCCCTTTATGAATAGACTGCTTGATAAGTCGAATTACCAAATAAGTATCCCACATCCGTATGGTATTTTTGACGGAGATCTCCCGCATGAGCAAACAGTTCATCCATCGGAAACTGAATTGGATAAATTCAACACCCTCGTTCTGAAGATGCTTCGCCAACTGGTCGTCTATCCTGGTAGTGAGATCCCTTAGGCTGGCCACTTGCCTCTGGATGCCGGGCTGATGTGAGATGTAGTTGTCTTGTATACCATCTAGAAGCTTTGTGAGACACCAAAATGAATCAGCTTCAACAGCATCCAACACCTGCTTCGGCAACTGCCCTGGGTCCATGCCAAACTCAATATCGGGATCTGAAATGTAAGAGCCAAGGAAGGTTTGCCAGAAGGGAGTAACAAGGTCATTGATACCCTGCACGTATCCAGAGGCAGGATGCCGTATAGCCCAGACGTAGAGTATCCTTTCCAGCGATCTTTGTGTTGCCTCGTAGCTATAGAGCTCCAGATGTGGATTTGTTCGGGGCACGTCGATACTGATTTGATGCCAAATGGCCTCATCGAGACCTCGACCACGTCCGCGGTTGGCTGAGGGCAATGACGATGCGCCCGCTACGCCAGCCGAAACAGCACCGGTACTCGCGGAGGTGCCTCGCTCGAACGCCTGCCGCACACCGTCCAAATATTCTTTCCTTTTCCTCTCCAAAGTTGCGACGCGTCTTTCGCTGCTGGTGGGGAGGTATCCAAGAAGGACCTGCCAGGTCATGGCGCGAACCTCTGACGGTATGCCTGACCATGCCGAGTCTCGGAGCTCTGGTAAGGATATGGTGCTCGTTTGCAGTATGCGCTTGAACTTGTTTATGCGGGTGATTCGGGCCGAGTGCTCGTCGTTTTCCTTGGAGGAGGCATTGGGAGCCACGGAGGGATGAGAGATCAAATGTAGCGAGTTCGCGGGATCGCGGAGAATCTCTTGGTACTGTGGACGTAGTATTTTCCCTTCGGTCTTCTTTGCGGTAGGATAGTTAGGTATGCCCCGCTCTTCGGCGATGTCACCACTGTCTATCCCCCGCCACGGTGTTGACCCTGATCCATTCCTTCCAAAAATGCCCCCAAGGTCTTTGTTTTTCTGCGGTTCTTTCCGTCTGCCTTTCCTCCTCATGCTGGCTATACTCGGCAGTCCAAATTCGTCCTCGTCATCGTCGAGCATGATGTCGCCGTCAAACTCGTCATCTTCCTCCCAGTCGGTGTGGGTATTGCGTAGAAAGGAGCTGTACGTGTTTCGGAGGGGTGGGGGAGATATGCCACTGCCAGCTCGGACTGGAGCGACACTGGACTCGCGACTGTGGCTCGCCGAGGGTGGGGTTCGAGGACGTGAGTTTGATCCGGAGACGGAGCTTGACACGTCAATACGCAAATAACGGGAAGACTTTGGGGGACAATCAGTACAGAGAGTCGAACTTGAGTATGTCCGCATGTGAATAGGAAGCTCCGATGATCTTCTTGCTCTCGGGTGACTTGGAGGGATTGGAGTTGGTTTGCCAGAAAGGGGATGCGGATCTATGCGCCGGTGTTAACGTCTATGCTAACATTCGCTGCAGGCATCTGTCGCGGGAGCATTCGACGTACGAGGACCTGTCTATCAAGGCGACGTGCGGCGTTAGCTGTGCTGTTTGCTGCTGCTATGACAATTGCCGCGGGCGGGATTGCTACGCACCAACCTGGACCATCTCCTAGGCATCTCTGTTAGCATTCACATACGTCAAATGCCGCACTTGCGTACCTGCTGCTGCTTCTTGGAGGCCATTGTGGGCGTCGACAGGTAAAAACACTGGCTGACCCCGCTGGCGCTCGCTCGCTCGCTCTCTCCACTGTCCGTGTGTTTGAGACCTGGCCCTGTGCAGGTGCTCTGCGCCAAGCCCGTGGTGCCGCGCTAGCCAGACTAGCGCGCTTCTTCACTTTTGCGTCAGACTCTTTCGTCTCGTCGCCGACCGTCAACCGCTCACATTCTGTCTCTCCCACCCCACCGCATCCACGCCATCGCCCATTTATCCCTCACCCATTGATTTTGGTCGGGGCGGTTGATTCTTCGGTGCTAACAGTGCGAAACTCTCTCTACAATTCATATACCCCTTCTCATCGCGCTCTACGGACGCGACCGGCTCGAAGGAAAACTCCTTTCAAGCTCTCACTTGTATAGCCAATAATCTACAGCAGCAGCACACCATGGCTGACGATGCCTATGATGAGGATCTCTTCGCTGATCTGTAAGTGCCTATGCTCAAGCGACCTGCCAGCGCACTCCCTGTCTCTCCATCGCGAACATCGTCACCGCGCGAGCTCGAGCTCACACTTGAGCTAACACACCGTTCAGCTACGATGGCGACGAAGCCCCTGCTCAGCCTGCACAGCCTGCACCAGCAACGACGGCGTTGGCCCCTGAGCCCGTCAAAACAGAGCCCGCAAAGGAACCGGCCTCGGATGTAGCGTACAACGGCAGTAATGAGTCTGCCCAGATGAAGCAGGAGCCTGACTTTGAAGGTGGTGACATGGACATGAACGGCTCAGGGTGGAATGGAAATGGAAACCAGTCTTACGACAATGCACATAATGATGATGACAATTACGGTCCGATCAATGTGAAAGAAGATGGGTAAGTCACTTGCTGTTGTTTTGGCCTTGTTGATTGGCGTTTTGCAACTCGTATTCTCGTGGAGGTGAAGTATAGCGCGTGCGATGGCAGCAGCTTTGGGTGTTACTCTAGCATCTCCCCCCTTGGATATTCCGGACTATATTTCCCTACGGATCCTAGCCAGCCATCTTGCCGCATCAAGCATATATGACAGTCACGGTGCGGTCAGAAGTAAATGAGGAGGCACATGGCTCATTGAGACAACATGGATGGGGTAGCACGGATGGACGGCGGCAATGCGCATGCAATTCTCGTAACGGCCAAAGAGGGACAAGGAGCTCGAATAGTGCCCTGAGGGTTGTGTGGAACAAATTAAGGAGCTGGCGCCGCACGGGAGAGGACTTCGGGTCATCTAAGGTCGGATGGCGAAGCGTTCCAAGTACATAACAGCCAGCTATACGTCTACATGCTAGGAGAAGCAAGATGCTGGGTAGCCGACGGCTCTACGCTACTCATCTCGCCCTACAACACGCCTGTCGAGAAGGGATATCGCAGCTTGCCACAGATAGGCAGCGCTTCATGTCGATATATACCTAGGTACTTGATAGCGCGTACCAGCACGCAAGATGAGCGTAGTCCATCGAGCTGTCGGGCTCTCTGCTATAGCAGAGGTCCGCTCTCGAGTTCATAGCAAATCACAGACGCTTCAACGGAACCATACTGTGCCTTTGCCTGGGCTACTTGTTCGTCGAATGGTGGACGGACTCTAAACGCTTGATGGATATGGGCCTTAATTCTCGGATTTCCGTCCTACTGGGCTTGAGTCTTGCATATCCGACGCGAGCTCGACAAATTTCGGGTGCAGTCGCGTCTAGCTGCGCCGCATCACGATCTCTTATTCGCTTGCTACGCCTCGCCCATGCGGCTCCTGCGACTCCTGCAACGCCTGTCAAACAAAGACACCCGACAAACAACTACAATACACCATTGTACAACCCACGACCCTCTTGCATACGCAAGAAGATATATTGATCAGCCTACCATATCCGTCTACATTCGCTACGTCACGTGTCGAAATTCTGTCACCTCGAAATGCCGGATTGTACCCTTTGTCGACTGCATCCATATCGAATTTGATCATGGCCTTCACGAACCTTCACCATTGTTCTAGCGGGCATTAATTGAAGAATAAATTCAAGTCGTCAACACCAATACTCTCTTATATCGCAGGTAGTCGTAAGACTCATCTGTCCGTCAAATAGCATAGCCTGGGCGGGCTAGAATCTTACCGGAGCTAGATATCCCAGATATATAGCTGGAACTGTAACCGAACCAGTTTCCTGCCACCGTATACGCCCCTATGATGCGCCCTGGACCATTCCTATATTTTTCTGCCATTGGCTCTTATGTCATTCTTGCATGAGTGTGCTAACGTCTCGTGTTTACAGGAAGATGTTCATTGGCGGCCTGAATTGGGAGACTACAGAAGGTAAGCAAATTCTCTAGAGGGCCTATCTAGATGTTCTCTTCCCATCTAAACATTTTGTCGATGATGGAGAGTTCGAACGGATTCCACAAGGCTCGGCTCTATGCACTCGATAAGGCCAATACTAATCAATCTGTGCAGATTCCCTTAAGAACTACTTTTCACAATTCGGCGAAGTTAGCGAGTGTACCGTTATGCGCGACAGCGCTACAGGTCGCTCCCGTGGCTTCGGCTTCCTCACATTCCGGGATCCTAAGTGCGTTAACACCGTCATGGTCAAGGAGCATTATCTCGATGGCAAAATCATCGATCCTAAGCGGGCGATTCCTCGAGAAGAGCAGGAGCGAACCAGCAAGATCTTCGTAGGCGGTGTCAGCCAAGAAGCCACTGAGGACGACTTCAAGAATTTCTTCAAACAGTTCGGGCGAGTGGTCGATGCAACCCTAATGATGGATAAAGACACAGGTCGCCCTCGCGGGTTTGGATTCGTCACCTTTGACGGCGATGCCGCTGTCGATGCGACCCTGCAAGGACCCCTTCAGATTCTCGGGAAGCCAATCGAGGTCAAGCGCGCCCAACCACGAGGCAATATGCGCGATGGAGAAGAGGAGAAAAAGTTTGGAGGAGGGCGTGGCGGAGGCAAATTCGGCACCCGGAGTGATATGGGTGGTGGAAATGGCGGCAGCTTCGACAACCAACCCAACCAGGGTGGGGGAGGAGGTGGAGCCGGTGGTGGAGCGAACGGCCAAATGACACCTGCCATGATGGCACAGTACTGGCAGCGTATGCAGCAGTATTTCCAGCAGATGCAACAACAGCTCGCCGCAGCACAGGGCGGAGGCATGCCGAATCCGATGGCTGCTATGGGAGGTGGAATGAACCCAGCCATGATGCAGCAGATGATGGCAGGAGGAATGGGTGGTATGGGCGGCATGGGCGGTATGAACAACCCACAGACCGGAAGTCCAGCACCGCCAAACGCAATGGGCGGCATGAATCCTGCCATGATGCAGCAGATGCAACAAATGCAACAGATGCAAATGCAGCAACAGCAAGGAGGGGGCAACTTTGGTGGTGGCGGAAATCAACAACAAGGTATGATGGGTGCAGCACCTCGTCCTGCTTACACAGCGCAAGAGCAACTCGCCTTTGAACAGCAAAAGTACGAACAGCAGCAACAGCGTCGAATGCAACAGCAAGCCGGGTACGGTGGAGCGGGCGGACCAACGAGCTGGGAGGGCATGTACGACGACATTCCCCAACCTGCTATGCCTCCAGCGGGCCCTGCAAGCGGACGTATGGGCGGCGGCAGTCAGGGCGGCTTTGGCGGAGGTGGTATGAAGAACCGCGGACGTCAAGGATCATCACAGCCTCCGGTTCAGCCCAGCAACGCTCCTGCGAACGCACCCACCGGACCTAAGAATGCCGGCAAGCCAGGAGCTAACTACCGAGGCGGCGGTCATCGTGGTGGAGGCAACTACCGTCACAACCCCTACGGCAATCGCGGTTAGGTGGTTTGGCTGGCATGTGTAGCTTTTAGTGGACTTCTTGCAGGCAACTTTAATAGGGGTTTTTCTAGCTGGTGACTAGCATGGCCGGAGGATAGAGATGGCGGTGGTTTACAAAGTTTGTGTATCTTTCGGCACTTATTCTGCTCATTTGAGCCGGCGTTTAAGGCTCTTTCTTGAAAAGGCTTTGCTTTCTAGTATGGGGATGGTATGATGCATGGCACTTCAAGAGGTCTGGACGGATGGATGGATAGCTTTGAGCCTCTAATGTACTATATCGCGATCATCACATTACTTCTCTTAACTTGAATTTGAATACGTAAGACTTCACATACTCACAAAATTGCAGTGCTACGAGACAACAGTCAATGAAACTTGCATAAGCTACTTTTATTTTGGTTGAGCCGGATCGCCGCGCTATAGAACCAAAGTATAGGTGCAAAGTCTATAATATCACTACCCAAGGTGCTTGACAACAACACAGACAAAATCAGTAGGTTTACATGAACTAATGATCCGTCAAAAGATCTCATTCTCTAGTGTTGTATTGGCATGGTGATGCTAACCTCTTATTTTATGGCAAGTGCAAGCTGTGAAAAATACGTTTGAACATTACTGCGTGCGTCGCAACAATAGCCGAGGTGCGCCAGTTGAGGGTGAATGGCGACTCACGTGCACACTGGCCCAAGCGAGGCTGACAAACCTTGTCCTTGGCGACCGCTTGTCTTGCCAGTTTTCGGCTTTGTTCTTCCCTCCTCCTTTCAACTCCAACCTTCCCCACACACAAGCACACTACCATCACGACCAACCCTTCCCGCGACTCCGACACACATACTCACCGTTCCTGCACCATCGAGTATACTCTGTCCTGCTATATAACACGACACACTCGCTCGCCCGCAAGTGCCAACTCACTCGCCACACGTGCGCTCCTTGCCAACTTTCCCTTCACTTGCTGCGGCGACGCTAGACGCCCACCGCACTTCTACATAGCAATACAGTTGTTGCGCATATCGCTCTGACTCTCTCTGCCTCGTCGTCTGCTGCTCCCTCCTGCGTCTGCTTCGCACTCTCATCGCAGTTGCCCGACGTATGGTGTGATTGCTCTGACGAGCGAGCCGTCTAACTCCGCACTCACGAAGACCGAACCCTACCCCACCCCCAACCATGTCGTCTTCAGTCTTCTATAAGTTCAAGAACTCCCGGGAGCCGGAGCGCATCGTATTTGATGGCACCGGCATCTCTGTCTTCGAGCTGAAGCGCGAAATCATCACGGCTTCCGGCCTCGGCGACGGCTCGGACTTTGATCTCCACCTCTACCCCGAAGACCAGCCCACGACCGAATACGACGACGACACAACCATCATCTCGCGATCAAGTACAGTAGTCGCAGTTCGACGGCCGGCTGCCCGTGGTCATGGACGTGCCGCTCGTTATGTGTCTGGCCGCGCACCGGTACGGGCCATCAAAAAGGCCGACGCCTCCAAGCCCACCATGTCAACAGCAGCGCCTGGTGGCGCCCTTACAGAGCAGGACGCCGAGGCAGCTTTCTTACAAGAGTCGGCACAAGTATGGGACGCACAGAAGGAATCGTTATCGCACGCGAAACCAGTTTACCACAAGAAGAAGCCTATCAACGTCCCCACGCACGAACCACCACCCGGATACGTATGCTATCGGTGCCAGAAGAAAGGACATTGGATTCAGGCATGTCCGACCAACGACGACCCCGACTTCAAGCCAGTGGCTCGCGCCAAGCGTACAACTGGTATCCCTCGGTCGTTTCTGAAGACCGTGGAGAAGCCGACTGACGAGGATGACGCCCGTGGTGTCATGCTGAACGCAGATGGAGAATATGTTCAGGTGATGGCAGACACGAAGACTTGGGAAAAGTTTCAAGAGAAGACGAATGCGGCGAAGGCCCGGGCCGCGAGCGTTGAGGCTGCTAACAAGGAAGTGGCTGAACGGGGTTTGGATTGTCCGATTGATAAGCGGATGTTTGTAGATCCGGTGAAGACCCCGTGCTGCGGTAAGACATACTGCCACGACTGCATTGAGAATGCGCTGGCGGACGGTGATTTGGTTTGTCCGAATTGTTCGACAGATGGTGTTCTTATTGATGATCTCGCCGTCGATGAGGAGATGTTAGAGAAGATTCGGGCGTATGAGGCTGAGAAACTGAAGGAGAAATTGGACAAGGAACAGCAAGCGAAGGAGGAAGCAAAAACAGCTGCCAAACCCTCTTCTCCCTCTAACAATGATGAAAACGTTTCTGTGCCCACCCCCACTGATGAGAAGGCAAAGGCTAGTGAGACCACTCCAACTGGTTCAAATTCGCCTCAGCCGAGTAACCCTAGCGTTTCTCAATCTGCATCAAATGTCAAGTCTCCTCTCACTGTTGCATCGAATCTTGTCTCCGCTGCTACCTTAGGTGTCGGCGGAAACGGTTCGGATACTGACACATCAACAACGTCGAAGAAGCGCAAAGAAGCTCCCACCGAGATCAAGCCGCCGACTGCTCCAAAGGCTATGCGTGTCCAAAAGGAACAGCAAGCACGCCAAGCCACCGACCAGACAGCGGCCATGACGCAGAACTTCATCGCAGAGATGGAAGCACTGAAGAAGAACCCGAAGATGCCTTTGCTTCCCAATGCTGCTGTGCCGATGAGCATGACCGTACCAGTAAATCCGATGATGGCCATGATGAATCCTGCGAACATGAACGGAATGAACGGAATGAATCCCATGAACCCCATGGCTCAAATGAACGGCTATGGCAATATGAATGGTAACATGAATGGCAATTGGAATGGATACAACAACGGCGGGTATTCGAATGCCATGCATAATAACATGGGCTACGGCAACATGGGCTATGGAAACAATATGAACGGCGGCTATGGCAACATGGGTTACGGAAATAACATGAACGGCATAGGAGGAAACATGGGCTACAATAATCAAGGCTGGAACCAGGCCCAAAATCCTCAACAGGGCTACAACAACACTGGCTACCCGAACCAAACCATGCAAGCAAATGCTGGCACATTCCCGAACCAGCAACGGACCATCTTCTCCGAGCAACCAAGTCAGCAGGGTGCGTATGAGCGCACACCTGTCAACCCACATCGCAGCCAAAACAAGCATCGGAAGCAGCGCGCTCCGGACTTCCATTACGTCTAAAGGCCTGGAACTGGCTTCTACGGTTCATACTATTACGATTTTTCGCTGCGAAAGTCATGTACATACTTGCTTGCTTCATTTCGACATGCGAAATACGATACCCCTGCACGAATACCACCTTGACGGATTTCTTCGACTCATCACATATCTAAATTAATTGTTCTGCTTTGGAGAAAACTTGTCATATGCTATGCATTACAATACATCTCCGATTCTCTATTCTTATCGCATTTAGACGAACGAAGACAATTCTGTACTCACATCAACTATCATCGATCCTTTTTCTCGGCGTCTCTTTGGAAAGCGAGGCGTTCGGCGTTTCGCACATTGGCCTTAATTTCTCCTCATTGTTGAAAAGGGACCAACAAAGAGACTGAACGCGAAACTTTCCATTACATACAGTAGAAACACTCTTACTGTGAAGTTGCATAAATGGCTTTAGTCTGACCGCGGTCTTTCTTACTCTAGTGGAACGCTGCATCTCCCTTCTTGGATACTAGCGTGTGGCGGCATTCATATTTACAGATGGCTTTGTACCACTTTCTTCTCACAGATACGATATATTCCACTTTTTTGGTTTTGTTTTACTTGCTTTGCTATGGGTGGATGGTTCGGATAGGCGCCTGGGATTGGTATGGGCGGTGACCTTGGTCTTTTTGGTTCGCATGATTCTCTCTACTGCATGGATGAGATGGGATGGGGTTAAGTGACGCCACCGATTGGTGATTTTATACTCGCTTGTTGGGATGGATGTCTATCAATCAATGCAAATGAAAATAATTAACTTCATCTCCTTTCAGTGCAGGCAGTTCGCCATCTTCACGACCTCGTGTTTATAGAGAATTAAGAATTCTAACTTTGGTATCCAATTCGTATGCTGTGCATCGGTGACCATCAGCATTCATTCAACTGACAAACTCCCTTTGCTACATACTACTACCACAAACTCCTTTTCCTATATTCCATAGAGTCGAATACTTCTGAATTTTTGAATTTTGGTTTTCTCATGTTGTTGGACCCGTCGTTGAGGCATTACACTTTTGGCACAACATCTCCTTCGCATTGTTGTGAACTAGAATTCTTTTAGTGTAATTTTCCAGACCGGGATCTAACTCCTATTACATTCTTTATGCGCTCATTTACTTCTATAGGATAAGACGATATCCCCGGACATGGGATCGGCTTTATCTTATCTAGTACCGCTATAGAAAGCTCTAAGATAGAGAGCGAGGACAAGCGTGCTCTTCTCGTTCCGGCATTTTCATACAGTTTCCATCAAAATTTGGCACATAGGAGAGACAAGATGCGGCCTTTTAATATTAAAGAAGAGAGGTACTACCTAGATGTGTTTGTATAACGATGCCGAGGCTCGGGTTCGGGTTTGGGGACGCGGAGGTCTTCTCTGTTTTTGACTTCTTTGAAGCATCTATTCAAAATGATTGTAAAGGGAGTGTCGGTATACCCGCCCGTGAAATGGGAAGGTCCTATAGACGCTGTTAATCGACTGCCCGTGGGTTTCGCAGAACGCTAATCCACGGCGGTGCAAGAGCGCAGGGTACGGTTGAAAGAGTATGTATTGCTTGTGACCACGAATCTTCTACGTAGCAAGGGCTAGCAGCGACGTCGAAGTCCTCTGCTAGCTTGCCAATTGTAGGTTTTGATTCTCGGGTGTGTCCTCCTTCTAAATTGCCGGGGCCGTATATTTATGCCTGTGCGGATCGCTCGCTTAATCCACCCAGTCCTCCTTCTGAGTCGTTGTTATATACCGTGCAATCCACTGTAATACCAACAGGGAGTCCCATATCATAATCATAGCCTAATTTTATAAATATATTCCTTAGAACTAGGAGCTAGCGTTATCTCCTCACATATGCCACTCGTTGCCAGATTACTCTAAAGTTAAGAAGGAACCACCTTGGAATTGAAGATAGTCGAAAATCCTAGGGTGATATTTTAGGATCAGGAGTCCGTGTGCTGTCCACATAGATAGATCTAACTCTCAGTCTAGAGAAAAATTATAGCTCTACTCTCTAGCGTTCCTTGGGACGAATTGCTTGTGCCCTTGAGGTAAGTATTTGTGACGACCCCGTCACATGACCGCGCTTATTCCGTGTATATAACCATGCTGCCGAGTTACCTCATCTCGGTACCTAATTATCTTGTAATACAACCCGCTTTCAGCTCTCTGCTCAAATAACTGCCCGTCACAGTATTATCAACCTGCTGCGAAAAAAAGGGGCGAGCTCTACCGATTCAGAAAGCGCTCATGACCCTTTGCAGCCATGAAACCAGAGACGTCATTACGAACGAAAGGTTGGCTGCCCACGTGGCCCAAAGAAGACAGGTTCGGCATAAAGAAGGCAGACGTTTTGCTAAAATTATGTCCACGCCGGCCTCAGCCAGCCTCTGTTGGCTCAGCCAGTCTCTGTTGGCTCAGCCAGTCTAAGCCAGTCTAAGCCAGTTTAAGCCAGCCTTAGCCGGGGATCCAGAGGTGTGCACTCTATTTCCATGGTGATATTCAGGAGTTCCCACGTGGAAAGGGGGTTTCGGAATCGAATCATAAGATTAGCGAGGGCCGGGTGTGGCGGAGTGCCGATGGGGCGGAAAGTGTTACCATACGGTGTAGACAATGCCTCCGGATGCGGCCCAGACCGGGAGGATTGAAGATTCCGCCGATGAGGCTCTGAACGGTGCGGGGTCTGGAGCGGGTAAACGCCCGGGTAAAAAAAAATGGAGGCTTGGTGGCGGAGCGGACACATACTGCCAATAGCAGATCTGGGATAATCCACCCTTTGAAATTCTTCAATGTGGAATAAGCGTGTCTAAGCGCCGTGGCGAAAGCAAGAGAGCATCCATGAAACGTGGATAGACGATCATTCAGCAAGGGAATCTCGAATTGTAATACTATCGGTGGGTGGCGCCATAGGTGACGAGGAATGAGATCGGAGCATACGTACTTTCTCCTACCGCGCTTCGCTGACGAGCAAGTCTTCCAAATGCGGCGATTTGGGGCAGATGTGGTCGAGGCTTGACTAGATCTATCCATATTTTGGTAACTTTTCGGTGGTCCGATGTTTTATTGCAGTATGTTTCTCGCCAGCATGTGCCAATGATAAGACAGGTAAGATTGGTGAAGGCTAAGCGTTTCAAATTACTGTGGTTACACTGCAGTTCACTAGTCTCTATGCAGACATTGAACTAGCCCTGCGTGAAGTAGGTATAATAAAAAGGGGTTGCTTACTTCCATCTCATCAAATTAGGGGCATATGCAGCCTCACCACGTGGATTTTTTCCTCTTCTGATCCAGAAGGCAGATGGTGTGTGCCGAATGTGGGACTAAAGCCGTACAGCACACACGCGAATTACTGTGTTTCGGCTAGAAGACCGAAATTCAACATTGAGCTGTTGCACACCCCTCTGCTCTAGCAATCTTGTTGCACTCAGTCAGCTGGTTCTGCATTACTTTGTGACCCCCTTTTGTCTTTATTGTGCGCGGGAAGGCAATGACAAATGTTTTGGTTTTGTTGTCATCCATTCCGGGGATCTGTCGTGCTCAGCTCAATGTTTCTTCACCGGAAGCGTACGTTTCATGGGCATATGAGTTGGCGAGTGTGTGCATGCTGTCATGGTATTCGGGCGCTTCCAGTCTGGTGATGGTTGAGACAACCTGGACTGGAGGACTGTTTCAATTCCCTGAATAGACACATAGAAACCTCACAGAGGTGAGGCTTGGGGCTGAGGAGGTTGAGAGATCGGAGCCAAGGGTTCAGTGAATGATGATAAAAGGCTCCTGTTGCCCATAAAGACTCCGAACATCTTCAATTCATCTCATAGAACTCACGAAATCCCTCATTGAACATTGTTCCTCAGTACCCTTTGCCGAAAATGGCCACCAATCAACGACAGACCCATTCAACCCCAACTGCAGCTCCTCGTGCCCAATCTTCGAGAGAAGGGACCGCTGGTGGAGCGAATCAGAACCCCCAGAAGGTATGACACCGAGCCACATCGCATTTGATTCAACACTGAAGCCTAGTGGTAGAACGGCAACACTTCAGACCAAAAACCAAATCCACCCGGCGGGGTTGAGATAACGGAATCAATCCGCAACTGGCTCGAGGAACCAAAGGAGGCGGCACCATGGAACGGCCTCCATCTTCAAAAGCCGTAAAGCGTGGGCAAGAACACCGAACAAAATGTAGAGGCGTCTAGTGGAAGGCGAGGTGAGGTGGACGTGTGTACGAACAGCTGAACGAGAGCGAGACTGAGGATAGAAATCGTTTACTTGCAATGTAAATTACTTCAAAATTCTGTCAAAATACTATTCTTACCATCAATAATGCTATGGTATTGATGCATGAACGGATAGAGAAAATGCGTTGCACTGAGACATATACAGTGATCGCTGTCGTTGTTGTATTACCAAGGACGTTGGGGTGCTACCGTAGCTAAGCGCCGCCTCGGACTTGGCGCGCCATGACGCGAAACCCCGTGCGGAAGAAGGTTCCTTCCAACTACTACTTTCAGCCCCCGCATTCGTTACGCCCCGTTCGCAGGAGATGTGTATGAAAAAGCAACATGGAGAAAGTCAACAGCATCAACACAAGCTTTTTAGACGTCAATCAAGATCTCTTGAGGGCGCTTGGCAATGGTCCAGTTGCCCTAACACTGGTGGTGTCCTCACGGCACAGTCCGTTGCGACGGGTAAGGGCACTGTGTACAATGGTGGTTCTGCGAACATCTTGTGTATGTTTCCGGACAAGAATCAGAAAATGTGGGGTCTTTGTTCTTGAACGAGTGGTTCGTCGACAGTTTCATCGTACTTTTTTCCCGAAATGATCCTGTCCTTTCGAATTTAGCTACTCGGGCGAGTAGTTGACATGCCATAGGCATCCCTACCTGGGCGATCCTTGATCTAGCTGACTCATTTATCTTACCGTCTTCGGTGCCCTTCGTTATTGGCTTAGCTTAAGCATCTGCTATCACTGTACCTCTCCACCCCAACACCATGCTCACAACTCTCAGCACGGACTGGGGCTGCGCGGGCATCTCCATCTTGATGAACCTTTGCCACAGATTTCGGTACTCGCATGGTAGTGGCTATTTGGTTCAGTAGAGAAGCCTCCGCGTGTGAGAAGGTCTAATATATCCAAAGGGAGCAAAGCAACAACATACAACATACACCTCTGGAAGGACGAATCAAGGGTGAGTGTAGCTTCATTAGCCGTTCATCGACTTAGAAGTAAGACAGGACTACTCCGCATCCTCACCTGTGCTCCACATAAGACGACACCAAGCCCGTGGATTACCCTGCAGAGACTCCCTCGGTTGCTCTTTTTGCGGCGTTCCGCCTGGCTTGGGGAACTCACAGCGTGGACAGCATACAGCTCGAACGTCAACATGACTTGAATTCGATTTCGGTATGGCAAGTTGATTCGAAAACACCATTCGGGATGTCCTGTCCCGAAGCAGCACGTGACCATATTGTCCCCCTCATTGCAGACTGTCAGCGCTTCTCCTGTGCTCCTCTTCCTGTTCATTCCTTGGTGCGAAATCGGTGATTGCCGTCATCCACAAGAAAAGGTCTAAAATGCCTCACGGCTTGTGCAGCTGTTGTGGAGACGGGTGGAGCTTAGCCGGAGTGAAGCACGATGACGTAGTGTCTTGGACCGAAACACTGAGGACAACTTGTTGCGAAAGAGGCGGTCAGTAGTCAGTGCGGCATCGCGCACCAGTCACTACCATGGAGCAAGCTCGCTCCGACACTCTACCTCGTGCGATATATTGCTGGGGTGCGCGCTGTATTTCAATGTCATCAACGCCCTTGCCCTTCCCCTTCCCCTTCGTCTCACTCCCCAACTATCCTCCCTCAACCACTACGCCGCATTGGATTTGGGTGAGCAGTGCTCACCACACCTGCCACGATGAACTACGCCAACATGATCGAGGAAAAGAACCTCAAGGTGTGCTTCTCCCTCCCCTCCACACACTTCACCGTCGCTAAATTTCCATCTTCTCAGAAAACCTTCATCGTAGCGACGCTATGCTCGACCCTCATTGGTACCTTTACGGCCTCGATGGGCCTCTACGACCGCGTGTCCGAAAAACGCAAGCAAGCCAAGAAGGACACGCGACAGGACGCCGATATCAAGAAGCTCCGCGAGGAAGTTGAAAAGGCCGAGCAGCGCGGCAAGGACCGCGCGACGCAGGAGCTGAGAGGACCTCGAGACGACGTAGGCGAGAATTTGGGCATGTCTGGAGCGCTGATCCAGAGGCAATATGACGAGGGATATGGACGCCTGGGGAGGAGGTTCGCTATAGGAGACAGTGAGTGTGCCTCTGGAGTTTGTTCGTAGCGTAGTGGTTGACGCAGGGCAGCTCTCACGGAAAACCAGCTCCAAGCGCAGATCATTGCCCTCCAGCAGACCGTCATCCACGTCCTCCAAGACGCCCTCTACAACGAGCGACCCCTCACGCGCGCCGACCAGGCCAAGCTCATCGCAGCGTCCAATTTCGCGCGCGAGGGCTCGCTCAAGGCGCTGCAGGAACAACAATTGCGGCTCAGCATGGAGCCCCCAACGCAGCGAGCACTCTCCGCCCCGAAGCGCGCATCCACCATCATTGAGGCGGAGCCGCTCTTCTGCCGATACAGTCTGGATCTCCAGTACATCCCGAACAAGCCACTAGCCGCATCCTTTGCCCCGGGAGCAGACTGCCACTGCCCGGCATGCGGTTTGCGTCTTGCCGTGGCCTCGGACGATTTCTGGCAGATCGGGAAACGCACGCCAATCGTCATCGAGGAAGCCGGCTACGAGAAGGAGGTCATGGAGACGCGCGAATTCCACCTCGGGCAGCGTTTTGTCATCAAATGCCACACTGCAGACGGGGAGTACGCGTGCGTGCTGTGCAGCAAGCATCGGGACGTCGATGCCATCTGTCGCTCGGTCGAGGCGCTGGTGAATCACGTGGGTAATTTCCACGGGGTGGATGAGCTCGAGCGTGAAGCCGATCTGAGAGAGCGACCGCCGATGCGCGTGGCATTGGCGCTGCCGCCGCCTCCTCCTGCGCCACTGCCACCGCCCGTTACGAGGGAGGTGTTGGAGACGGTGCGGCAGTATCGGTGATGGCTGGTGCGTGTATTTGTGGCACTTAGCGACGGCGTTGGGCAAATGGGCATGGGACATATACACATATCTTTCCACTTCTTCTGCTTCTGCTTTTGTAGCGATATACTATGTTCACACCTCTCAGCCTTTTCCACCTCACCTACAGCACGTAACCTCGCCTAGCTGATATACTATTACTTTGCAATTTCTGTTGAGCTTTCTGGTCTTTACTTGGATTCGCGCGCGTGACCGCGACAAGAGAGTAAGGGGCGACCTGTATTCCGCTCTCGAAACACTGGCTCATATATACATCCGCGAAGAATAGCGCAAACTCGACGCCTTCTCACACCTCCCCAACCTCCGCTCTCATGCCCTCCGCTTCGACAGCTCAAAAGCTGCATCGCGCTCTTCGCGCGCCCTGCGCACCTCAGTCTCTATATGATTATGTGTACCGCTAACAACCTCTCGACATTCATCCGCCAGCATCCGCGACTTACCTCGGTACATCCAACTGTCATATCCCATCCCTCTCGCACGGCATTTTCACATTCATACTCTGTCGAGCCTCAAGAGCTTATACCGCGCCTCGTTCTCGGTGCCGTTCCTGCTTGGAGAAGCGGCCCCAGTGCTCTTCGGCATATCCACTGTGATCTGCGTTGATGAGGGAAAGTGCTCGTTTTATGGGCATATGATAAATTACGGGAAGGCAGACGAGAGCACTGCAGGGAACTGGGTCGAGGTCTAGCTTATGGGGAAGCTGCGTGGACTCAAGTCTAAGAGCTACAGAAGATGATGACGATGATGTGCAGGAAGGACTTAAGAAGACGCTGGTTGGGACAAATTCCGAGAGGCATACGTTGGGCAGTTGAGGTGGTAGTGAGAAGTGAGTATGACAAGATCGAGCGGTGTTTGGATGCTACTGAACACCATATCAAGGAACAGGAAAAAGCATTAGGTTAGCGAGGTTAAGCTACCTCTTGCAGACATAATTACCATCTTTGTACAGCTAAATTAATTCTTAGGAGTGTGATCTACAATTGCTGGTTATGTTACGAACAAGATTGTGGATACAAGTAGGCCCTTTACGCACTCGCCTCCGCTGTCTGTTGCCTCGCAGCGATACTCCCCTGCTTCCACGCATGCTGCGGGTCCTGCTTCTGCACTGCCCGACTCTCTTCTCCCTCTTTGCCCCACCCGCCACCTCCAGGCGTGTGTATGATGATGCGCTCGCCGGGCCGCATGCTCGCTGTGTTTTTGGCGCCGAGGTTGATGTATCTATATTCTAACTGCTCCACCCCAACTCCACCCTCCTTCTTCTCCAGGGCATCAACCACGCCAACCGTTTTCGCTTTCTCCTCTTCCCCGTTCTCAGTCAGTGATTTCGAATCGCTGTTCTTCTCGATCTTCCTCCCATCGACTTTCCTCACCCAGATATTAAGCCCGCACGCGGCCTCACCACCTCCAGCCATGCCGTACGGATGGTACACTCTCCTCTCACTGAGAATACTGACTTGCACAGGGATGCGGAACTCGATGTCGCGGATGACGCCCTCGCCGCCGTGATGCATGCCCTTCCCCTTGCTCCCCTCTCTTAGACTAAATTCGCGGAGAAGCACCGGGTACCGCCTTTCAAAGACCTCAGAGTCGGTAATCCGCGTGTTGGTCATGTGAGTGTGCACGCCGCTCGTCCCGTTCCACGTCGGTCCCGCGCCAGACCCACCCGCGATGGTCTCGTAGTACCCGAACCCTTTCGTTTCCGAGCGCTTGCGATCGGTTTCGCCATTATTCCCAGATAGGGTTGTCCCGCCAAAGCCGAAGGTTAGATTGTTAGTATCTCCTTGGGAAGCGGCACATGCTTTGAATGCTTTAAGGACAACGTCTGTGACGCGTTGAGATGTGAGCACGTTGCCGCCTACGACGGCTGCGTTGTCACTGGGCGAGAGGAAGGATTTCTTTGGGATGAGGACATGGATTGGTTTGAGGCAGCCTTGGTTTAGCGGAATGTCCTCGGATATAAGACAGCGGAGGCAGTAGATGATTGCGGAATAAGTGACTGCCTCCGGTGCATTAATATTTCCGTAAACTTCTGGGCCTGTGCCACTGAAATCGAAGATGGCCTCGCCTTTTTCCGGATCGATTGTTACTTTCAGACGGATAGGCGAGCCATCGTCCATGAATTCCTCCGCAGCGAGGTCATGGCCTTCGAAGCGACTGTAGACGGATTTTAGTAGAGAGCGCACCGAGGATTCAGCGTTGGCTTGGATGCTGTGCATGTAGAACTTCACGACTTGCTCGCCATAGTCGGCCATTAGGGTGGAGATGAGATTGATGCCTTTTTGATTGGCGGCGACTTGGGCTTTCAAATCGTTGATGTTATCGCTCAGACACCGCGTGCCAGAGCATTCGGGGTATTGGCCGGGCTCGTCGAGTAGTAGTTCAGTGATACGCTTCTCGTTGAAGTGGCCCTCGGAAACGAGCTTCTCGGATTTTATCGCTGCGCCTTCTTGGAACAATTCTTTGGAGTGTGGGGGCATGGAGCCAGGGAGGATGCCACCAATGTCTGCATGGTGGGCACGAGATGCGACGTAGAACACAATGTTGTCGCCACTAAAAGCCGGAGTGATTACGGTTATATCGGGCAAGTGAGTGCCTCCAAACATGGGGTGGTTAGAGACGAGCACATCGCCCTTTTTGAGTTTACCCCGCCAGAGAGAAGCTTGTTTGCGGACGCAGGTTGACATGCTGCCGAGGTGAACGGGGAGATGAGGTGCTAGGAGATTGATTAGATGATGAAAGAGTAGATGGGGGAAGAAGGGGAGAAGTACCGTTGGCTACAAGACCGCCGTCGGCGTCAAACAGGGCGCACGAGTAATCGAGACGCTCTTTGACATTTGTACTGACACTCGTCTTCTGCAGCGCTCGACCCATCTGCTCAGCAATGGCCATGAAGCGATGCGCGAAGATACTGAGAAGAATTGGATTGACTTCCATTGTACTGATCTCCTTCTCCTGACCATCGCTCTCGCCAATATTGATGATGACATGAGTATTGATGACCAATGCGGACGCACCAGGAGTAACGACAATCGTCTGCGTTCCGTCTGCAATGATTGCAGGGCCCTTAATACGGTCGCCCACTGCAAGATCTTCGAGCTTATAGATGGCGGTTTCCTGACGGCCGCCCTCAAAGTATACCTTCTTTGACCCATACTGTTTGTCGCCTTTGGCGAGGTCTTTGGGCGTGATTTCCTTTAGTTGCTGGTCTACTGTTTTCTCTAGACCTTCAAACGACTTGCCGATACCACGTGCGCGGACATCGTCGACGATGATGTCGCGGTCTGGAAGGGTGAAGCCGAACTCCTGCTCGTGTTGTTTGACGAAAGCCTTGCCGAAGGCCCACTCATCACCACCGAACTCCTTATCTGCCTCCTCTTTCGAAGGTTTTACGATCATTAGTGCTGATTCAGTGCCTCGGTATCGGAGATTGAGATATTCTTCAAAGTGTATCTGGTCG
This sequence comes from Beverwykella pulmonaria, assembly GCA_001599595.1. NCBI lineage: Eukaryota > Fungi > Ascomycota > Dothideomycetes > Pleosporales > Melanommataceae > Beverwykella > Beverwykella pulmonaria. The sequence goes on along the minus strand of BCHH01000008.1, from coordinate 1,529,158 downwards.
CCCTCAAAGCCTTGGTCGTTCAATGTTGCTATTGATTTTGACTTCAGATCTTCCATCTTTGCCTTGAGATACTCGCGGACGTCCTTGTCGTCGGACCACACCTTTGACTCGGGTTCTTGTCGCTCGTCCACCACATCTGCGAGTGCCATGCCATAAGCCGAGAGAACGGAAGAGTATCGATGGATGAGGATCTGCGAGATGCCAAGTGCTTCTGCAATGGCAACCGCATGCTGGCCTCCAGCTCCCCCAAACGTGGCAAGCCGATGTTTCGATGTGTCGTGGCCTCGCGCTTCTGTCAGACTCCTAATCGGCCGAGTCATCGTCTCGTTGGCGATTTTGATGAAGCCGTGTGCGACCTCGTCTAGCGACATCTCTTTGTCCTTATTTCCTCCTGAGACTTCCTTGTTAATTTGGTCTGCCAGCTCTTTGAAGAGTTTCTCGCTTGCCTCGGCGTCTAGTCCTTCATCTTCGTTCTTGCCAAAGATCTTGGGGAAGAAGTCGGGTAGTAGTCGGCCAAGAAGCAGGTTTGCGTCTGTGATCGTCAATGGCCCGCCTTTTCTGTAGCATGCTGGTCCTGGGTGTGCGCTGGCTGACTCGGGTCCAACTACAAAGAGGCCATTCTTCCAGAACAATCGTGAGCCCCCACCTGCCGCCACAGTGTTGATGTCGAGTTGGGGAGACTGTATGGTGACGCCGGCGGTGGTGGTCTCGAAAACATGATCGTATCTTCCAGCTCCGTACCTGGAAACGTCCGTCGATGTACCGCCCATATCGAAGCCTATTACGGGGATCTTGGTTTGGGGGTCGTACGAGGTCAATGCATAACCCACAACTCCTCCAGCCGGACCAGAAAGAATGGCTTTCAGCCCAGAGAAGATGTCGACATCGACAAGACCGCCGTCGGACTGCATGAATTCGCACCGCGCGCCTTTAGAGCCCTTCTCCTTCTTCACACTCTTGGAGCCAAGGCCGCCTTGAAAGCCCTTCGAGAAACCATCGATATACTTCCGGATAGCGGGGGTGAGATATGCGTCCGCGCATGCAGACGTTGCTCTTGGGACTAGTTTGATCATGGGCATGAGTTCGTGACTCAGACTGACGTGCTCGAAACCAATCTCTTTGGCGATCTTGCCGACCAATGCCTCATGGTTTGGGTATGTGTACCCGTGCATGAGACACACGGCTATGCTCTTTAAACTGCCGTCGAAGACCTCTTGTAGCTGCTTTCTTATCGTCGCTTCTTCTGGTCTCTGCAGTATGCGCACCGTCTCTCCAGAAAGTCCCTTGACCAGCTCTGCATCAGGCCCAGCCTGCTCAATCGACACTGCCTTCGTCTGTGTCCTCTCGGGGTCCTCGGCGTAGTCCTCCAGCGTGACCCTCTCATCTATCTCTACAACCTTCTTGTACAAGACCTCCGGCTTCCGGATATCCAGCGCAAAGATATTCGGCCGCGACTGATTCCCAATCGCCAGACAATCTTTGAACCCCTTGGTAACCACCATGGCGATATCCTCGCCCTTGCGTTCCAGGAGCGCGTTGGTCGCGACCGTGGTGCCCATCCGAATACTCTCGATCTTGGAGGTGTCGAGGGGCTCTCCGCGCGGGATCTCCTTGCCGGTGAATCGGGAGAGGAGACGCCGGATGCCTTCTAGAGGTGCATCGTCGTAGTTGGACGGGTCGACCGAGAGGAGTTTGATGAGGATGTCGTCTTCCATCTTGCCAGAGCCGGGGTTGCCCACGCAGTCGGTGAATGTGCCGCCTCTCTGATGGCTGTTAGCGCCGTGTCAATTGGAAAGGGTCGATGGGCATACATCAATGGCGATGCGGATCCCCCGGGAGCTGATCTCTGCTGGGCCCATGTTTGAAGCTGGAAGATGTGGATGTTGGCGCAGCCAGTGCTTGAATGATGTTGTGCAGAAGCCTCAGAAGGTAGTATATTCACCAAAGATATGTACAAGAACTCGAAGGTTGAATAATTACAACAGCATAGGAGGATCAGACAAAGCAACCACGCGATGCGGCAAAATGAGGAAAAGAGCGGCAAGAGTGGGGTTGGTCGTGTTGCCCCGCGATGAACGCCGATAGTTCTATCAGCCGACGAGCATCACTCGGCTGCACTACCTTGTTCGGGCACACTGTCGTCCGACCTCCGACCTCACCTCTCTCCTCTAGCTATATACGCAGCTTTTTGCATTTTGTGCCTGAATGGCTTCCCGCCGTAGTTGTGTATGATGCTTTTATGTTTGGATGACTCGGCTTGAGAGTATCTCATCGTAGAACCTTTGCAAATTGGGTCATTGTCGTTATCATTAAAGCTTCTAGGAAGCTGATGTCAATGCATCAAAAGCTATTCAAACCGCCATCGATTCGACCGGCAATTCCCCAAATGCGATGCCAAAATGATCGGCCGTGTTGTACATAGCGAATCAGCACCAACGCTGCGACGGTTGTGCAGGTCACATCACCTCACTCCACCCATAGCACGCCGCCATCAAGGCAACAACACAGCTGTGGAACTTTAATTTTGCTAAAATAGACCCATGGAGCCATTCATCTCATCTTATCCGCGACCACCTGCGTTTGTGGTTGCCCTAAGAGTCATAAAACAACGGACAGCGCTACATCGCCACTCAGCACGCAAACACCGACCCACCCGAATCCGATAGTTCTGATATCCTGCGCTGTTACACCTCCCAACAAACAAAGGAATCTCTTTCCTTACAGTAATTTTCTCGCTACGGAGTACTTCGCGCTTCGTGGTGAGGGATATTAATAGATGTGTTAGATAGGCATCCTAATCTACATACTAGGCTGGGTTGATAGTGTCGGTTGACCGGGGTTCGATCGAACGAAGTACGCCCGTAGGCGTACACAAGGGTTGAGCAGGCAGGAGATCTTGATTTGTCTACTGTGCTACTGTCTAGAGTGAGGCGGGATGGAAGCCTTATAAGGGGTTCCTGCCAAGGCTCGCACGGATGCACGAGCTGAGACAGTTACCCCTGAATTATCCATGAACCCACGTTCGGACAGATAGACTATATTGTAAGAAAAGGTGCAAAATTCCGGATTCAGTTTTCAGGTTCCCTCTTTCGGGCACCAGGGCTACAGGGTATAAAACTAGTTCCTGTTTATAAAGGGCTTAAACTGGTTCCTGTTCACAGGCTATAATTAACTTCTCTCACAACTAAGGACTATCCCAACTGGGCAGATTTGCTACCCTTACATTTCGCACTCGCGAAATGTCGTAAGCAACCGTCTTTCTGTTGTAATCGCGTGGTTTGCAAGGAAAGTTTATAGGGAGGGCGTTTAGAGGAGCGTGATGACGGCGAAGATCGTTAGGATTGCGCAATTTCTGCAATAGGGTTGAGAGGAACGCATCCTTCTTAGCCGTGCCTAGATAAATGCGCTTCCCTGCTTTATCGATGGAAGTGGGTGTAGACGCCAAGCGGTAAGCGCTGCCCAAGACTTAATCCAATGAGTTTGAGTACACGCTAATTTATGCTCATTTAAAATTAGGTTGCGCGGCTCCGTGTACTGCTTGGGAGCCGTTGCGCACCTTCTTAGGGAAGGACATTCCGGAAGTCGAATTTGCATTCAAGAACAAGAGCAAAGAATTCAAAGTGTGGCTGTACAACGATCGAAGGAAGGTTTACAAGCACTGATTGGTTATTATGGCCAAGTCGGTTTTGGCAATAGGTACATTCATACTTGGAGCGGTATTCCTGTCTCAATAGGTGCGCTATAATGTCTCCATTCAGCATACTTCCATGCCATTGGATAAAAGCTTAGGCTTGGGCCAGATGCAAGTCAAGTTTAGACAACGGTACCGAGTACAGGTGCATCATTGCCCCCAAACGAGTGTTGACTCGGCTCCCATAGATTCTAAACCAAACTACTTTAGGATTCCTACAGGACGTATCTCCAACAAATCAGAGAATAACAGCTAGTAGTACCTAATGTATGATCTCCATAAGCATAAGAAATCGGCCGGAATCATGTTATCAACCCCGAGACGCCTTATATAATGTCGACCAACCCACCCATTAATGTGATCAAAACAGCCGAAATGGAAGCGCGTTTGTTGTTGATAAGATTCGAATGGCTAATTCAATGATAAACATAGCCATGATCTTTCTATGCCCATGTTTCAGTTTGTACTGAAGGTAGTACGGTTTTGCACAGGGCTGCAGTACGTTTGGAAATTCAATCATTCGTCTCATCTTCACACCCCCGAGATCTAAAATAGCCAGTTCGTCATTTTCCAAACATGAGAAAGTACAAGCAGGTTCTTATCCAGTTTCTCAACTGTTCACATCTTCTCCTAAAAAATACATGGAGGGCTGCTTTAGCCCATATCTCCTCTCTTTGAGCCTCACCCACTAAAGCGCCAGAGAAACACCCTCAGCGCAAAGTTTCCAGCCACAGCCCCAAATGTCAGCGTAATCCCCGATGCAATCGTTGGCTTCAAAGTCTTGGGACAGAATGCATCTTGCGCAACTCGAAGTATGTTTACGAAAAACATCCATCTTCCCACGAAGACTATAAAAGAGATTGCCACCCAGATCCAGTAGGTCGTCTTCGCTAGGCCCGAATAACGTTTCAGACTCCCCTCGCCAAGACGTGTAAGGAAATTTAGGGGTGGAAATGTCTTGTCCCTTATGAAGATTTTCCAAAACACCTCCCATATCGCGAGAAACGGACTGACGAGGAAAAACGCGATGAAACACATCCACGCAAACCACATCTTGATGATAATTGTCAAAACACTCTTATCAGTACTCCTATCATCTACGAAGCAAAGTATTCCGATGAACATCCAGGAAGCCGTCATTGTGAGGCCAAGCAAGGCCAGAACGACCCAGCCTGGTATCACTGACAGAAAAGATCCGAGGTAAATCTGCATCAGCTCTGCCGGCCTGTCCGCTGTATTGATGGATGCTGGAGGTTTAAACTCTGAAAAGACTTGTTCGAAGCTTCCCATGGGCAAGGTTCCGGCAATGCTGACCAGTGTATCCACTAGCAGCACTTGTGCGCCGAAGCCCTTGGTGAAGAATAGACCGCTAAGCAGTGCAACCACAGGTGCAGCGGTAGGCGTCATAAGAAATAGGACGGCGGCGGCCGATGTTGAACTCTCCACGGAAGACTTGGACAATATGTAGGCACTAAGTAGTGGCTTCCCTATCCCATTTATCAACACGTAAGAGAGGTTCATCCATGAAAAGTTCTTCTCGTAACCTGGCTTGATTTTTGAATACCATATTTGCAGGCAGATGTGCAATAACTCCGCGTAGATGCCCAGAGATGCGTAGATAAGAAGATTTTTCAAATTGGGGCAGGAGCTGCCGCCTCCATAAACGAATATACCTGGTGGCAGCCACTGGAGTTTGCGGATCGCCGTCGTGACACAGGATCGTACATCGTTACTTTGGATCGCGCATCGAAGGTATTGGATTGGCCTACATGGCAACTTAGAGTCAGTACGATATCGAAGGTCTACACTATCAGACTAAACTTACGTCTTCTCAATGGCCCAAATCGCTCGTCCCGAAGTATTCGCGTAAGTTTCGTCGATGTCCCTCAGTTCCGCTACTTGATCGAGGAAACCGTGTATTGACCTGTTGAATATCTGTGTGTCGCCATTATTAACTAGCAATATGGAATGGTAATGCGAAGGACGGATTCCTTGAATAACTTACGGGCATGAAGTCAGGATACTTGCAATTCTTACTAGGCACCACAGAGACTGCCGCAATTATAGGACCAACCTGATTGTTGTCGTTGTACTTAATCCATGGCCATGGTTGGAAAACCATCAAGCCATCTGTTGGCCACTTGGGATTCTCACAAGCGAACTTCTCGAAGTATCTAATTTCGCTGTCAGTGGAAGACTTCTTAATTGGAGAGGCCTGCTTACACTCTTTTGGCGCAGCTGGAGAAAGTAGTAGCGAGCTTAAGGCGTGTATGAGGCGCCAACATTTGCGAAGGGCAAGTTTGCAGCGAATCAATGTATGAATGACACACGGGGTCAATACTCTAAGTTGCGGGTCAGCGGAAGCGCAATATATTTAGCTTTAGATCAACATGGTAACATCATGTAAAATCCCCAGTTGCTCACATCAACAAATTCATTAACGGTCAAGCTGCCGCAAGATGAAGGGCTGACTGCAGTCTCATCCCGACTGAAGATTTCACGATCAATGGTATAGCTGTGGGCAAAAGTCTGGAGGGACGAAGAATAGCAAAGAAGCAAAACTATCTGCCACCATGAATACGGGTAAGTTATCATTGTGAAATTGAAAGACTGCCTCAAGGAGCGTGGAGAAAATATTCTCCCTACGATAGTGATTGCACTCGGAGCCCAGCATCGCGCTTAGATATCTCCAGCATCAATTCGTTTGCTGATTTGATTTCCTTCTGCAAGAGAACCTCCTCAGAAGCTGTGGGCTCACCATGGGCCGATATTTCGGTATTGGCAATGTGAAGCTGAGGTGAGGTATATCGATTCGCCACCACCACAGGCGGAAGCGGAGATTTAAAACGAGAACAACAAAGTAATAACCCCCGATTATTCAACATGTGATTATCAGAAGATCGTAAGATAAAGTGTTCACCGCAGGTCGTGTACTCGATTGAGGTCAATATTGACATTCATTTTGCCACTTCTATCTTTCGTCACTTTACACGTATTTGGGAATCAACGAAAGACACAGCATCGGTTGGGTTGAACTGTCCAGACTTTGTGGCTTCGATACGGGTCACCAAATGTATTCGGTCCTCCGACAGGAGATAAGGCATCTTGTCCAGTAATGACCAATCATATTCCGTCGAGGACGGCATTTCGCCTAGTCATAATTCTTGACGAGATCCTCTCCCTTAACCTAGATACTAAGCGAGCCGCCCAACCAAGCGAGCCGCCCACCTCACCAACTTTTCGCGACGCGCCACTTATCAACTACAATAGCTCCACCAACTGTTACCTAACTGCCCTATAACAAAGGAGATATCTCTCTAGCTATATTACTAATTAATTAGAATCAGATTTAGAGTGGTACCCCCTCGACCGCCTTGCTCTACTTGTTGAATATCAAGGTAGTTGAAACAGATGTGTGACAAGAGTTGGGAACGTATATTTATATAAGACTCCCACCAGTCTATATGAGCAATAATACAATCACTTGCTTAAACAGATACATTTGACTTGCAGCTGCGATGCCAAGCAGGATAGCATCCTCCAAGCGCTGACCGGGGACCCTGCCTGCCACCTTCACTAGCGCCTCTGACCTGACTGGTTGTCCTTTTTTATTTTGAGGTTCTAGCCATTAATAGCATCTTGCCGCTTAAACACCAAAATTGTGGTGTGCTGAGCGTAGAACTGGTTTCTGTTTCTTGTTTTCGGGCTAAAGGGTCCTAAATTCGCTATAATAAGCCTTTATCCTCCAGTTTACTTCTCGTAATATACTCTCAACCAATCCAGGCGCAGCGTTACTTTATAACATACTCCTCCACGTCCCCAAAACACGAATTTTTCTTCTGTAAGAGTTTTCTGATGGGGGACTGTTGGTCTCACATGGCTATTGCAATATCAATGGTGGGGGGGTTCTAAACGAGGTGTTGATTCATGTCATCATGATTAATAGAAGAATATTTTTGGATTCTCTTCCATTTACGGAGTCGAGGTCTCAGAATGACCTTGTTGCCGTTGAAGGATGCCAAAGAGATAGCGAGAGAAGCCACATCAGTGTCCTTGTCCATGTTGAACAGCTACAAGAAGCGCTGAAAGAGGCGAAGCTCGTGCCAGAGGCTCTCACAAAAGGGACGCGAGCAGTGGCGAGTGCCTGCAGACGCTCGAGGGCCATAGTGGGGGGTCAACTCAGTGGCCTTCTCGCCCAACAATACGGTCAAGATCTGGGATGCGAGCAGCGGCGCGTGCCTGCAGACGCTCAATGTTCGAAGGGTGCTCAAGACAGACCCATGAACGGGCTGCTAGCGTGGTTCTGAGGGACGTGCACCCGTGTTTGAACTATGCTTATTTTTATGTACCTCGAGACTAATACTACGATTATCTAGGTTAATACCATTGTGACGTAGACTTGCACCTGTAGAGTCTCCGGTCGATACTACCTTGTTTTTCTAGGCTACGAATAAGCCGGTCTGCCCACAGTAAGTTCAGAATCATGGTGCCGTGTCATACTAGTCACTGACCTGAGCCCGCGATCCTTTTCTTTCACTGAGTTTCTCGTCTTTATGGTGGGGCTTGAGGAAGCGATTAATATTATGCATTGTTCCTTAGAAATGTTGATATTAAAAGGCTTTTGAGGTCGATCTCGCGTCCTCACCTGAGAAAAACCTTCAGCCGGCCTCCCCGCCCCTAATAAGTATCGAGAAGGGCTCTCTAATGCGCCATGCATCACTTCTCCGCATATGTCTTATCTATCTATACCGGCATGACACATGCAGCTTCTATATTCCATTCTCGTAAAACGATTGCACAAGTTCCACTAACTCCGAAGTTGTCCCTTCAGGCATCGGATTGTGCCCGCTATGCAACCTACAATTATTCCAATATCTATTTTCCTCAAATCGGTCTTCCGCGGGGAAAATGCGTAGGTTCTGCACATTGATATACTCGAACGTCCATCCCTTTCTCATCCGCTCATGCCTATTAGCAGGGAAGCTGCCGTAGTCCGGAAATTGCGTCTCCCCCCGGAAAGCCAGCTGGAGATTCCGCCCGTAATCAAGAAACTCCACCGTTGTAGAGCCAATGTTGTAGCTGAATTTCCACAGCGGGAACCGTATATCAATCCTCGCTCGCGGGTTGTTACGACAGAATTCGAGAAGCCGGGGTAATTCTTTGTCAACCCAGCCTTTCGGTCTTCCTCCTAGGACGGCGTGGATGCGAGCGCAGATTGCAGGCGAGCATGAGGAGAGGAATAGGAAGAATTGTTGTGCGGGACCGGGAGAATTTTCGTATTGCTGGATAAAGTGGATCTTGTTGAGGAGTAATGCTAGGCCCCGAGTTTCGTGGTAGAGTTGAGAGCAGACTGATTTTAATTGATTGGCGGGTTTCCAGGCGCGTGTGAAGAGGCGGTGGTGCCCGTCGAGGTTGTAAAGGCCCTGGGAGTCGGTGAGGGCGTATGTGTAGATTATGTCGCGTAGTTCGCGCGGTCTACATTGTCAGTATTGTGCTTTTGATTGGATAGAGAAACTGGACCGGAAATGTGGTGGCTTACAGGCGGAAGAAATGACACACACGAGGAGATGTTTGCGAGCCGCTACTTGTCAGTGAGGCAGTTGGGGGGTTTTGATCTGGTTCCCGCTCAAGATAAAAGCTCAAGACCTGGCTATCCAATAAACGTGACTCGAGGCTGGGAAAAGGTCTCAATTGCCGGAGAGGAGGTTTCACGAGTTCTTCTTGTTCGACTGCCGGTGTTCCGGCATTAATGGCTTTGACGTCATTACCTCTAAACACATCTTCGATTCGCCGCCAGAGGCCAGCTTTCTTTTTGAGTATCATTCTTTGAGTCGTGTTGTAGAAAACGGGCGAGATTGGAAGGATCGTAAGCTGGATTGCGTAAGGCGTGGTAGAAATAAAGTCCTATAAGACGCTGTCGTTTATACACGAAATCGCTTTGGCAGATTCAATGACTGTGAGCGGCCTTTTCGCTACCAACACATCAACGCTCGATGGAATGCCAACCAATGGCGTCTCGTTTGGTGGTCGTGCCGAAGATTCTGCGGGGCACTCGGTGGGTTTGATAATCGCTGAAGAGGATGGTGGTGGTTCGTGGCCTTGTAAGCAGAGATCGAAGGATTCTGGTCTCGTGATTTTAGCGATGTAGTACAATGCTGTGCAGCTCAGGTGCTGCCTAGACCAAACGCTTCTTAGGCATCCAGATCAAGCGTCAGTGCATTCAAGGTTTGCCTGAGTGACGAATCTTCGTACAACTACAGAAATTCTTTTTCGACTAAAGCAGATATAATTACTTTGGCTCTGACTATGTGAATACTAGACTTGGCACTTTCAACGGATCTTGGGCGGACAATTATGTTGCATGCAGAAGCAGCCAATCACGATCAACAAAAGCGAACAGCCCTTGCATGGAATACGTTGGAATAGAGGAAGACGTTAACGAAGTCAGTTACAAAGAAACAGTAAGTAGGGGTGGCGATTGCGTTGTTTTGTAGTGAGTGGAGTTGGCTGGCAGACGCAGCGGTGGCTGTATAGTGGATTTAGTGAGAGTATTCAGTCATCACCCCTTTCACCAGCGTTAAGATATCTCATTCAGACTTCCCCTTAGCATGCGCGGCAAAATTTCCCTCATTTTTTGAAAACGTTTTCATATAGACATGCAGAAATGTGATTTGGTGCATGTTTGTGTACGCCTATGCCGATGGATGCCCCTGCGTTGAATCTCTGCTCTATCAATGGAGACAAATTATAGAGCAAAAACCAAGATGTTACACATGTTCTTTTCTACATCTGCACATAAGAGTAGACGACCATTTTTGTTCCCGTTAGATCCCATGTTCGTACCATGTTCGTACCATGTTCGTACCATGTTCGAGAAAACGCGGCCCACTGATCACCACAAACTCCCTAAATTCATTTTTCAATGCCGAGCGACTGATCAGACTGCCCTACGAGATAATCGAGCGGAAATTCTGCTTGTCAAAAGTCCATGAATTCCATGAGGTACGAGGCAGAGATTAGGCGGCACATCAGTGCCCTGAGGAATCCACTAGAAGGCATCCTGTATTCTCATCCTCCGTAATCTCTGTCCGGGGACTCCCCCTTCAGGTTTAGTGCAGTCCCCGCCGCACCTGCACATTGTTTACAGCTGCCTGCTCAGCCCCACTTTAACTTTCACTCACATCAACCACATCACACTCCCACCACACTCAGTTCTTCAAGTCTTCTTCCCATCACTAGAAGCCACGGCAAACATCAATCCCCCTCAGCTTTGACCTCAGCTCGGCCCACAACCAGATCTCGGGCTCCTCACACAAGGACTCGAGCAAGCCACCACTACAACAGGTGCAGCAGACGCAGCAGATGCTGCAGCAGATGCAGCAGATGCAGCAACAGATGCAGCAACAGGTGCAGCAACTCCATCGACAGACGCCTGATGACTTGTGGTGATATCGGTGTGGAGTTGTTGCATCTGCTGTTGCATTTGCTGTTGCATTTGCTGTATTCGCTGTTGCATCTGCTATATCTGTTGCTACGTCTGCTGCATCTGTTGTATCTGTTGCTTCGTATGTTGATGGTCATTAGGCAACGTGAGTGAATACTATTTAGATGTCATGCTTATCTGCTAACTAGTTATAACTATACAGCGAGCGCAATTCTATTTCCTGGTTTCAAAACTCTGGTATCAGAAGATCCAACGTCTCTCCTATTGCACTCCATGAATATACGACAAACGCCGACGTCCAAATTTTTCCTGCCACGCCCGCTCAGCTTTAGAATATGTCAGGTCTTGTGTTAGGTTATGTGTTAACAGCATTACACATGTGTAAGCCCAGGACACCATACCGTCACATGGATATGCCACTGACTAATTAGTCCGTCATATATATACATCACACGGAATACACATCTTGAGACTCTTTCCTCCACACTTCTGTTCACAACATGCCTACCAACGGCACGGCTGCGGATAAAAAACAACGGCTGAGATTCTACGTTGAATTACTGGATGCACGTTAGCAATGAGGGAGGTGGTAGCATATTGGAATGGATGGTTAGAACAGAATGAATATTGCTTCAGTTGCAGCTTGCAGAGGTTCTTTAGCTGTACTTGCTAAGGTTCCCTAACTGTACCTACTCTACCCAACATACGGTTAATGTAATACGGCGACAAAGCCATAAACTTCTTGTACTATAGCTAGAGTTGCTAATACCAGAGTGGCTGCTCGCGCGGCACTTGTTCAAAAATTAATAGAGCTTACAAAAACTCACTTGTTCGCGTTCTCATTGCTGCTGCTGAAAATATTGACGCAGACCTGCCATTAAGAGTGGCTTAAATGATAACGAGAAGCTTCAAGAAAGTGATTGCTTTGCTTAAATATTTAGTCTAGGTCTTTAACACTAAATTTTAGAATTCAGGAAGCATGAATCGAGACAGCACGAAGTGGTGCAAGAGTTAGGCAAGAAAAGCCGATGGTATTGTATGTGTTGAACTTGACATTTTGGGTGCAAGTGACTCCAAAAGCGGAGACAGAAAACTACCAAAAAGGAGTCAAAAGTCCCCGGACGTGGAGTTACTGTGGTAAAACTTGGTCTCAGCCTCCGAATAGGGTGGTAAATTGGATAATGACCGACTTTCAGCTGTGCAACGTGCAAGACATACCCTAATGTGATGAAACGATCTCCTTCCGTGAAATTCCACCCTTCGCCTTCTATGAGGATTGTGGACTTCTGGTGAACACGACAAAAGGGGTTGATTTCCTCGAGGCAGTCGAGAGAATAAATGATGTCACTGTACAGAAACCTAGGTGTGTGTTTCTCTTTATAGGAGCGAAATACGAAGGTTTGAAGGTGATCGTACCACCTTGGACTACTATCACAAATACAGTTGAGAAATGAGTTTGCGGCCGGGATTTCGGTATTCGGGTCCTTGGATTTGAGTCCGAGAGTGAAGATAATATTGTTGAATCTCAGAGCTAAGCATGCAGTCTCCTCCCAGAGTTGTCACAGAATCATTTTTAATCGATTCCATTCTTGACCATCCTCTGGAGCTGTGTAATTAGGGTTTTGCCCTCTGCAATATTGAACTTTTGCGAAAGTAAAGTCTTTTTGGTTATGAAGAGCATATTTGTTGGATTTCCCCTGGTAGATGAAGAAGCGGAAATAGATTTTGGCTGGTCATGGGTGGAAAGGCTTATTCTTCGTTCTCGAGTGGCAATGGGAACAGAAACCGAAGGTTGATCCTACTCTAAAGAGGCCCTAACTTTATTTTACTATCGTGTCCCAAAGGGGCCCCTCCGATCAGGAAAGTAGCGATATAATCGATGATGACGGTTCTTACATGATAAGTGATGTCCATAGCACCAATGAAGTCCACCAGCGGAAGGTATTGGCGAAATTTTGAATCAGGAAACTATGAATGACTCTAATTTAAAAAAGGAATTCCCATAGATGTCTATCCCTAAAAACTATTAAAAACCCTCAAGACCGCTTCTTATTCACATCGCAGACTCCCGTCTATATCGCAAATTCCAAATCCAGAACGAATCTACTTGTATTGCGCCAAAGGGCACACGTCCCCAGGTATTTCAATCTGAACAGAGAAGCTCACGACAAATCTGATCCGGATCGCTAGCGTTTTGGAGGACTCGGAAACGTAAGATTATTTCGATAGACCTAGTTTCGACAGACGATAACACGGACCCATTCTCATATCCATATGCAAGCTGTGGAGGGTATAGAACCTTGGGTGAATGTCTCAGTGCGACACACGATGGAGTAGACAGAATATGGATTTTGAGTCTCTTGGTTGCTTAGATACTGGCTTTAGAATTGCCTACTGGCGTCGCTATGTTGATGGCCGTTAAAAGTCGTCGGGCGATTTCGTTGTGGGGAAAGGCATCTGGAAATGGTTTACTGATTCTAAGATGGTGGTTGCTGTCAACAGCTTTCCTAGCAGGTCCGTTGCGAGGTGTGCGGTCGCCGAAGGAAACAATTGAGTGATTTGAGGCAGCTCAGGTGGACTGTAACTGGGCAGACGAAAATTTGGTTCGGTGATAAGAGAAGAGAAGAAGCATCACCAGAGGAACCGAGTCTCTTTGCATATAGCCCAGGCGCTAGCACCTTTCTAGGACTGGTTCGATCAATAGGTGGCGAAAGGGAATGGCAACACACGCTGCCGAGGCAGAGGCAGAGGCAGAGGAAGAGAAATGAAGTTAAGGTGATATTGAAATAGTATAGGAGGGTTTATTCAACCCGCATCTATCTGATACCCGGATCTAAATGCACTAAGGAAGGGAGAGTCGTTTTTCAAGGATGGAGAACAGATTTGGAAGCAATCTGTCGTAGTTTCGTTATGGGTGTCCACTCTTGCTAGTGAGATAGGGTAAAAATAGCCTGTGAGGCGCTGGTGTATCTAAAGCAGAGCTTTCTCCTGTGAGAATATGCATCCAATCCTTGGGTCACCATCTAGATTTGAGCAAGCAGTTGCTCAAATCCTACTAGCCAGAATCTCTGATACAGCGCAATTGCAATGCAAAGACATGCAGTGAGTGCCACGCAATGCAGCTGTTGCAAATGTTATAAAATTCGACAAAATCTAGACCCAATGAAGCGTAAAAGAGGCAGAGCTTATGGAATGGGCACAAAAATTGAGTTATCATATTGAGATATTGACAGAGGAAAGTGAAATTGCGCGATCCGTCAATAAAAAGGAAACAGAACCACATTTAGAAGGGATGGTCCACTCGAAGATTTCAAAATAATGTAAACAAAACTCAGGGATTTCTTGCCAACGCCTAAGTTCAAAAATGATATGCTGTATCGCTTGCTATGGTTTGTAATAGCTCTCAGACATGATGCAGAGTCATGATGAGCGAAAAACTGCACTCGTTCATTGGAGGGTCTGAAGTCTTCCTTCAGATGCCGTTCTCAACCCAGGCCCTCGCAGTTCTCAGCCAGAGTTCTCTTGTAGCCAGATTGGCCATGTATTTTTGTCCTCCGTTCCTTCCGTCCATGGCCAAGAATTCCTCCTCGTTAAAAATTTCGCTCTCTGTTCCTTCGATCCAGAACCTGAGATTATCTGCCTGAAGCCCTGAAACTTGGTCGGCAGATAGCGTGGCTCTTCCACTCCATCGGAATACCGAGTATATCGCCAAATTGTGCCGGTAAAATCTGGATGGGAAAGGATAGCCTAGTGCCCGTCCACGGATCACTCTCGTGAAGAATGCTCCTGCTTCCATAAAGTTGTATGCATTGTGTATTGTAAACTCGCGGATCGCCTGATTGAAATATCTGTCTGTACCTCGGATATTGTGCTCGTGGATTACTGGAAGGATATATCTGACTTTGAAACGAGGATGCGCTCTGCAGAAGGCAGCGATGTCGATCATAGTTTCGAGTGGATCATCGATCATAAGCTCAAGCCCAGTATAACGCGATAGAAATAAGGACTGGCCTTTCAACGTGATGGTGGTAATCCCTGCTAACTCGTTCACTCCCCAACAGTTGACGAGGTTTAGAAGTTGTATTCCAGGGCTCTTTTCCAGGTCATACATCCGCACAATGCGGAGATGGTCGTTAACCTGCAACTCTAGACCCTGAGTTTCGCTAAGGAGCTGTTTCGACACATACTTCAATTGATTCCATTCCTTATGATTGCCATCGAGGTACAGGTAAATACGAGGTTTCGTATGATACTGATTTACGTGCTCGCTGTACTTCAGATAGGGGAAAGGGTAAATAGGAGGCCTCGTATGATACAGAGGTACCTGCTCGCTGTAATTAAGACCGCACGACGAAGTGAGGGCGTATTTGTAGATCTCATTCCTCAGTTCACCAGGCAGGCGTAATAGTGGAGACAACGGTGCCCTTGTCCCGCCGAGTGTTGTCATTGGGTACTCGAAGGCGATATTTTGAGGGGGCAGGACAACGTAGACGTGACGAACAGTTGACACTCACGCGCTAGCAGAAGCGGCCCCAAAGTATTTATAGTTTGTGCCGAGTGTAGGGTGTTGAGAAGGTCGGGGCGTGGTGAGGTTGAGGGAAAGAACATGAGAGGCTGTGGCGGTCTTGGCAGCCTCGTACATCAACCAATCAGGATGAGAAAACCCATGCGTAAATGTCACGTTGCTACAGGCGAATCCTGACGAAATCCGTTCATCATTTCTAGCTTCGTATACATCTCTTTCTAGCTCTTTTATAAAGATTATTTGAGACAGAATGTCATTTGCAAGCCAGCATAGTAGGTCTGTTCCCCGTGGGACTATTGGCACAATCTGTCCTAATATGTTGAAGCTGGTCAGCATTTCTTCGAGAGTAGACAGATTGGTGCGAGTGTCCAGATATGCCGTTGGGATCAAACCGATAGTCTTGAGCCAGGATCATTTTGCAGGACCTATTCGTGTCAAAACAAGGTTTAGTAGATAGCCTGTCGGTTCTGTGACCTGTGCCTAGTTTATTGCGTCGGACGAGAAATTCCGAGTAACGCTATCGCATGCGATGAAATGAGCCAGATTTTGAGTTTAGTGGTCTTCGTGTATAGTTGTTTGTACCCGACGTATTCCACACGGATGTGCAAATGAGGGCTTCCAAAGGAGGCTTCGAAGGTCTTGGAGAGTAAATCGGTCTCGTTGGTCGATACGTATTTGTAAAACTTGTTGCGAAGCTCCTCAAGAAGGTATAGGAATGGGGAGAATGTTTTCTGGTCTTCGTTGTGTCGCCCCTCATTCTGGCTTAGCATTGACGATGGCGAGTATCAACTAAGATGTTTCCACTTTGAAGTTGATTTCTGTAAGCAGGGTAAAGATAAGAGAGGGTATGAAGAAATGTATTGTATGTGTCTGTGTCTGTGTGTGTGATATATACAGCTGATATATATATATGACGGACTGATTAGTCAGTGGCATATCCACATGACGGTATAGTGTTCTGCTTACAATTTCGAATTGAATTTGCGGATGTATTAGACGGTGGAGCAGCAAAGAATGGCTAATAAACGAGATTTTATAAGTCTGCTACTAGGGTGTTGGAAGAAGCCACACGTTTATAGTGTGACTTCATTCACTTCTCCATCGCGAAGCGAGAATGGGAGGTGCCGAGAGTGAAAGCAAAATTACCCCACAGTTCACTAGTTAATAAGCGAGAAGCAGAAGGTGGGAAAATGTGCATAGTGCATGCATGTTGAGTCTTCTGAGTAAGATGTTATTCTTGTCGTCTAGTTGCATAGAGCTGCACAGGCCGGGTAGTATCGAGCAGAATTTGAGGTCCGAAGCTGCTAGGATATTTCGATAGTGGAGCTATCTGAATAGTGAAAGAGAAGGCACACGGAGAAGACGATCGCGTGAATAAAGTTCGGATTTCAATACTTCAGACTGGAGTCTAAAGCATAGAGTGACGTACCTCGAAGACATACTGCGGAGACTATATTATGATGCCTTAAAGAAAATAGAACGATACAATAGCTTTAGGTAGATATAAATCTTATAAATTATGGCGTACACGTGCAAATCGCTTTGTTTGTCGACTATATTTGCCTAGCTTGGATTTAAAATGCAACCCGAGATGGGCAAATAAGTGAGAGAGTGACGTCATCGGGAAAACAAGCACCAATGTGTGAGATTGAATACCTGCACATGCAAGAGACACATTGAATGTAAAGGCCGCTCAATTTTGGACCCCAGAGTGATGATTGGATCTAGTTATCTAGTAACAGGTTGACCTACCCATTGTTGTGGTTGCTTCAACCTGGCGGCCAGCAAAGTAACTATAGCCAAAGGTCAAGAAGATTACGTTAGCCCCAATAAGACATCCCACATCTTGGGGAGTGGGTTCTGCCTCTGATAAATAAATGGTTTGCACAAATGATAAAGGTGTGGAATCGTTGCGGAAAAACTTTGAAAGTGAAAGCGGCAGCTTCCGAGCGGTCCGTGCGCTCATTGTTGCCTCCTCAACGTCACAACAAAGCGGGCCGCCTTTTCTTGCTCGTTGGCCTCACTCCACATCACGGTAAGCGGCCACACCACTGCTCACTCCATCGCTGTCGTCTCAACCTCTCGTCTTCTACTCCCTCCTTCACAGTAGTTGGTTTTTTTTAGCATTCTCCACCGCTTGCGCGAGAAAAGTAGACAAAGCAATCCCGACCAAGCAACATGGCCGATGCGCGAGGCGAGAATTGGTATCTGCACCCCGATGTCGACGCCAACAAAATCACGGTCCCCGAGCTTCGCAGCATCCTCCTCAAGCACGGCGTGACGTATCCGTCGTCGGCCAAAAAGCCTGTCCTCGTTGGGCTATTCAACGACCAGATACTCCCTCAGGCAGCCAATCTACAACGCACGCAAGCGCGCACAAAGCGATCGACTCGCGGGATTGAAGATGTGCCCTCGAGCGCCAGCACGACAACAACTGACGAGTTAGAGGAGGAGGAAGAGACGCTTCTTGCCCCACCGCCGACAGTTGCGAGGCGAACATCGCGACGGACCACGCGTGCATCGACCGAGGAGGAGTATGAGAAACCGGCGCCTGCTCCGCGCGGCAAGACGCCCACTCGCGCTGTACCGACAAAGCACGCCCGAGGATCCGATGTCGAGGTCGACGAGCCGCCGGCTGTACGCCGCAATCGTAAGAGTGCCGTAACCCCGGTTGCGAAGCAGCAACCCGCAGCCGATGACGAGAGTCCGTTCACACAGGAGAATCCATTTCAGAGAGGTAGCTCTCCACCAGGGCCCGACTCGGGAGCTCGCGAGCGGAGGAGAAAGACCATGGGCTCTGAGCAGAAGGAGAAACGCAGGAGCGATGCGCATCGCCGGAAGACGTTCCAACCCAACGCAGAGCAGCTCGACGACGGCATTGTCGTGCCTACGCGCGGCACTTTTGACGTTTCTGCGAGGCGACTTCCGAAGAAGGAGAAGGAATACACTGGAGTGGCTGATGGAATCGATGCTGGCGAAGAGTTCACCCCAGAGGCTCAGCTTGAAATGGTTCGCGAACGAGCCAAGGCCGGCGAAGCGGACATTCTGCCTCCTCGGAGGCGCAAGCGACCTTCCAAAGCTAGCGGTACGATTAAAGCATTTTCTGCGACTTTACTAGCAACCAGTCTTGCCGTGTTTGGTGGTGTTTGGCGTCAGGAGAAGTTCGCTGTGGGCTTCTGTGGTATTGGAAGGGAGTCAACCTCTCTTGCAGGCGTGGACGTACCGGAGTGGGCCAACGCCTTGCTTCCGCAGTGCGAACCTTGTCCACCACATGCTACCTGCTATTCGGACTTGGATGTTACCTGTGATCGAGATTTTGTCAAGCAGGACCACCCGCTGTCTTTGGGGGGTCTGATTCCTCTTCCGCCGACGTGCGAAGCAGACAGCGAGAAGACGCGTCGCATCACGCTCGTTGCAGATCGCGGTGTGCAAATCCTTAGGCAACGCAAAGCTGAGTATGAGTGTAGGGAGCCAGATGAGGAGGGAAAGTTGGTTGAGACTCCCGAAGTTGGCGAGGCAGAACTCAAGAAAGAGATGTCGTCAATGAAGCGCAAAGGCATGTCCCAAGAGGAGTTCGAAGATCTGTGGCAGAGCGCTATCGGCGAAATGGTTCGTCGCGAGGAGATTGTTGAGAACAC
This sequence comes from Beverwykella pulmonaria, assembly GCA_001599595.1. NCBI lineage: Eukaryota > Fungi > Ascomycota > Dothideomycetes > Pleosporales > Melanommataceae > Beverwykella > Beverwykella pulmonaria. Next base: position 1,509,860 of record BCHH01000008.1, on the reverse strand, counting down.
AGATGGGTAAGTCTTCGATCCTCATGTCTAGGTGACCATGTTTGCACTCTTTCTGACATGGAATTGTACTAATCAGATACCTTGCTGCGGCTACAGAACCACTGGTGAACGACGACTCGCCTCAAATTCCCTCGCCGAGCTCTCCCTCTCCTGCAGCATCAGAAGATCCCTCCGACAAACGGCTGAACGATATATTTGGCAGCTTGTTCTAATCTTTTCTGTCCTCGCATCTGGCTCCTACGGGCGATACAAGTTTACGTCTAGTCGGGCAATAGAGGCCCGGGCGAAACAACTAGCCAGCAATGTCTTTGACAGGCTTGCCAATCATGCTGCGCTCAATGCTCAAGAACCTAGCGCGTTCCCTGAACCTGGTATCAGTATGACCCAACTCCGAGATGACGTTCTTCGAACCGAATTTTCAGCTTCCAAGCGAAAGCAACTGTGGGAGAGGGTGCAGAAGAAGGTAGAGCATAATTCGAATGTGCGAGCAGCAGTGAGAGAAGATCGCAGCGGCGATGTGGGCCGTATGTGGGAATGGATTGGCCCAGTCCAACTCATCGGGGACGGACGCAGTGGTGGAAGCAGGCGGGAGAGTGGTCGTTACAGCCTCGGTCCTACCTTCGGGAGCAGTCCACCTGAGGTCGCGTCCCGGGAGACGAAGCAAATCCAGGGTGCTACATGGGATGAAGGTAGACCCATCTATTAGTCTGCACTATTTCTTTGCCTCATTGCTTTCATTTGCCAAGGATCCACGCTGGAGATGGACTGAACATTCTTTAGACCGGTTTTTATCATTTCATGAGATACCACACCTTAATGGTAGTTTTTAGTTATTATCATAGCATCGATTATATTGAGTAAATGCACTCTACTTCTTAATAAGTCCCTCTAATTAAACTCAACTAACCCCAGTGGTGGTTCTCGTGTTGCTTTGCGTGGCGTTGAGAGTGGCGCTTGTGTGGCTAGTGCGCTTAGCTAATACTGAGCCGAGCTTCCCACAAACGAAGAATATTGGAACCTCACATCAACCCAAACACCAACGACAACCTTTCGCCCGCCCTCACCGACCCGCGAAATCAGTCAAAATGGTGAGTTTGATCATCTTCCTCTTACATGAAGCTGTGCGAATTTTGCGACGTGGATGAACGTTCCGTCGAACCACCGCCGCCGATGACGATTTCGACTCAACCAACCGCGCGATAGAACCCAAGGATTACCGGTCGAGAGAGGGAAGGCCGTGGGCGCATATTCAATATAGAATGGAGCGGCGGATACAGGCTTGGAAATTATGGTCAGGCTTTGAAGAAGTGCGCGGATGGCGGAGACAATGAAACCATGAAGCTTTCGCGATGAGAAACGGCAACGAGCAGCCCCAGGCCCCACACGACAGGAAACCTTCAAGTTGGACAGCATTGATCAACTTTTGCGTCCGCCCAAGCAGATACGCGACTCTAGTTCTGCTCTGTCCCGGACCCCGTCGATATTCTTTACACATCTAGAATCCTTGTTCTAGCCCTGTGGCACATCCATTCCATTGAGGCCTCATTATTATTCGACTCACTCATACACGTCGCACGCTCGGAAAAAATGGATATCAACCCCACGACTTTGTTTATTCATGCAGCTTGGCAGAATTCCCAGCTAACAAAACCGCTTCTAGGTCAACGTACCGAAGACCCGACGAACCTACTGCAAGGGCAGGGACTGCAAGAAGCGTTAGATACACCCAATCGCGATACCCCAGGCTCGAATACTGAAATTTGGTAGACACTCAGCACAAGGTCACACAATACAAGGCAGGAAAGGCCTCGCTCTTCGCCCAGGGAAAACGTCGTTATGATCGCAAGCAGAGTGGTTATGGTGGTCAGACCAAGCCCGTGTTCCACAAGGTATGCTTGTTGCGTAGAAAGAGTGAATTTCTAGGCTAACAATCTTGCAGAGGGCGAAAACCACCAAGAAGGTGGTCCTGCGATTAGAGTGCACTCAGTGCAAGGTATGCTCTTTCTGTGCACAATCCACCATCGCCTCTCTAATATTTCTCATAGACCAAAGCACAACTCGCCCTCAAGCGATGCAAGCACTTCGAGCTCGGTGGAGATAAGAAGACTAAGGGTGCTGCTCTCGTCTTCTAATTGCGTTCCCTTCTCCTCTCTCTTTTTGCGGGGCCTCGGCGTAGTCTTCACGGGCGGACAAGGGCGGGATGGCTTCTGCATATCAATCAATTCACACAATAGCGGGGCCGCGGGGGTGCAGGAGGCTCTGAGAATGAAAAGCATGCCGGTCACGACAACGAATTGTAACCTACATATGCATCAAATGGAACTCGATTGAAGGCCCTCAGTTCCGGAATATGGATTTCTCTACCTGTGATGACTAGCCTAACGCATGTTTAACGCATCCTAAAGCAGTAAGCCGATCCGAGGCGCGAGATCGGAACTACATCCCACCCTAAGTTCCTGAACTTATCGATTGCCCTCTAGCAACTTTTACAAAACCAATGAGCCACCGTTAAACACCCCACCACTCACTCTTCTCTCTCACAATGGCTAACACGGAGAAGAAAACCGTGCTCGTCATTGGCGGCGGTTCTGTCGGAGCAATTGCAGCACTCAACCTCGAAGTCGGCGGCCTTGCCACTGTCACCATCGTACTACGCTCGAATTACAAAGTTGTGAAGGAGGAAGGGTATTCGATTCAATCCTGCGACCATGGCACCCTGAAAGGCTGGAGACCTAGTTTCGGTTATACTTTCCTCTCCATCCTCTAACACACAACCCAATAGTGCGCTAATTTTGAAATTCACAGTCAGAAACGAAGTCCCAGATATTACCAAAGAATCCCTCCCGCCCTACGACTTCATAGTTCTCACCACAAAGAACATCCCGGACATCCCACCCACAATAGCCCAACTCATTGCTCCGGCCTTAGACCCAGATAACGCATACACAACTGTCGTGCTCATCCAAAACGGGCTCAATATTGAAAAGCACCTCCTAGAATCGTATCCCAAAACACCAGTTCTCTCCGGCGTGAGTCTGATTGGTAGCGATGAGATCGCCCCCGGGTCAATCGTGCAAGGTGACAGAGATAGGCTACTTATAGGCGCGTTTCACAGCCCGGTTATCCACGCTCCGTTCGCGGCAGGACGAGCAAAAGACTTCGTCGATATATACGGTGCGGGTGGAAAGACCGAGGTGCAATACTCGCCTAATGTGGACCATGACCGGTGGAGGAAGTTGGTGTATAATGCGTGCCTCAACCCCATATGTGCTATTACGGGGTTAGATAGTGGGAGAATTCGATTGGCGGATGGGGCGGTGGATGGGCTTGTAAGACCCGCGATGAGGGAAATTGTTGATGCAGCGAGGGCGAATGGAGTGGTGCTTGCGGAGGATATCGTGGATGTAATGATTGAGGTTGATCCGCTGGAATTATATCTCAATCCGAGTATGCAGGCGGATGTACGGAAGGTATGTCTTCATCTTTTCATGCATTGTCGTTTCCAACCGTGTCATCATATCATGCTACTGTAAACGAGGTTCATTACGATGGAGGCACTTGAACTGACGCTATTGTCCGCTAGGGCAACTTCATCGAATTCGAGAACCTTCTCGGCGAACCATTGCGCGAGGGCAAGAAAGCTGGCGTTGCGATGCCGACGCTTGAGGTGCTGTATCAGATTGCGAGGGCGCTGCAGTGGAGGACGAAGGAAAGTAAGGGAATGGTAGAGATCCCGGCAAAGAGAAAGACCTAAGGGCTGAGTGTGCACGGGAACAAAGTGCTCTAAAGGGTTGAAGGGTATGTAGGTGTTTCGTTCTCATTCAATCAGAAAAAACTGGATACCAATATCAAATGTCATTCCAACAAACCTGAGTCCAGCAGGAACTACACAAGTGGGATAGATTATGAAAATACAACGATAACTACTGGCTGCTTTTTCATCCACGACACGTTGGACAATAGCGCTCAGCTAGCTAATATCTGCCGTCTCCTTCCCCACATTCAAATGAGGTATTGTCTCCCAGCGTTCCGCCACTACCAACAACAGGGGGTACAACCGACCTGCCACCACTTCTTTGAGTCTGACATGTTCTCCAATACGCTCTTCAGGGCCAGAACGTGGATTTCCTTGTTGGTTCTAATTCGTATCAGGGACAGGAAGACGAATAAGCCTGGGCGAAGAGATAGCACAATGAAGGAATTTTGACAGACTTACGGGTGGAAAGTTTGAAGATTTTCTCGCTAGAGTATGTCTGAGATTTGATGCGTTTCTGTATAGAATTTCAGATTAGATGGTGTGTTGGGGTGAACGCGGAAAGGTCGAGAGGGTGGGTGGGGGAGGGAATTTGAGGGGGACATAGGTATCTTAAGACAGATGTTTCCTCACTTTAGGCTTACTCAACCTCTGATCCGATGACTCCAGCTACTTCAGCGGTCACAGCTTCTATGATATCGAAATCCAATTTCCCGAGCGCCATGGCTCTCTTTTCAATCTCGTTGCTCTGTGTCGTCAAATCCACACCTCAGTGTCAAGACCATTGTTCCTACTCTAAATTATAGGAACCATGCGATATCATATGCGTTGCGGATCATTCTATCTAGTTGTATACCCCGATTATACGGGCCAAGACATGTTTTACCTTGCAGAAATCCAAGCTGAAGGCTAGCACTACGAAGACTAAATGGAATACATTCTGAGGGCATTACACAGCTGTCTAGGATCTTAGTGCTACTACTAGCGAATTGCGCATTGCTAATATAATACCCGCTCGCAACTCAAGAACTAATGAAGCTTTTCTAGCAGTTGGCAGGAGGTTCTGCACTTTTTCTCTTTAAATAACTAATTTATATACTCGACGAGAGCTTATATAATAAAACACTGATGCAACGCGTGATATAATAGCGATGTTGGCTGACATCAATGTAGCAAAGACAGCAGTATGCAACTATAGGCTTACATAATTAATACAACACTACCCTGTCTCCTGCAGGAGGGAGGCGCAACAAAGAGCCAGTCGAAGATAGCAACATAGAGACTAATTTAGAAGTGTACTTTTTGCACTTGGAAGCTATTTAAGTAACTAATACGGCTGCAACTGTTCATTAAGGTAGAAGTGAGGGATAAGAGGTGCTTAGAGATCCGAAATATCCCCTATTGTGACTGAAGCGGTACTGAACCAATAACCTTTCTTATAATCTGATCCCAAATCATCTTCAAAATCTTTCTATAATTCTGGTACTGAACATCTGATCTTACCGTATCTATGCTGAATAGTGCACAGGGGTACTGGATATCTGAGCACGCAATGTTGAACCTCGGCTTGGAGTGTTACCCCACATGTCTCAAACGCGTCCATTTCGAGTCGATAACACACGGCATGGTCACTGTTCTTGCAGTCTAAAAGCTCCGTAGAACTTACGTTAATGACCAAAGATGTCGTTCCAAAGTCCCATCCTTGAGTTCAACTATGACGTACGCATCTCAGGAGAAGAATCATAGGACATTGCAACCACTGACGGAAGTAGATCTCTTGCCCATTTGCATATATTGCCTCAACGCGTGTCGAAGCTCTCGCCCAACGCACGTCCGCAACTCTAGTGTGGCGACCTGTCCTCCTGGGTGCCATCTACCGCGCAACTTCTGCGCCACAGGGCGCCGCTGGGTCCGCCTCAGATGTCTTCAATCCCACGAAGAAAGCCGTGACTGGAAATTCCATGCAAAGAACGCTTCGAAGATACCAGATCGCGTACAATCCGCCTCCACAGCACCCCAGGAAAAGCGTCAATGCATTGAGGCTGATTCACCATGTACCTGCATCAGAAAGATCCGCATTATCAAAAGCGCTATTCAAGGCATACTGGGTGGAGGGAAGAGATGTCACCGATTCCGCCGAGCTTCTGAAGATCGCGAAAGAAAGCGGAATAGCTGGTGCAGATAAGTTGGCTGAGGCTGTGTTCAACGACCCCGAAGCAAGAAATGCTCTGGAGAGCGCGACTGCGGACGCTATTAGCCGAGGTGCGTTCGGTGTTCCTGGATTCTGGATACCGGAAGCGAGTTGGGTAGACTTCAATGGCGAAGAAAAGTGTGGTCGGTTTTACTGGGGCCAGGACCGAATGCACTTTGTTGAGGCCACGCTGCTGTCTATAGGCCAAGGCGCAAAGGCGAGAACAGTGTCAAATCTGAAGACCTTGATGCCGCGGTGCATCGGATCCAACCAGCTGACCGAAAAGGTTCGAGTACAGTTTTGGTACGATTTTAGTAGCCCATGGGCATTCTTAGGCTGGACGCAGTTGGAGAGATTGAAGAGGACATTTGGAGGGAATCTTGAAATTGAGATGAAGCCTTTTCTACTGGGCGCTCTTTTCAGGGAGTAAGTCTACTTTTACGCTTTGTGGATATTCCTACTCCCATCGAGAAGGACGAAGAATGAACCGCGCTAATGTTAGAGAGAGTAGAATTGGAGCTCCCAACCTACCCATGGCTGCTGTCTCTCAGACGAAAGCTTTGTGGTCGAGACAGGATCACGCTGACTGGGTCAATTATTGGAACGCTGTGAACGTCCAAGAAGGTAGCCCAGACAAGTCAATCGATTTTCATTGGGCGGATGTGTTCCCTATTCGAACTCCTACGGTGCTCCGATGTGCTTTGGTGGAACCGAGCTGTGTGCCGCTGCTGTGTATGTTTTTCTCTCATGTTGCTCGTGAATTCCAGGCCATCAACTGACAGCTTTGTTTCAGATCGCGCGTGCTGGGAGCGGAACGCCAAGGTAGCGGACGAAAAGGTACTTCTAGAAGTACTCAATGCCGGTGGTTACGACGGAGCCGCTATAATCAAGAAAGCTTCCGCACAGGCTATCAAGGATAAACTACGTGACCTCACTGCTGAAGCGAAAGCAGTCGGGATTTGTGGCGTACCGAGCTATCGTGTGTTCAGGAAAAGTGAAACGGGGAGCTGGGAGGCCAAGGGTGGCATCATTTGGGGACAAGATGAGACGAACGTGGTTGAGGATCTCATTGCTGGATGGGACGATGAACGATCGGAACTGGTCGCAGAAGCCGGGAAAGCGCAGTTCACGACTGCGAAGACGAATGCACGGCTTTAGGATCCCGTACAACCTAGGACCTATTACTTATAGATATTTCATCTCGCTGATTATATTCGCCCCAAAGTCTGTGATGATCAAATACGTATTAGTAAAAATCGCGACATCACGTGCGTTGATCGGCTTCCGGTCGCTCGCCGAAATTTTCCACAAAGCTGACAGGCCAACCCAGTTATCGTATTCCTCATTAAACCATATCATTTTATGGGTGGAGATTCACAGAGCCTCATTCAATGGGCCTCTCAGATTCCGCTTACATATTACTGCTACACCACCTCTCTTCTAAATATGCAGCCAAGACGCAGCTCAGGACGGACAAGGAGTCTCAAAGGAACTCAGTTTTCTCAGAAAATAGTGGTACTCGTCACATTCACGTCGTTCCAGTTGGATGACTTGATTTTTCTTTTCCGGAGAATTGGTTCTTGCATACACTTAGCCAGACTGTCAAATGTGCGGGATGGCCATTCAATCTCAGCATGACATTTGAAAAGAAAGAGAAAGCTGATTGCCGTTATGCTATTGTGCATCTCTCCGGCCAAGACGATTCTTGCAGGGATATTTGGATAGTACGCAAGCTTATCGGAAGAATGGGTTACCGGGCTGCTACCTGTCGTATTCTATTCTATATACAGTCCGATCTCGCGGGAATATTGACGGACACCAGATCAACTCTTCTTATTTCGGATTCGTCACAGCTTCTTTCAAGAAACTTATCTTCACAGGGATACGACTAATCATGTGAGTGTACATAAACTCTTTTGATCATCCTCAGCGAACCTTTATCTATTAAGACTATCTCGCGTGAAGTTCGAGGTCCAATATTCCCTCTTAGTGGCTGACGAAATAGTATAGGGCAGGAAACCTCCTCCTGTACAGTTCCCTGGCTTTGCTCTCCAATGGGCCAAACACCCTTAGCGCATTTGGCACTAGCAATGATAAAGCTGTAATTCAACTCTTTACCATCATTTCAAGTCTCCCGTCTAACTTCTACTAGATAAAGCACAAAATTTGGAACCAGCCAAGTATCTTGCCTTCCTGAGGCTACATCCAACGTACTTATTTCTCTAGCGAATGGATGGCTGCCTTCACAAACCGGATGGGAGAACCTAGGCTCAGGCGGAAGTAATGCCCCGCCGCCATTCTACTGGGCGCCCATTTGTTGCAATTGCCTAAAGCACAGCTTGCAAACGATTATGGGTTGTGGTAGCGATGGAAAGGTACGAGATTATTCCCTCTGCCCCTTTCCACTAGCATCTCTAATTATTTTTGCATATAGTTCTGGTACCGCCCCGGTAAATATAACGAATGGGGCAACTGGGAGAACCTTGGTGGTTCCTTCAACTCACCCCCCTCCGCAACTTTCTGGAACGACTCCAACTCCTTCACCGTAACCGGTATCGGCAAAGACTCAGCCATGTGGACCGCAACCACGTACGATAATGTCTGGACTGACTGGCAGTCGCTCGGCGGGACCTTCAAGTCTCCACCCACTATGACGTCATGGGATACCTCGCAGATGGCAGCCGCGGGCGTAGCAACGAACAACGGACTCTATATGCGGAAGCGGAGCGGCGGTGTATGGCAGAGTTGGGAGTCGCTAGGCGGGACATTTGCGAGTTCAGTGCAGGTTATTAGTCGTGGAAATGGATTCATGGATGTATTTGGTGTCGGCAATGACGGAGCAAATATGTGGCATCGGGGATGGTCGAATTCGGGGGGTTGGGGCAATTGGCAGAATATGGGGGGTACGTTTGCGTCTGCGCCATCGGTCGTTAGTTGGAATGCTTCACACATGGATTGCTATGGCAAAGGCACGGATGGTAATGTAAGTGTTCATTTGCAGACTCAAAAAGGTGTATCTTAGAAGCTGATGTTCGGTCAGATTTGGCATCGATCCTGGACTGGCAACGGAGGTTGGGGCAACTGGGAGAACCTGAGCGGTGGATGTCAAGGTGCGCCGACGACGAATTCTTGGGAATCTGGGCAGATCAATGTGGCGTGTACGGGGAAGGATAATACTATGCAGTGGAAGAAGTTTGACGATGGGGTTTGGGGAAACTGGGAGGGTTGTGGGGGGAACTTCACGCAGGATGGGGCGAAACCTCTGCCGACCTCATCACCTTGATATAACAGAAGGCATTTTGACTACGAATAGCTTTTGCTGTTGGGGAAGTAGCTGAGCAGAGAAGGTTTGTGTTCATTCATAACATTTCAAGTTTTAACAGTGTTAATAGGAATCATGGAAATTGTTGCCTAAATGGAAAATTGGTGGATATGTGAGTGTCGAAGCAGAAAAATAATTGCACCTTAATCGAAATACTGTGCATGTTTCCTTCACCCCATTGCTATTTTTACCGGTGCTTCTTTCCCGCATCATCAACACCCTCTCTCATTATAACCACATTTTCTCTGCCGAAATTCTTTGCCATCTTGCTACTTCATGCGCTGTCAGGAATGGAGGCGCAGACTCTATCCAGTATCTCTTTAGGTATATAGTTCCAGGTTCGCGCGTGTTGATGAGCAGTCATGTGAATTTCAGTGCCGACACTATTTCCGCCTCCTTCCTTGCCTTTCCTGATTTAGCAGTAATTTCTCGTATGAATCTCTATGTACCGTTGGGTCAGGCTATTTGGAAAGTATAAGTTGAGGATTTAGAGGATTAGTTGGACGCAGTGGAGAGATGTTTCTGAGCCCGAGACGAAACTAGTTTTCCCAACTATGAATCATCATGACCGGGTATACCAGTAATAGCGCAACTAAAGTGCTGCCTCGCAAAATCACGTTAGCAAATGTGTCACGTTGCCCTTGTTGATAGCCGGTGGACTTTGTGCTTACGTTTCCGAAGAATGTTTTTTACGTGCTTAAGCATCTCTTTGACGAAACGCTTGGGAAATAGAAGGAGCTTTAGCGAACCAGATTTGCGGCGACGCCCTGTATGATAAAGTTGAGTCTGAGTTCTGGTGTCAACGAGTGAAAGTCTCAATCCTGTCAGCCTTAGCGTTGCCGGACGCTGACGGAGTGGCACTTCTGCTTGGGGGTGGCATATAGGCTAATTAAGGTTGCCAAAGGTTGCTTTCCTATTTCAAACTCGCATGGTATCTCCACTGGGGCGTCAGTGAAGGGCTGCACCAAAGCAGAATGAGTGAAAACAGTTTTGGTGGAACGAGACCTCTATGTCTCCCCTGGTAAGCAGAGGAGATATATAAATGCTACTCTGGAGTATGGTAGGTATTACTAGTAAGGGATATTTAGAAGCCAAAGGGTCTTGTAAGATCTGTATATGATTCTCATCTCCATATCAGTATCCTAGCAGGTCATTGTCATCTGTGAAAAAGATATGGGCTGTATTAAATCCAGAATCTAAATACTGTCGTCAACTGGAAGTTCTTTTATATCAGCAAGCAGACGATGCAAATAAATAAATAAATAAAAGGCCCAGAGAATCCCAGGTTTGAGTTTTCGATATCTTCATGGTACCGCTGCTTGCTCAAATTCTTCCCGTTCACGGAGTTTTGTTACTCGCCACTAGCCCATCCCTCTCAGCCAGGATCTTGAGCCCCTCCGGAAAGTCTTCAATCCTTCCCTCTTGATCCCAAAGCGCTACCAGCACAGTCCACTTCCCTGTCCATTGCTGTCTTGAATGCATTACTACGTAATTCTGGTACACTGTTAACACACCTTTTCCACTAAAGAGAAGAACGAATTACATCAATCAGAACAACATCACTCTCTTTCCTAGCGATATTAACCTGCATATTCCCCACAATATCTAGCGCTAACTCAAGATACTCAGTCTCGATGGTTGTTCCGCCCCCGTAGGTAGGAGGGGGATGATACGGACCGTCATCGCCACGGTATGGAGGCCTTGTAGCTGGTGGGCGTGTGCTTGCGGATAACTAACTAGTCAAACAGTATTAACTAGTGTTACGGAAAGAGGAAAAGGGCACGTACTACTTGGCACGATATGCGTGACACTCAGATTGCCGTCTTCATGCCACACGAATTTGTTGCTATGTCTTCGCACCAAGCTCTCAACTTTCCGACGCATAGTCTCTTCATCATCACCGGATTCGACGTGCTGTCTATATGCGGCGAAGATGCTGGCGCCGGTGTTCGACTGTACTTGCTCGCCGCCGTATCAGTAAACGTAGCGAACGCCGTGTTTCAATAGTTTCTCGTAGAAGACTGGGGCTTGCTTTTGAAGAGCATTGATCAAGCCGATGCTTGGGATGATGGGGTTGCGCCGCCAGAGGGAGGAACGGAAAGGCAAGAGAATTTGAGCCAGGCCGGATTGACGGTGGACAGCCGTATCCATTGTGCGGCCAGATGGGTAGCTCTGGGGGCCTACCGTAGTCCACATCGTTAGCAAGGAGATATTTCAAAGGGATACAACTTCTGGTGTTTGAGTCTTTTGAGTGTCGAGGAATTAGTGAATATCTGTACCCTTCATTGGCAGTTTAACATTAGGTGCCAACACTGTACTAATTGGTGGCCTTCTAACCTCTTCATGCGCCTGGAAGCCGAATGCATGCGCAATGCGACTGTAATCATCCAGAGTCTCGATTTGATGGTCACGAAGAAGAACGGCACCACCGTGCATCTTCAACGATTCGAAGATCTCTCCCGACTCACTCCCACGTTTGAGTTATGCTACTGCTTCACCCAAAGCAGGCTTCCATTTTTTCTTCGCGCGCAGTGTATGAGGAAATGCATGATTTTCTTTGTATTCAATGAATTTGGTATAACTTTGTCCAGCGAAGGTGAAGCGTCGAAGTTAGGAATTGTTGCCGTCATGGTGGGTGTTTTATGCATCACTTCTAAGGTTTGAGGGCATGTGTGAAAAAATAGTACACTACCTCAAAGTATAGTACGCTGGAGCTATGGTAGCGGGTCTTTCCGCATCGCCACTTTCTTCTACCTTGAGAAAATTGCTTTTGATCCCTCGCATGTATGCTTCACTTGCCCTGAACACGTTGTCTCAGAATCGGGCTCTGAAGAAGGATGATATTTCAACAATGTAATTGCAGAAATAAGCCAACATCGGGTGAACCAAGACGATGAGGAGCTACGCCCAAGATTGCCCCTGCAGGATTCGAATGCGATTCAGGTTGTGACCGGATTTAATATGTAGTAAAAGCGATTGTAGAGTAGTTAGAGTACCTTAGGGAACTTTTGCATGCTTTGCAAGATATCCGTGCAAGTCCGCTTTTCGCTGAAGTTCAGCCATGACTAACTCGAGCCATTGAAATGAGCACTCACAGCACGCTAGCAAATCTACTTGAGTTTTTAAGTGAAGGTGGGCGTCAACTCCTTCCACCCGATCAAGACGTCCTACTCTTTATTTGATGGATAACCTTACGGTTAGAGCAAATATCTGGTCTATCACAGTGTTCAGCAGAATACGAAGACAAACTTCCAGCCCGATGATGTCTCGGCTGACGGCAATGATTTTTGCGGATGTCGTGGAGTAGCTCCTTTTTCATTAACAAGAGATGCAAACTGACCGGGCAACCGGTGTATTGATTCTTTGTCGCATTCATCGAATCCATCAATAATGTAAGTTATTCCCGAAGCATCCAGGACATCCATAATTTTGTGGGAGATAAGCCATACACGGATACAAGGTATATTGTCCCACATTACCACAGTAACTCTATGTCCGGGGACTTTGACACCTTTTTTTTTGGAGGGTTTCTGTCGCCGCTTTTGGAGTCACTTGCAACCAAAATGCCAAGTCCAACTCTTACAATATCATTTGTCAATGTCATTCATTCCCTAGTGGCGGAATATCCCTTGCGAGTATATGACTGGGCGAAGGGCGCTTGGATCGAAACACATACACGCGACCTAGGTGAGCAAGGGCTCATCCTAGATGGCTGCTGTCTGCCTGCCCTGGCCGCCCGCTCTGTCGCACTCGCTATGACTGTAGTGAATGCAACCCAGCGGCACATGTCCCACTTTTTCTAGAGAAGGAGGGTCCTACGGGATGGGTAGCTATGTTGCAATAGCAACCAAGGTGTCATGTTCTAGAGAAGGAGGGTCCTACGGAACGGGTAGTTATGTTGCAATGACAACCAAGGCGTCATGTCGCAACAGCGAGCGCTGGGAGAATGGTAGGCGCGGAGTCTACACTAACGGAGCGTGATGGGGTTAGAGGAATGGGAAGGGACCAAGGACAGACGGACAACTACAGGCACACAGGACTTCAACTCCTAGAGGAAGCGCTTTAGGTGTCGTTGCCCTAGGTTCCCAATCCTAGGTTCTCCCTATAGAGGAGAGTGACACGTCCACGTCGTACGATTGTGGTTATCCGACTAAGTGTGATGTAGAGGCGAGGGGTTGTGAGAGGTTCGTTTAGCCTAAGGATAAGAGGTCCGTCTGAGTCACTGTTTCGTCCGCGCGCAGCGGCGGGGGAGGATAAGGGTTTAAGAAGTTCGTGAACCGTTTGCAACTGTTGTGGGCGCGTCTGGTGTGAAAATTTTTCACCAGCTGACCCCAATGACACATCCAGCACTACGAGCCACCCTAGCCTGCTGTACATCTCTGCATTGGCTCTAGGGCGTTTAAGAATTCTCTTGGTTCCCAGGCTTCACAATGTGGAGGTGCAGAAGCCGATTTCGAAGCCCTATGTTGAAATATGTAAGCCAGGCAATCACTTTCTTGGAAGCTTCTTGTCGTCATTTAAGCCACTCCCAGTGGTAGGCCAGCATCGATATTTTCAGCAGCAGAGATGAAAATGCGTTTGTAACCTCTATTGGAATTTGAATTAGTGCCGCGCGAGCAGCCACTCTGGTGTCAGAAATTCTAGCTATAGTACATGAAGTTTATGACTTTGTCGCCGTATTGTGTTAAAAGTATGTGGGGAAAGGCAGGTACAGTTGGTGAACCTTAGCAAGTGTAGCTAAAGAACATTTGCAAGCTGCAACCGAAGCAATATTCATTCCGTTCCGACCATCTCCAGTATGCTAGCACCTCCCTCGTTGCTAACGAATATCCGTCAATCCAAGGTAGAATCTCAGTCGTTGCTTCTTCACCGCAGGCGCGCCGTTGGTAAGCAAGTTGAGTGCTGTTAACACATGATCTAGCATGGGAGTTGTCATATTCGAAAGCTGACCGGGCGTGGCAGGAAGACCTCGGACGTCGGCGGTTGTCGTATGATCACGGAGTGCGGTGAAACGTGTGTCGGGTCTTCTGATCGCAGAGTTTTGAATGCGGGCAAGAGAATTGTACTCGCTGTAGAGTTATAACTGGTGAAAAGATAAGCAGGACATGTAACTATTAGTTTCACTCACGTTACCTGAAGACTCGTGGTGATATCGATGCGGAGTTGCTGCATCTGTTGTTGCATCTGCTGCGCCTGCTGAATCTGTTGCTGCGTCTGCTGCTGCGTCTGTTGATGGTTTTGCTGCACCTGTTGCTGCGTCTGCTTCATCTGTTGCTGCATCTGCTCTTCGAGTCTTCTTCCCGTCACTCGAAGCCATGGCAGAGGCAGACGCCAATCCCCTTCAGCCTGGGCCTCAGCTCGGTCCACAGCCAGATATCGGGCCCCTCACTCAAGGTCTCGAGCAAGTCACCAGTGGACTCCAGAAAGCTCGCTCCGAGTTGGCAAATTTTGCCAATCTTCCTTCAATTGCTCAGTCCGCTGCAATCATGCAGCAGATGCAGCAGATGCAGCAACAAGTCCAGCAGAACCACCAATAAACGCAGCAGCAAATGCAGCAGACGTAGCAGCAGATGCAACTGAGCGTGTGGGAGTGTGGTGGGAGTGTGGTGGGAATGTGATGAGAGTGTGGTGAGAGTGTGGTGTGGGCGAGGCGAGCGAAAGTTATAGTGGGGTTGAGCAGGCAGCGACAGTAAACAACAACATTCTTAGAAACTTCTCGTCATCATCCAAACCACTCTCAATGGTAGGCCTGCATCGATATTTTCAGCAGCAGCGATGAAAATGCATTTGTAACTTCTATTGGAATTTGAATTAGTGCCGCGCGAGCAGCCACTCTGGTGTCAGAAATTCTAGCTATAGTATATGAAGTTTATGACTTTATCGCCGTATTGTGTTAAAAGTATGTGGGGAAAGGCAGGTACAGTAAGTATGTGGGGAAAGAGAGGGTACAGTAAGTATGTGGGGAAAGAGAGGGTACAGTAAGTATGTGGGGAAAGAGAGGGTACAGTAAGTATGTGGGGAAAGGCAGGTACAGTAAGTATGCGGGGAAAGAGAAGGTACAGTAAGTATGTGGGGGAGAGTAGGTACAGCTGGGGAACCTTAGCAGATGTAGCTAAAGAACCTTTGCAAGCTGCAGCCGAAGCAACATTCATTCCGTTCCGACCATCTACAGTATGCTAGCACCTCCCTCATTGCTAACGAATATCCCCCAATCCAACGTAGAATCTCAGCCGTTGCTTCTTGTCCGCAGTCTGGCCGTTGGTAGGTAGGTTGAGTGCAGTTAACACGCCATTTAGCATTTGAGCTGACATATCCGAAATATCACCGGCCGTTTCAGGAAAACCTGGGACGTCGGCATTTGTCGTATGATCACGGAGTACGGTGAGAGGCGTGTCGGGCCGTCTGATAGCAGAGTTTTGAATACGGGCAATAGAATTGTACTCGCTGTGTAGTTATAACTGGTTAGCAGATAAGCAGGACATGTAAGTAGTTTCACTCACTTTACCTGAAGACTCGTGGTGATGTCGACGCGGAGTTGCTGGATCTGGTGTTGAGTTTGTTGGATCTGGTGTTGAGTTTGTTGGAGGTTTTGTTGGATCTGGTGTTGCACCTGCTGTTGCATGTGCTGAATTTGTTGTTGATTGTTTTGTTGCATCTGCTGCATTTGCAGTTGCAGTTGCTGCAGTTGCTGCATGATTGCATTGGATTGGGCAGTTGGAGAAAGATTGGGAAAATTTGCCAACTCGGAGCCAGCTTGCTGGAGTCCACTGGTGACTTTCTCGAGTCCACTGGTGACTTGCTCGAATCCTTGTGTGAGGAGCCCGATATCTGGTAGTGGACCGAGCTGAGGTCCAGGCTGAAGGGGGTTGGCGTGTGCCTCTGCCATGGCTTCAAGTGATGGGAAGAAGACTCGAAGAACTGAGTGTGGTGGGAGTGTGGTGGGAGTGAGAGTGTGGTGTGGGCGAGGCGAGTGAAAGTTATAGTGGGGTTGAGCAGGCAGCGACAGTAAACAACAACATTCAGCGGGTGCAGCGATGACTGCACTCAACCCGAAGAGGGAGGAGCCCCAGGACAGAGATTACCGATATTGTTGGCACGGGAGCCCTAGACGGCGGGAAGTACACAACGCAGCTTACGGGAAATTAGTTGTTTCCACATGATCAAATCTGTTGACACCAGCGAGGTTGAGCTTCGCTCATATTCGCGTCATCTCGGCAAGCGCTATTCCTCTATCGGCTTGAGTGCCTTGGCATGATGGCAGAGCCTCAAAGACCTCCGCGGTCCGACAATTGGAGGTCTCGGACCGAAAATAGCCTCACACGAGTCTCTTACTCTCACAATATTTACAGCAATACGCAATTTTACACTCGTACAGTTTCCTCTGCGCACGAATTTTCCAACCCCAAATCCTCCAAAATAGGTCGAAGGCACAAGAACCACGGGCAGCACCTGCAGCAAGGCAAGCCCTGGCGCGAACCCGGGAAAGGGCGCGGGAAAGGCAAAGGCAAAGGTCGACGCGACAAAATGGGCCAGGAACAGTCTGCCATAGATGAAAGTACGCCCACAGAGACTCTCGACAGCCGAACGGTCGAGGCCGTTGGACAATACATCAAGGATGGGCGCGCCCGGCGCATTGTGGTCATGGTGAGCTCTCTGTTCCCCAGGCTGCAATGCAATATATTCTGACGACCATAAGACGGGCGCTGGTATCAGTACTTCTGCCGGCATACCAGATTTCCGCTCCCCAGACACCGGGCTGTACGCGAACCTCCAGCGACTCAAATTGCCCTATGCCGAAGCCGTCTTCACACTCGACTACTTTCGGAACAATCCCCTCCCGTTCTACACCCTTGCGCAGGAGCTGTACCCCGGGAAATACAGACCAACCATCACACATGCCTTCATAAACCTGCTGAGCCAGAAGGGGCTCCTGCTGAAGCTATTCACACAAAACATTGACTGCCTGGAGCGCGAGGCGGGGGTGCCCGATGACAAGATTATCGAGGCACACGGAAGCTTTGCAACGTACGGAGCCTGCGTCTTTAACATCTATTCATATGCTAATGTTCCCATAGCCAAAGGTGTATCGAGTGCAAAACCACCTACCCGAAAGAGCTCATGCTCAAGGCGATCAATGAGAAATCTGTACCCCACTGCCTCGAGGAAGGCTGCAACGGCCTTGTGAAACCCGACATCGTGTTCTTCGGCGAGCAACTACCAGAAATTTTCTTCAGGAATTTGGAATTGCCTGCGCAGGCCGATCTTTGCATCGTAATGGGCACGAGTCTGAGCGTCGCGCCCTTCGCACAGCTGCCACATTTCTGCACCGACCGCACACCCCGGGTGCTGATAAATCAAGATGCAGTTGGAGGTATAGGCTCTCGGGCCGACGACGTGCTCATGCTCGGGGACTGCGACGCCGGAGTGAGGAAGCTGGCAGAGGCTTGTGGGTGGTTGGAAGAGCTCGAGAGCATGTGGGCGAAGACTGCGCCCGAAAAACAGCCAAAGACGGATAAAGAGAAGGCAAAGAAGAGCCGAGACGAGCAGCTACAGGAAGAAGTCGAGAGGCTAACGAGGGAAATCGAGGAGAACCTGAAACTGGAACAAGCGCAGTACCAGTGGTTGGATAAGCACGTCGACAACAAGTTTGCAAAGATCCAGGCGCAGGACAAGGAAGAGGTGCCCATCGGCCTGACGAGCAACTTGAGTCAACCGCAACATGAACGGCTAGAAAAGGACGTCGTTGTAGGCAGCGACGTGTTCGGAAATAACCAAGCTCTCAAGAACGAGGGTCCCACCGAGCTACCGAAGAAACTGGATCAATCGGAACATTCTTGGCTGAACCAGCACGTGGGCAACAAAGCCGCCAACTTCCAGGCGAAAGACGACGTAGAGCACACACTACACTCATTACCCACCGATTCATACAGCAAAGAGAACGCAGAGTCTTCGTCTGCTTCGAACCCCGAAGCCACAAACACTGACGCGGACGCGGATGGCACTGGCTTGCAGCATGTGTTTCCGAACTTGGGCTAGAAGTCTTCACTCTAGGGCTGGCATGTTCTGGAGTTAAAAGGAGAGTTTGTGCTTCGGCACTATATAACAGGGTGGGCGTATATGTAGATATGATACCATGGTAACGATATTTCTTTACTTTCATTATCAACATTACTAGTATTCTAACTTTGACCTCTTCTATGCGTGAAGTGCGTTTCTCACCATCGGCCTCACATTCAACTAATATTTTTACCAACAAAACCATGGTTCTTCTTACCAGTCTGAACGATATGTTGATTCCGAACGTTTCCGCCCTTAATATCCTCATCTGAATATCAATAGCTGAAAATGATGGCCATCACCATCATGCTCCGATCTTCGGATCTACAAAAACTCTGCAAATAATCTCGATGATGGAGATCGGCTTCAGCATTGGCGGTGTCCACAACACCCTTCTTGCCCCACAGTGCATAGAAGTGCAACTCAACCATTTTAGACGTGCTGCACACATTCAGCTCTCCAGATGTCAGACCGTCGATCATGTTTTAACGCTACTAAATCTTGATTTTGATTATATCAGAGTCAAGATTTGGTACTTGAGCTTTTCGTAAAAGCGATAACATATTTAGAAGCTGCTTCCCATCTGGAAGATCATGCAAATATCTTTCGTCGGTTTTTGAGTCACAGTGCTCAAAATTGAATGCCGAAACTTCGAAATCCGCACTTGCGGGTGTGTGGTATGTTCCTAGTAAAGACCTTCCGAGAAATGGACTCAAAGTCATATGAGTGGAGTAGGAGAAGTGTTGATTCCACCATACCACAGAATGTTGTATTTCTCAACTTGAGTTACCTCTTCGTTACATGTGTTCGCCAACTTTTTGATATACTTCAATAATTGTCTTGAAGGAATTTGTACATCTGACATGTCATTTCACAGCTTCGCTTCGACTTTTACTTCTGTCGGCCTATGGGTCACATGATGAGTAATATTTATGTTTGCTCATGTAACTTACTTATATCTGCTTTCACTCTCTTGGCATGCCCCTAGCGTGTTTGGTAAGACTATAGATTTTTCTTCGGTAACTCCTCTGTAGAATCAATATAATTAACATCAATACAATCTAATTTCGTCACGTCACGAAAACTTCCCAGATAGCATAAGTAACAGTGTGACGACCCCGTCACATGACCTCGCTTATTCCTTGTATATAACCATCCGCATCTAAAACAACCCGCTTTCAGCTCTCTGCTCCAATAGCTGCCCGTCACAAACCACTTAGGCGTATTTTATTACGGTATCGTTAAACCCCTTCAGATTCTATATACTCAGCCTACCCTCAACTGAGTGACTGATCTGAGAGCGTGTGTATAATAAAACCTTTCGATTCTAGAGGTTCGGTGTCATACGGCGAAAAGTGAAACTTTAGTCCTGGAGCGGGAAATACTCTTTTATCTGCTCTAGGAATTATTCTTTAGCTTCAATTGCAATGTTTACTTCAGCAATGATATTCTAGGCCTTGTTGCGCAACAATGCGTTGTTTAAGTAGACGGCAAGCTACTGTAGAAACATACATGTTACACCTTCCCGACACTGTTATAAAGGTGGTGCAATCTACAAAGTCATTCCTTTGTTGATAATGTCTTTAGCTCTAAGGTGCTTATGCAAAGTTTCTCATCCCTTTTCATATCACTAGGTAGTGAAATTAAACATAGATATCTTATGTGCAGAATAATGAAGATGATTGTGTGTTTTGAAAGATATGAGTTGGATTTGAAAGTTTCGCAGTGCCGAATAGTTATGTTTTGAGCGGTCAAATTCTTTTACAGGGCTAAATCTTTCCCAAAGATCATTTCTTCAGGGACTCTAACCTAACGTTATTTTCTATAAAAAATAAGAAAGCATAGCTTGGAAGAGAACATTGTTAGCATATCCATAGAACTTGCCGATTTTTATATCCTTTAGACATGAACGCCCATTATTTTTGATACTGAATATCAAAGTCTACGTTTGGAGAAAATTCCTACAAGTGAAAATCAAACCTCGCATATTCATCACAGATTTCCACCAATTTTTTGAACGTGCTCGGTTCCTATTTCGCTTTAGCCCATCTTCACTTAAATTTGAAGGATTCACTCAACTCACCATTGCAGAATGTCCCGCATCCGGACTCCAGTACAACTCTGAATCTGGCAACGCCTTGTGCAACTTCCAAGCGGACGCTGGCGGGCAGACGATATCATATCTCCCCTGCACGATTCTCACTATCACTGCTGTTAGTATCATTCTCAAGCTTCCTAATGGTACTTCAGGCTTACTCGGGATCCCCTTAATCTTTTCTACATTCCTGAGGAGCTGCTGATCCTCTAAGAAAGAATTATTCACAAAGTAGTGGGTTTCTATCGTCGCTTTATGCAGCATCAGTAAAACATCCGCATCATCTGCATCGCTCTACTCACCATGTTGAATACACCAATCCCCCTCATCTAGCTTTGCAAATGCATCCTCTGGCAACAAGAGAGTGGAGGTCGACATCTCCCACTTGTTCCAAACCCTCGCCGCCTCCATTGCCTTCACTCTATCTTCGCCACAAATAATGTCGTGGAAAGCGTGCAACGGGTCACCTCTCTTCTCTTCAGGGAGATATGAAATAAACTCCTCGTATTCCGCGGGCCACAACTGACCCGACACCGAACCCAACAAGGACTTCTCTACCTCTTGTTTCTCCCCAACGAACACACCTCTCAGCACTAAGCTCCCAACAGCTTCCGGATGCGCCTCCGAATACGCAAGAGCGAGCGTCGAACCCCACGACCCGCCAAACACCATATGCCATTTTTTTATTCCGAGCTTCTCTCGCAAAGTTTCGATGTCTTGGACAAGGAGTTGCGTCGTGTTTTCCTTGGTCTCAGCTACGGGGCGCGATTTACCGGATCCGCGTTGATCCAGGAGAACGACACGGTAGATGGATGGATCGAAGAATTTAGTGTTGGTGATAGATGTTGAGCCGCCAGGGCCACCGTGGAGGAAGATCACTGTCAAAATATATGAGCAAAGGGTGTCTTATACAGTTCTCAGATATGCTTACCAGGCTTTCCATCAGCCTTACCATACTGATGGTAGTATATTGTGTGGAGGGGTGAAACTTGTAAGTATCCATCATTGAACGCTACGGTATGAACATGCCCTATTTCTGAAGCCATGATTTTGTATGTGCTTTTTTCGGCGGTTATAGCTGAGTATTTATGTCGATAAGTCGCAGTGAGTCACCGGAGTGAAGGATCGCGACGAGAATCGCGGGGAAGGGTTACGGCGCTAGAGATGCATTGGGAAGGTTAGATACGAACCTGAAGGATCAAATCTTCATGGTTCTTCCTTTGAAGAACTGTAAAACGGATCCTGTGATGGCCTAGAATTCGCGTTTGAAATCACGCGGAAGCTCATAGGTTCAGGCACCAACAGGTAGCAAGATCCACGCGACCTCTTGTTATCAGTCTCGACTAAGTTACTCCACGAGCGAGTGGCCACTACAAGCGAGCAGCCACCTTTAAAACTTACTGTGAGGTTAACACCGGCCGGATAAAGAGCAAATAGATAAGTCAGGGGTGATTAGGCTCGATTCATAAATAGCGAGAGACGAGATGAATTGTGATATGTCACGTGACGTGACGAACAAGCTTACGGGAACCTAAACGTAAACGATGTTTACAATCTTCTTCAAGCCGGATTAACTACGGGTGCAGGAAGACGCTGGGAGTATATTTCGCTTCTTAATGGAATTTTGACATGTCTATGAGTTATGGACAGGATATTTATAGATCTCATTAAGCTTTGGAATCGATTTTTATTGCATTTCGTCTCAACTCAGGAGCGCAGTAAGCAATTTGACAACAATGGATCGAAACTCGAACGCCGTGTCAGTAAAAGTTAAATTAATGATTCAGTGTCTCTATCCTTCGAGTATAAGAGCTCTCTTCTGCAAGAAACACTTCATATACGCTTTTCAATTCACCTTCCACGTGAAAGACAGTTTGTTACGGTTATATCACGTGCATTAGTATATCACGTGCCATTGTACTAGCTATATATAGGGGTCCTCTCGCCCAACCTTCTCTGATACACAGAGAGCTCAATTCACCTGGTTTAAACTCCAAAAAGTTATTATATTCTAGACAGGACTTATTGTTGACATTGCCACGTAGATCTGGGCAGCAACTTCTACTAGGCCCAACATTTTGGTATTGAATTACATGCTTCAAAATAATAAGGATTCGGGTTAAGCAAGGTAAGAATAAAGACAATCTGAGTATGTATTCCGATATGAAACAATAAAAATACACATTAGAATTATACTCAAGGTGCTGCTAGAAAATGAGTTGTATGAAGAATGATTAATAGAAGGGGTATTTTTTAATCACGCAACTACACCATCCCCGGAAGGTCAAATCAAATACAGACGTTTGATGTTAGGATCCGGCGTCCGAGTATTAGGCCTCTGAAAAGCCTCCCCGTCCATCAACCCGTAGGCAAAACAATCCCCGACAAGCCTATGGCAATCATGCTCCTGATCGCAGGCCATCGAAGATTGTCTGCTTCCATCATCTTTGCCGGCAAAAGTGATGCACTTCTTGCCTCCACATTTCTGCAGGCTTGCAGGGCGCACCAAGAAAGGGACCTTGCTGTTTTTCACAGCATACAAGCGATCGCCGGGCCTTGTCGATTTCGGCCCGACGCCCATGTACCCTTTGCGAGTTAGGAAGAACCGTCGAGATGCGGTCGCGGTCTTGAGTGCATAATGGATGGAAGATATCCCTTCGTCTAGATCGCGTTGGGTGAATGTTACTGTGCGGCCCCAGGTATCCCGGGATATGCAGCGAGACCATAGGCGCCATGCTTCGAAAGCTTCGAAATCGTTACTGTTTGCTCGTCGGTATGTGCTCTTTTTGCTTTGCTCTTCCTTGTCCAAGCTGTGCCCAGAATGCACGATGTCGCCCAAGAGTGTCCGCCAAAAGGCCTCTTCGTATGTGCCTCCGCTGGGGTACTCAGGGTGTTTCATATAAAGTTTTTTGGTGAGTAAGTTCCATTGACGGATGATGGCGACGGTGTCACTGATTTGGGTATGTCGACTGATCTCGCCGACGGAAATGACGTCGTCCACATGGACACCTTCTATATCTAAAATCGCATGGGCCAAGTGAACTCGAATGTGCCCAGTGAGACCCCCACTTGCGTCGTACATTTCCAACGAGTTGACTCTTTCAATCTCGAGTTGAAGACAGGGAAGAGCCCAGTCCATTACCCACGACGGGATACCCTTCAGCCGCTTACGGCCCAATCCTGCATCGAGGTCTCCAGCAAGGATGGAGAGTGATTTCGAGCCCTGAATCGTACATGTAGCGATACTTACAAAACACCATTCAACACTCTTTCCATAATCGGGCAAGACTGGAACCATTCCATGCCAGTTTGTGGTAAGTCCAAGAAGAGCGAACGCCTTATCTCGCTTGTCGCTTGATTCACGCGACCGAAATTTCCACAGTAGCGATAACAATGTGATGTCGTCTTGTGTAGCTTGATGATGTCGTCGGGTGTCGTCAATTTGAAGGACCGAGGTACTAAAACGATTCAATATATCATGACCTTGCAGTGTTCCCGCAAGGTCTAGACAGAGAGTGTGTCTTTCTTGCTCGTAATGAGCAGCAGCCTTGGCGAACATTGACCATGGTGCTGACAGCATTCCAAAATGGACGGTGGCCTTCTGGGCGAGGACTGTTTCCTGAATAACCCAGATACGTGTCCACTGTCGAGGGTCAGTAAAATAGTTGATGAGGCGATGGGAACTGCAAATCTCTCACCCAGGGTCGACTCATTAGCCTCTCCAACCCAGCCCAAACCCTCGCGGATCGCGAACCTCCAAGAGACATGCTTTTCCGCGATCCATGCCAAGCGTTTGGGATTTTAAACGTGCCCATCAACCCAGCCGGGGTTCTGATGTTGCTTTCCTCCAGAAACTCAACCGCAAGACTGGAAGTTCCCTGGGCAAGGCTGTAAAGAAGGCAAAAGGCCCCGAAAACATCGTTAGCTGGGAGATCTGCATCTCCTGCGAGAGGCGCGTGCGGTTTTGCTCGCGCTTGCTCCTTTGATTGCAGGTAGTCGGAAAGATATGTGCTCAGCATCCTTCTGTCGGTGGCGTCGTCTTCCCACACCACTTGCGGCGGCCCTCCCAACCAGAGTGCATTCCAGTCCGTGGGTTTTGTGCAACGGCCTACGAAGCGCCCACCAACATCATCTTCGTCAGTTTGTTCTCCAAGCCATATGATCGTCTCGCGGCTGTTACGATATATCTCTCCCATCAGCCCAACCTGGTGTGTCCGTTCTTGAGTATCGGTCTGGTTGATACATAACGCATCTGCCCATACAGGGATAGAGCGACTAGGTTGCCGCAGTCTTCTGAGTATCGTTGAAAGATTCTCGGAGATAGGCACGCGACGGTCATTACACGTGATGAAGACTTGTCTGGTCGTTTCAATGCTTCCCCACGTGTATGAGATCGTTGTGTAGCGGTTGCGCGCATTAGCGATTGGTGTTTCTCGAAGCTCCACCCTGATTTCGTCGTTCCATCCACCTGGCAGTATATCTAGGAGGCGTATAGTCTGCGACGTTGGGGGAAGAGGAAGGTAGATAGTGCCATTTGCCATTCTGACATCGGACAAAGGGATAACCGCCGAGGGCGAGGGGAAAACTAGATAGGTTCATAACGACCTCGAGGTAAGCGTTGGGTCCATGTCTCAGCCGCATGTGAAGCGGCCGGTCGCTCAGCCACTACGAGGCTGAGCATCTTTAATGATGCATCTGATCACATACCAAGAATTCGTTTGTAATAATAAGAGCGGTAGTCGGTCGTAGTAGTCTTTGATTATTTAGTATAGGTATTAATGTAACGAAAGTGTGAGCAAAAGCGTCAATTCTATACAAAGAACCTGGTAGAGTTGAGGTATGTTAACCTTAGCGCAATTATATTAAGCCTAGCGCGGTACACTAAACATAGCCCATCATCATGCTCCACTCCCGCCTTCCGTCTACCCACTGTCTACGTTGCATCTCGATTCAGTTATTACCATATGTTGATACATAATAAGGATTACAGGGAACTATAGCCGGATATTTCAAATCTTACGAATGGTCTGCTGGCAGATATAACGAGCGGAGTAACCTGGGATCTCGAATTTTGGGACGCGCATGTACACTGGGCACTTATTCTGAGCGCAATCCATGTCTAATAACGGCTGAAAGAGTCATTCTGGTGTGTTAGTCCCGACTACTTAGTCTCATACTCCGCTTTAACATGTTTTAGATAATGATTGAGAGATTTGACAGCAATTATCTCGGTCTCATCTTTTGGCTTAGTGGCACGATAGGACAAATCTAGCCCACTAACCGGAACCGGAAAACGGAGAAAGATCCTCCATTTGCTGGTAAATGAACGATCAAACGTCATAGTTGGCTACTTCGAGGAACGGACGGGGGGAAGATTCGCTGACATTTCACGTCTGAGAACGGAGCGGTCGGTGAGATATCTTGCGAGGAGACTAACAAGGCGGTGTCTATCCTATTCCCTTCCGAGACTGATGTTGGAGTAGTGTCCTTTGTGGTTGACATTATGGTCAAGTATGGAGTGGTACTGAGTCGAGAAGTCGAGGTGAAGGTAGTTTGCATTGCCGCGAGCGTCGGTGGTGCTGAGTGGTATTCGTCAGTTGTTATTCTTGGTGGAATGTGTTGCAGGGATTCAGTTAGCAGCGGCTGTAACATTATACACTAGCGTTGAATGACATGTTTTCCGCTAAATTTATCACTGGATATACATTCCAAGCTGTGACCAAGACATGTGATAGCACGAGAGAGAGAGAGGATACCGATAATTGTCTCTGGATGGGCATTATTCAGATCTCGATGTGCCGAAAGATGCTATGTAAGGTTTCTTTCATCCGCCACTGGACTTAGTACCATCAACAGAGTTCTGCCAATGATATTTGTCAAGTGCACGCGAATGCTTGAAACCTTTTGGCGGAGGATCTCTTGAGACTGTCTGAGCGAACCGCCATCGACACGAAAGCTCTTTCTAGCATGGTACGGGCTGGTTATAACGTCTCCTATGTTCTCTACAAAGCTATGAGCGCCGAATCCTAGGTTTCCAAGAGGTATATATATAGGGGAGGAGACTTAGCAAAGACCCAATAACGGGGTGCGTAAACCTCAACACTAGGCAGAACCATAGCCATCAAGGCACGCTGGGTCTCCAACCAGGCTATGTTCATTCGTGTAATACTTTACCGCAGCTCATGTATGTTTTCAGTCAAATTTAGAAAAATTATCATTACTATAACGAAGTTAACAGATATTAACGTGGATGAGGAAGGCAGGTGTTTTGGGTATGCAGGGTACGACTTCCTGATTGAGTTCCACGTCCTCACATGCGCTTATGCAGCGCTTGGTTGAGTCAGAGTTCATCATGATATGCTTAGGGTGTATTGTGAGGAACGAAGAAGCGAGTCCGGAAAGGTGGAAGGCTCGAAATAGATGGCTTAAGGATTGGGCAAGTGAAGGCTGAGGTTGAGATAAAGATTAACTTACGATCTGAGAACGACGTCTCTTGATTGGATGGCTATGTCATGCTAGTTCAAAATAGGTCTAGATCACGACTACACGATATCGTCAGGGTATGCAATAGGGCGTGTTTGCCTTTATACTTGTTTTGGTCTGATTTTCCACACTTAGATCCCTACTGACGTAGCACTATAGGTAGCATGGGCTTAACGCAGCTCGAATCGAGTTGTAAATACAGTCAAGAGAGGAAGTGAAACACTATCAACATACAGCACCACAGACCGAGAATATCATGAAGGCCGAACCATCGGGTCCGCCAATTTTCCCTTCGTCTATAAATATCTCTGCTCTAGAAACCGTCAAGCCATTTCTCAATGATCTTATTATGTGACGATTCAGGTAGTGTAGGAGCGTGTCGCCACAAAAGCAAGTTCAGTATGTTGCTTTTTCAGGTCGAAACACTTGATACGCAGGTAAAACTAGAGATACTCGGAAGTAGAGCCATCCGGCGAGCGCTGGTTAGTTGACCAAACCAGAACTTTCACGAACTACAATCAATCCAGTTCCTCGATTTTCTGCCTGCCCTACAATACTCACATATTCCCAAACGCACCATCCGCATCCCTGATGGCCTGGCCAAAGTCCGCCTGAAAGTCATCCTTCTCCCAGTTGGAGACCTAATCTGTTTGCACAGCTCTCATGCTCTTCACAAAGTGCGTAAGCTCATAGTCCAGCATGCCTTTCTAATAGAGATCGCTCAATTTCCTTGTAAGGTAAGTTGTCACCGATTCTACCGCACTCGAGATCGTTCATCATCTCCATAAGTGTCTACTCGGATCCCAACTCATATGTAGTGTCCGCATCAAATGCGATGATTCGTGGCGTGTTGTAATGAGCACTAAAAGGGTGCTTTTCACGTTTGGGCATTTGAAAAAGAGACATGTTAGGTCTGAGCGGCGATCCAGCGACAATAGGTTGTACTGAGAATCAGAAACGAAAATTCCAAAATTCCAAAATTCCAAAATGATAAGATTTTCATCTACTTTTCATCTACTTTTCACACGAAGTTCTGATCGTTGAGGGTGTCACGAATGTCCCCCAGATCAATTGCACCCTCTTCCAGATCAGATGCCGTAGTAAGCTCCTCATGGGCAGGGCTCATAGACAGATCTACTAAGCCTTCTCTGGGGGGAGAGAACTGGCGTAGTCGCACTCCATTTGCGGCAAGGATCGCGGCCGTTTGCTTGTCGACTAGGTAACCCTGGTTATAGACGACCTCGCTGATGCCGACTTGCGTGATCTTGACGCTGCATGTAAGGCAGGGGCAGGTATTGCAGTATAGAATGGACGTCTCGCCGATGCGGTCTCTTCCGGCTTCTAAGAGAGCATTTTCTTCGGCATGCAGGCAAAGACACGTTGATAAGTCGGTGCCAGCCCTAGACGCGCTGTTGCATCGTGGGCCTGTTTGGGGATCAATTTAGGTTCCTATTGGCCGAACACATCAAGACTCACATCCGCCCTCATTGCAATTAGTCATTCCCCTCGGAGTTCCATTGTATCCCGTGCTGATGACCCGCTTTTCTCGCACAACTACGCAGCCCACACGTCGCTTCATGCAGTTGCTCCTATGCGCAGCTAGATCGGCTAACTGCATAAAGTACTGGTCCCAGCTGGGGCGGAGGCGGGCTTCATCCGTGAGGTGAAGAGCTCTCAGTGCGCTGTAGAGGGACGAGACCGAGGGCGTGGAATTGAGAAGCTTTAGCTGTGCTCGCTGGAGGAGAGCGCCGAGGCCCGTGCCAGGCGCAAAGAGGTGGGCATCGTTACGGAGGACGAAGGCTTCGAGGGACGGTGGGGTGAGTTTGTGCACAGCACATCTGCCAAAATCAGCGCCTTACCCCTCGCTCAAACGCGGGTTCCCAGTACCGATTCTTGAATCGCTGCCATCGCACGGTAACGGGCGCGTCGACGCTGACAAGGAGAAAGAACGGGCGCCGGAGCAGCACGTCTACGACGTGCTCATCGAGAATGTCGGTCGTGACCCATCGCTCCTGCCATCGCAGCGTGACGAAGTCGAGCAAGGAGTCGACATCAGGAAAAGTGAATGGGGCGTCCGCGGGACTCGATTCTGGCACGGGAACGGGCACATTGGAAGCTGATTTCTCAACAGCGGGTATCACGGCGGTACGGGCAAGATACAGACGCGTGAATTGGTGTTCCTCGATCAAAAAGGAAGCTATGGACGCTTTACCGGAGCAGATGCCTGAGGGGATCAGTGGCTGCCGGATGAGTGGGAGGGTCTTGCTTGCCTCCACACAGTCCGATGAGCATAGTTTCAGACGACGGCGGGCTCTGCACGGCGGCTTGGAGCGTACAGAAAAGAAATGTTCGGCGTTGAGCCGCGCGCGTCGTTGGATTCAGGAACGCGGCAAAACGCTTGGCATACCCCGCGGCCCGATGAGGTCAGCGAGGGGCGCCTCTACTTGGACCACAGCTGCCTGAGCTCCCGTGAGACATTCACCCTGCACCGTCACAACAGCCTGGAGCGTGACTAGGACCACCTGCACGGCGCACTCATGCTTGCTTCTCTGACTGCACCCTCTCCCTCCGCGTTCCCCCATCCTTCAAGCCCATCGAGATAGACACAGCACGCCTCAGCCCCTTCACCCACGTCTTTGACCATCCATCGCATTCAAGAGCGAGCCGCGCCCTCCCGTCACGCAGCATGGCGGCCCTCAAGTTTGCGCCCTGGCAGAGCGACGTGGATATGCAGTTCTATGCTGCCTTGGCCCACATCAAGATCAACCACGACAAGCTCGACGACTCGGCGCGCAAGCTGCTGGGCCTCTACGATGTGCGCGCCGCCGACCATCCGTCGCGGTCCACACGCATACAGATCCATCCAAACGCCTTGACATCGGACGAGTCCGTACTCCTCTTCTGCAGGCATGCACAGACAGCACTGACAGTGAGCCCCGCATAGCACCCCCCCGAACTACTGCCGCGCAGAAGGCATCATCAAGAACTGCAACACCATCGAAGACTTCAAGAACCTCGACCGCGGCGCTGTCCTCGAAACCGCCGCCCAGACAGTACGCTAGGCAGACCCGGCCCACGAAGAGCTCGCTGACAGGCTGCAGATCTGGGAGGCGATCCACGACGGCTCCATTTACGAGTGTCCCTCGCTCCTCTCCTCCTTTACCGCCATATTCTTCGCCAACTTGAAGAAATACAAGTTCACATATCACTTTGGCTTCCCCGCCATTCAGTCCGACCCGCCGTGGAAACAAACTGGAGACGTCGGCCGGCTTACCCCGAGGGACACCACGCCATTGGTGGATGCAGTGCAGACATGGCGATACGCATCAGATGCGCGCCAGCGAGGCTTCTTCCTGGCCAAGCGCATCCGAGGAGAGCCGGATTCGGAGGAGACCCCAAGGACGCCCGTAACACCCGTCGACGAGCTCGGATACAAGTGGGTCGTTGGCAAGCTGGCCTTGTTCGAGAACGGGTTTTTCGAGGGCGTGGACAAAGCGGATCGCTTTGTGGCGTTTGCCGACCCCTCCACATACCCAGACAATCCTGGATGGATGCTCAGAAATCTGCTGGTTCTCATTCGGCATCGTTGGCAACTAAGTGAAGTGCAAATTCTCTGCTATCGCGACACACATCTCCGACGCGACCAGGCCCATTCACTGATTCTCCAGCTGTCATCAGAATCCGCTTCCGAATCAGCACCCACTCCCTCTGCGGATCCATCCGCCCGCCCTCGTACGCCCAAGTTGCCCAAAGTCACAGGGTGGGAGCGAAATGAGTCGGGTAAGCTCACATCACGCACCGTCGACCTTTCTGAGTACATGGACGAGCGCAAACTTGCCGACCAAGCCGTCGATCTGAACCTTAAACTTATCAAGTGGCGGATAGCGCCGAGCATTGATCTAGACGTCATCAAGAATTGCAAATGTCTTCTCCTTGGCGCGGGTACCCTCGGAACCTACGTTTCGCGCATGTTGATGGGATGGGGCGTGAGGAAGATAACCTTCATCGATAACGCAAATGTCAGCTTCTCCAACCCAGTACGGCAGCCTTTGTTCGACTTCAAGGATTGTTTGCAGGGAGGCGCAAAGAAAGCGGAGCGTGCTGCTGAAGCATTGAAGGAGATATATCCAGGGATCGAAGCGACTGGCCATATGATGGAGGTTCCGATGGTTGGCCATCCCATCACCGATGGCGCAAAGACAAAGGCAGACTTTGACAAGTTAAAGAGGCTGATAGACGAGCATGACGCAATATTCCTTCTCATGGACACGAGGGAAAGCAGGTGGCTGCCGACCGTCATGGGCAAAGCCTCAGGTAAAATAGTCCTGAATGCTGCGCTCGGTTTCGACACATACGTTGTTATGCGACACGGCCTGAAAGCGGCACAAGAAGGAGGAGTTGAGCATGGGTGTTATTTCTGTAATGACGTTGTAGCCCCTGCCGATGTGAGTTGTTCCACGTTGCGTATGAAAACCGTCCGATAAATTAACACAGACTAGTCGCTCAAAGACGCAACTCTCGATCAACAATGCACCGTCACCCGACCTGGAGTTGCCCCTCTGGCCTCAAGTTTATTAGTCGAGCTTCTCGTTAGCATTCTTCAACACCCTCTTAAGGGCCGGGCACCAGTAGACTCATCAGTGTTACCAAAGCCTACATCTCCAGCTGCATCACACCCGTCTCTGCCCGCTCCATTCGTCCACCCTCTCGGCATTATTCCGCACACGATTCGCGGTTACCTAGGCTCCTTCAGCAACATTCAAGTCGAGGGTCAGCCTTACGATTGCTGTTCTGCTTGTAGCGAAAAAGTCCTCGCTTACTACGAAGAGGATCCGTGGGGCTTTGTTGAAAGGGCACTGAGCGAGAAAGGCTGGGTCGAGGAGATGTCCGGTCTGGCAGAGGTGCAAAGGAAGGCTGACGAGGCAGCCGAGGGACTAGAGTGGGATGAGGAAGGGGATTTCGAAGAGGAGGGAGAGGGCGAGTTGATCTGAACGTGGACCTACACATGAGCACTTCGGCAGACATTTCAGCATAGAGTGGGTGCGTGGGTTCAGAGCACAGGCGTTCTACACACATAGGTGTTACTTGGGCGTTTGGTTACGCGGAATCTCTAGGCAAATATGAGATTCTATCTGGGCATTGCATCGGTCCTTGCCTTTCCTTGGGTCTTGTTTCGATTTGTTCGGATATAGTCACTCTCAGCCTGCAACATGGGCTTCCAGACTTGAGATGCCAAGAATTATTCTTTGTGAATGTGTCGTGATGAGCCACGGGTAGTTATTTATTATGCTGGGATATCTCTCTCACTTTGGATAATGTCACGTCATAATCTTCAAAAATGAAGTGTCTCTACAACGGAATACTCAGAGGTTTAGAACTCCAAATCCCTGCAACCGAAGAATTTGTATTCAGACTCTTGCACGTCACCACGCGTGGCCGACAGTCTCATCCTATAGATTCAAGATAACTCTTGGCTCTCCGGATCGGTACTCAACTTCTGTATTAGCATAAACTCAATATCAGACGACACTGATGGCCTCAAATGAGAAGCCGAGATAAACAGCAGAGCGCTTCCTCTTCAATAATTTCCTGGTGCCGAGACTTCTTCCAGCCACTTTAGACCGTAACACGCCTTCACCTTTGCAAGTGTGCGAGTACAGTTACTTCCTCTATATGATATAAGAGCGTAAATGAGGTACTGTAACGAATAAACGATATATCCCGCATGATTTCAGCAAACATCTGCATAATTATCTTTTGTGTAACGAATGCCAAGAGAAAAGAATCATCGGGCGTGTATTCAGTGTGGCTAAAATAAGGCTCTGGATGCTACTACCGAGTCCATCCCTGTCCTCCACTTCCGTTACATTACGCTGACGGTATCTATCAGCGATGTATTGGTAAAGGGATCAAAGAACAGTTGCTATCCGTATCTATCAGTTTAATTCTCACCGCAGTCGTCATGCTCTTTGGTCTTGTTATTTGTTATTACTCGATTTACCTACAAGTAGCTCACTGCCACGAAAGACTCTGCTTGAAACCCTTGCGTCGACACGAAGGGCAAGAATGGCATGGGTCGGGAAGAAAGATCTACGGTCACATTGACGATACTAACGATAACGGAGGCCACGGTAATCATGGCGGCCGTGAATATAGACCGTACAATGAATCTGGGCTCAGCAATCAAACCCTACCTGTCGATTTTGAGCTGCAAGATCAGGGGTAGTTAGCATAGACTTTCCCCTGATAGAAGGCTCTTGGGCTCAGAATCGGCCTCTTGTTCTTAAGCTTCTAACCTTGTGAACAACAGGAATTCAAAGGACAGCTGTGGTTTCCATTGTTATCCGGCTATATACTAGGCAGCGAATCCTTGGCATAGAAAAGTTCGCTTCGG
The DNA here is from genome assembly GCA_001599595.1 of Beverwykella pulmonaria. NCBI lineage: Eukaryota > Fungi > Ascomycota > Dothideomycetes > Pleosporales > Melanommataceae > Beverwykella > Beverwykella pulmonaria. The sequence goes on along the minus strand of BCHH01000008.1, from coordinate 1,476,564 downwards.
ATCCTGTTACTGACGATTGCTCTGAGAATAAGATGTTTAGGTTTAGGCATCAGGCCACGTTCAATCAAGTGCAACAGGCTTGGAACTGGGTTAAACACAACAATCAACAATCTTTTGTCCTAGCCGGAGACCCTCTCCTGTGCAGGTCGAGGAATGTCAAGGACCCATGGCTTGTGGCCCTGGCATAATTTGAGCCGGTGACTCTCACAGTGCGGCTAAGAGCCTCGAAGCAAGAATGGACCTATGTTACCTATGGCTACACCGCTGATTTGGAGCTTTGGATCTTCGCATCCAGAAGCGGTTTCTCGACTTCAACAAATCGAAGGCGTTTAACATCCACCTGACCACGCCATTTCCAGAGACGCTAATCAACTTTGTAGCCAATCCAGACCCCCAGTCATCCATCAGTTTTGGAGCCAGCTGCCTGGACTGTGGACTCAATGGCCATCTCTTATTTTGAATACCACATTGAAGGCGATGCCATCAACGGAGTAGCCAGGTTTGATGTCTTTGGTCCCGCGTGACATTCATGCCGATGTCAACTCGGAATTCCTCCTCTCTAGGTTTTACGACATTTCCAATCTCGCCGGTATCAACCCTACGCGACGAGAGTATGAGCTCGAAACATTCCACATCCATTCTTCTGGCATGTAGCTGGGATATTGACCGTTAGACCGACCACTAGCTTCCAAGTTGGATTTGAGCTAAATACTCCTATCAATCTATTGTAAGAACACTAATGTAAGGTAACATGACCTGCAAGGAACCAGATTGGGTCAGACTGGGTCATGTGATACCAGATATATTCGTCCCCGAACCAACTTATTTCGTCAAGTGGAACTATGGCCCCTGGCACTTCTCCGAGTCGAGTTGCGGGTTCGAGTTCCTCTGTGACGAGTAGTAAACCATCTTTTTCGGGTCAGCCACCTACTTCCAATATATCCCCGTCTTCAATTCAACCACTGTCCACGAACCAAGCTGCCTCTTCGTCTCCACCAAGCAGCTCCAGCTCGGTACCGACCTCCTCCACGATCCCCAACCTCGTCATCTACTACTTCCACACCTACAAGTTTGAGTCAAAAAGCATCCAGCTCTTCTATAGGCGCAACTAGAACCTTATTACCAACTTCCGTCACGTCAACAATTCCCACACTTTCTTCTAGTCTCCCACTAATCTCTACGTCCTCATCCTCATTAACACCCAACCAGCGCTCTCAGCTGGTTCTTACACATACGCTGACTGTGAAACTGACCCAATCAATCTTGGACTCCCCCGCGCCCTCAATGCATTGCCTGTCCTCACAATAACAAGCTCTATGATGCCCTCTCTTTGCGCCTCCTACTGTACGCAGTTCACTGTTCTGAGAAGCTTGGATGGGTCTGAAGAGTGGTACAGACTGAGCCTGTGTCTGGTGCTGTAGATAGAGCTAGGATCGTCAGTGTAGGGCATGTTCCAGTCGGCCTGGTTCGCAACGAGGGTGGAATTGGCTGAGGTATGCGAACCGCATCAGCACTCGCTGCTGAATTTGATGCCGAGGACCCCTCCATCTCCATGACCTCAATAGGAAACTGGATTTTCGCAAATTTCACGGTCGACAATAGAAACCCACGGCTTCTTTCAGTCGTGCTATCGTCGGATGGAATAAGCAATGAAGCATGCATTGCAGTGGCAGAGTTCGGCAGGTATAAGTATGCGGGTATGGAGTATGGGAGGGAGTATTGGATGGGGAATGAACTTGTTAGTGTTGGGATGTGACGTAGGGAGGGAGTGGAAAGGTGGATGGCGGGCAGTGTGGGTTGATATGTGCGGGGTTTGGGGTGAAGTTTGTAGTAGCGGGAATAGGATGAATCTTTGCGTTGGGAATGCGGGAGTTTGATGGGGATAATAGACGGATGGAGAAGAGAAGTATTTCCCGGGAGGGTAAGAGGGGAGGGCGGAAAATACCGTGACGAGTAACGAGCATTAGATGAGATTTTTGTCATGAGATGCTCAGCTGACTTCATTTCCATGTATATGACTTTCTTGATTTCACGTTTCAGATTGTGTTTACATATCATATTGCTTCTACTATTATATCCGGTACATAATATATCCAAATACCATCAAAATTCAAAGCTTGCGTGCAAGTCTTTAGTTGTTTAGATTTTGGATGTACTGCGTTCAACTTTGCTCCCCACTCCATTTCGATTCGGTTCATTTTATATTTGTTCAAGTGACGCCGCTGTATTTACTTTTATTATTACCATGTGGACGAGTTGGCGCATCTGGTGCATGACTCACCATATACGAGAGGGTAGAAGAAATGAAGGTTGCTTAGATGAAAGGTGTAGGTATAAGCTTGATGTATTGACGGTTAAACGGTTGCATGAAATGAAGGTACGTTCCCTCCCCCTCTAACCTGAAACACCAAATGCTGTGAGTGAGAAGTATCAGCCCTATAGTCTCCTGATCAAGACACTTGAGTCGACTATGAACGAATGATGAGCGCGTTCTAGAGCAGCAATGTGTCCGTTGCCTATCTATATGAGGCAGCGCCCAAATAGAAGTGGTAGCGTACCAAGGTCATCCCTGCATTTCGATATGGTATTATACTTGGGTCTTTGGTCGTGGCGAGATCTTTTAGGGTTTCCTGAATCACTTAAGGCACATATATGGAACCATTCATTCTTCCTTGAACTTGCCCACCCCATCTTTACGACTAAGCTGGCATCATACATCATCACCCAACACCCTTCCTCCTGCGCCTTCTTCGCCATCTAGTCCACGCAAATTTCCATCCCATGACCACCCATAATCGCTCACTTCATCTACCGCGGCACAGCCTTGACCCACAAATCCCCAGGACTCTTCAAACTCAGCGTCGGGCCGTCAAGACCACTGTTCCTAATCACACCCAACATCTCTTTCTTGCCCTCCTCCCCCACCGCCCCGCTCTTCCCACAGGGCTCTAGCCTCGCACCCTTCAGGACCGTAGCAAGAACAGCCACAAACTCAACTTGTGCGAATTTCATGCCCGGGCAGATCCGTGGGCCGCCGGACCAGGGGGCATAACCCAAAGGAGCCTGATTGAAGGTTTCATCTAAGAAGGCGGAGGAAGAAGGGGAAGAGGTGGTGGTAGGAAGGGATGGTGTGATCCAACGTTTTGGATGCCAAGCCGAGGGGCTGGGGAATATACTGGGGTTGGTGTGCGCGCCGTGGATGTTTATTACTATTTCAGTGTTGGGCGGGATGAGGATGGTTGTTGTGTGGGTGGGGGAGGTGGGCGTGGGCGTGCTGAGGGTTAGGGGTGTGTTAGGGTATGCGATGCCGCGTGGCATCATGGGGACCGGGCTGTAGAGGCGAAGGGTTTCGTACTGTAGAGAGATGTGAGTTGAAAGAAAGTGGATGCAAGTCTCGGTTTCGAGAAGAAGAGGAGGATAGGAATGACAGATAGGTGCCGGACTCACCATGACGGCCAAACACCTCTTTAACTTCGGAAACACAATCTCATACTCCAGCCTCCCATCCCCATCCTCTACAACCACGCTCTCCACCTCTTCAGCTACCCAATCCTGCACCTCCCTATGTACTGCTAACAACGCAATCGCATACGCCAGCGTATTCGCCGTCGTATCATGTCCCGCAAGATTAAAAATGAAAATATTCCCTTTAATCTCATCATCGCTTAATCTGACCGAAGAATTCATCCCGTCGGCCTTCGCTTCGTCAGACGTCCGGATCAGCGTGGAGATAAGATTCGGTTTGGACTTTAAAGGGTCGGAGAACATGATTGCGCGCTCGCTCGCGAGCATTTCATCCATATACAACCGGAACTCGCGCGCTCCCTCGAGGATGGTATTTACTTTAGACGGACGTAACGATTCTGGGACAGAGGACAGCCACGGCATTCTCGATACGATGATTGAAGGGATGAGATCCAACACAGCCATCAGCGCATCGCGGTAACTCAGTGTATGGCCTTTTGTCAGGCTCCTCGCGCCACTGTGGAAATCGTGCGAGACACCGAAGCCAGCAGCGGAGAGCACATGCAGCGCGATGACGCGTGTGTCATCGACCATAGTGGAGATCTTCCCCGAGGGCGAAGAAAGCCAGGAGGAAAGCATGGATGTGGATTGACGCAGGGACTCGTCCCAGACGAAGGAGGACACGCGCTCGTTGAAACAAGGGGCGGTCAGCTTGCGGTGGCGAGTCCAGTCTTCGCCGTTGACCTGGTGGGGATGTTAGATGAGGAGGCGAAGGGTCTGAGAAAAAAGATTATGGGACAAAAGGCATGTTTGAAGGAATGGCCTCGAATGTGGATAATTACATGGAATAGAAATATGTAAAAAAGGAAAGGAGGACTTCGGGGTTCGATGGGGGATGTAGATGGAGATTTGTCGACAGGCAATGTGAAAGTGAAGAATGAAAGGCTTTATCCATCAATCGACATCAAAGTCTGCCCCTTTTCAACCCACATGCGCATTGAGGCCTCCCCTCATATCTCGGAAACGATGAAGATAGCGACTTACCGTATCAACATTCTTTCCAAAAAGCTCTAAACTCTCTATCCCACAATAACTGTCAGCCCAGGCCCTCTAATCTCCCTTTCCCCTCTTCACCCTCTCGTCCCCAGTACCCGTCTAAATCTAAAAGAAAATACACTTGCCATAAGCCTCGGGCTTAACAAACGCCCTCCTATCTTTCAACACATCTGCAATAACGCCTTCATCCGCACTAACCAGCAAATTCTTCTCCGGACTTACTACTATGATGCTCTTTCCTAGACGTGCGTGGTTCTTGAAATCATCTACATGACGGTTAAAGTCAGCACGAAAAAATATGTGTCAGCAAACCTCCTGAGAAGCAGCATGTGACATGTGGCTATGGCTTGAGGCGAACGATTTCGATAGAGAAGCCTAAGGATTTGGGAGGTAACGTATCGTACCTTCCCATAACATAGTCGTCCCCACGACCCTAGCCCAGCTCATGCAGCGCAGAACAGGGTTAAAGAACGACAGGATTAGAATACAAAAGAGACCATGGGGGTTGATGGGGGAGATTAGAATAGACAGATTGGTCTTGCGCGCATTGCTATAGTTGATGAAGAGCTTGTACGACTGATTTGCCACGAAGGTAAAGAGCGCGAGGCCGAAGATCGTGGGTAGGAGGCTGAGGATGGACATGGTGGGACCGAAGATGGGAATGAAAGGGAAGAAGGATATAGATGTAGATATAGACGTTGATGAGGTCGTGGATGCGGTTGTAGAAACCTACGCCGCATCTTGTCTCACCACGTGATCTGTGTTTGATCACTATGCCTTTTGCGATGTATAGTGGCTTAGTAAGGCGAGCATGTGGTGAGGGCAATGTTGCGGACAAGAAGCCAGCATCAACCTATCAAGAGTTGGAGTGTACGAGCTATCATAAGGACGGCAGGGTCTTCACTGCTGGGCCCAAAGATTGTGCGTTTGTGCGGTAGGCTTGCAGAATATCCTAAAGACAGCCAGGGTCTTTTCTCTACAATGAAGGCAAGAACCTGCGCATTCTTGTACGCAGATGGCGATTAGCTGGCCACATGCTGGGCTTTGCAGCCGGCAGTTGTGGCTAATGCACGTGACCCACAATCAAATCCTCACATTGCAAGTCAAATTCAAGACTCTTGGTTAGCAGTTCGCCGTTGGAAACATGAGCGCGCTGCATGCAGAAAAACAGCATTGCAGCATGCAAACGCAAGCAGATACTTGCGTGCAGAACGGGATGGATCGACGTACGTTGTGCATCTGCACACTCTATATCAACATCGATCACGATTTTCTCATAATGCCGAGCGCCTGCCTTCGGGTCCATCGATCTGCAGGACAGTGAACTACCTTTCCGCTCGTGTGGAGTCGTTCTTGAAAGACGGCGATCATGATAACGGTTCACATGCAACGGCTGACTCCAAATCGAGATCCCCAGATCTTCATTATGCAACCCCGTTTACAGGTGCTAAAAGCGCCCAGACATAAAAAAAAACAAAGTTTGAGACCTGAGCAATCGGAGTCACGGCCGCTGCAGCAGCGCGACTGGCAGAACAGCGAAGATCTCTGGGTCCTGACGCTGTTTGTGCACCGACTTTTCCTCCGACACCGAACGGTGCGCGGGTTCCATGGTTGGGCTGCGTGTTGACTACAATAGTGCAAGCGATCATTCAAACTGCACATCACGATGGCATGCTCGGTTTCGCTAATGAATTCCCAGACCCCTCGATTGTTGCTGAGAGCAAAGATCCTAGATGCCTGCCATCCGAGCTGCTATCGGCCCGGCGTGAAGATTTTCCTCCCAACCTCCTTCCCACCGCTTTTTAAGGGGAGGCTGGTTCAAAGACTAGGTGTTTATTTCCACCCACGAGCGTTGGAAAAGTGGAGAGTCAGTTCAAAGTTGTGGCGGGGGACTATCGACTGATGGTTGAGAAGGTCCCGAAAAACTAGTCAGATAGATGGCGTTGATAACGTTGAAGGGCATCACAGTCTGAATCGGGAGACAATCCGATCGCACCACCCTCCACCACGGAAGAGCACGCCATTCTCGACCGTGGAAAACCAACAACTTCTGACAGGCAATTCCCAGCCCCGCACACATGTTGGGATCAAGGGCACGGCAAAATGACTAAAAAGCACAGGAGATCACATCGGAACTCGGGAAACGGAAGGACGTCCACGCGAACGGACTTGGATTGGGTTTGGATATTGAGGTGGCGGGCAGATTACCGGGGTTGTGAGCGATTTGGCTTTTTGATAGCCATCCTCCGAGCCTATGATGGCGAGTTTATCCAACCGCCCGTTTCCTGATGAATTATTGAAAGAAAGCATGAAGTGGTTGTTGAGAGGAAATCCAAGGTTTAGCGAGATAGGGTATTTGGAAGGAAGAACCTGGAAGAAGTAGTTGATTAGTCCCATAGTACAGGAGCGCTTGGAAGAAGTTGCAACCCTATTCCTCACGCCCGAGGGACGCTCAATTAACGATTCAGCCTTAAACAATGATGGCAAAGGCAATCGTCATAGTATCTACCTTCTGACACCAAGGTCGTCTGTCACTGTCATCAGTCTGCTTCAAGCAGGAAAAAACAATAGCCAGCCATGCCATGCTATGCACAGGTATGTATCTGTATACGAACGCCTTCCGCGAGTGCATACCGGGTCGTCGAGATCCATAGAGCTGGGCCTCCAGGTTCCGAGCCTTTGATCCTGTCCAGGCAAAAAGGGCCACAGGCAGAATGCAGACATGGTACATCCCAACATGCATTTTGATATAATCCGCTCAAGCCTCTCTTAGAACGCATGTTCGAACGACGAGGCCTTCCTGAAGCGGCTGTCATAGATGAGGTGGTTCCCCACTATACACCAACAAAAACAAGGCGTGCAGAACGATTGTTGGAGAATACATATGCCGCCGACGTAATTTCGCTTCAAGCCATTTGGCAAACTGCAGTGTGCCCTGAAGGAACGGCGATGGATGCATGTGATGCAGGTAGCTATGTCGTGCTTAGCATGCGGGAAGCGGAAGCGAATGTACTGCGACAACGAGCGGCTCTCGCAGCCTGCGGAAAGGCGAGGGTGGCGATGCTGCACGCACGCGGATGGCGATAAGCGTCTTCAGTGCTTCAGCATGCAATGCGCTCGTGGGGAGGAATCGCCCTGCTGCCAGCCAATACTGGGATCAGACGAAGCTTTCGCAGCCCCCAACGAGGCAAGAAGGAACTGCGGCTACGGCAATTGCATGTGTGCGGCGGGGTAGAGTGATCGTGTATCGCGACCCATGCTTGCTGGGACTTGTAAATTGCTCCATCCCCGTCCTTCTAGCAAGAGCGAGTGTGAACGCACAAGAATAGAATAGCGGTGAGGAGAAGGAGGGTTGCTGTGGTGGGGAAGGCTTTGACGGCAAAACGGAGCAAACGTTTTTGGATGGAAAAACAATAGCAGCCACATACACAGCGACTTCTCCTCACGTCCAACAATGTTGGGAGCGGAGCATCGTCTGGGCGGGAGGAGGTCTTGAAAAGGCGCTAGAAAATGAGTGGGTGGCACACCAGCGCGATGGCGAGCGCGATGACAAGCAGTGGTGGGAGAACGCTGGGCCAATCCGAGGCAGCCCAGCCTTCGTAAACGTCGGGCCAATCACATAACGCCGCTCGCGCGCCTCGACCAGTTTCGGACTGCAAGGAGGGCCGTGTCGCATGCAAACTCCAGGCGTGGCTTGCCATTGTCAGGCCAGCCCGATAACGGCTCTGCCTGGCTTCGACGTGGCCAGGACTGATTGGATGCCTAGCGCCTATCTGAGCGATTCGATGAGAGAATGGCGTGCCGTGCCCCATCCGACGAAGGGTTCGACTCGGCGGAGCAGAGGAGAAAGACACGGGTTGGTATACGGGCGACTGCTGAGGATGTTGCTGCGCCGCATGTGAGGCAGTCTCAGGCGCGACCGTGTGCGACGGCGAGGAAAGTGCTGCTCGTTTTGCGGGCGTTTGCTCTGGGGTCATGCTCGAACCCCAGACAGGTGCCCGTGGAGAAGGGGCGTGCGGGCTGGGCGCCATGGAGGGTGCCGTGCAGGGGATCCATGATGATTTTGGCTTGCCACCATCACATGCATATGCACGCGCGGGTGGGTGCAGGTGGAACATGGCCTATCAGGCCGCACAAGGCCTCCAAGCGTCGCCGCTGTGCGGCATGCAGGAACACCAGTAGACAGAAAGATTGCAGTTGCAGCTGATCGCGGCTTTGCAGCTGCGGGCGGGTCCACGCCCGAATTCCAACGACGAGCTTTCTGGAACCCTCGTTATCAAAATTCATCTCCCAAACCTCAACCTCGTCTTCATCAGAGTCCACTCGCTGCATTGATAGGCCTGCGAAGACTTGATGGCAAGATGAGAGAGTGCTCATCTCGGGTACGGCGAGGATCCCACCCGTGCTACGGATTCCGATTCTAGATTGCCCTTCCTGCTCTGTGTTGGACGGACAAGAGACAGCGTCCCCACGCTGTGGTCGGTCTCACGAGAACAATATGTTGACGGAATCGAGGCTGATACAGGAGCTGCGATTTTCAATGTCCTCCTTCTGCCCCGTATCTGAGAATAGACTCGGGCGGCGTGCTAAGTGGCCGGCGTGCTCGTGTCTCGTCCCCATCGGTCAGAGTTGATATCGAATCTTGCCGGTTGTAATATCAAAGTTTCCTTTCTTGCCGTTTGTGGTGGTCAGCAAGTTACAGGTAGAGGCGGGCGCGGGCCTTGCGTTGCGATCCGCCTCCCATCCCACATCGCGCCCGCTGCACTGCACGTTTATTTTCACTTTTGCATCTCTGCGAAGCACGAATGTCCACGCGAGAACGGTACGACTTGCCCTTACAGAAGGGACGGCAATCAGTTAGCCCTGAGCATCAGACTGCACATGCTGCAACGCGTGGGTCGCTTGAGGACGCCACAGGCCTACAGCCTTAAAATTGAGTGGCATTGAGCATCCTCAGACTTGTGTTTGTGACACTCGCGTTCGCTAGGGAATGCCAGCTTTCGGCGTTGATTACGTCCTCTGCTGTCGATCTGGTTACTGATGGCGAAGCATTTTGCTTCTTGTCTTCCGACTCTACCATCTGATGCTGTCAGTGGTTGCACGGCTGGGGGAGGGGGTGAGAATGGCCCATTGTCCGACGACCAGGGCTTTTTGCCACGTCTCACTTTTGCGCCAGCGCTGAGAATAGGATGCCGTGGGTGTTGGACGATTCGTTGGGTGCGAGGAATGAGGGAAGGCTGCGCGGCTCGCAGGATCGAATCAGCGTCGATGCGAACGTTAAGTTTGGCGCCTGAGGCGACGCGCTGCGAGCTGACATGAGAGATGCCATCCGTCAGGTTTGTGTGGGATTTCCACAGTTGAGGCTGTCGCTGTTCGCATGGCAGCATGGATAAGGCCGGGCACGGGGCGCCCCATGCTAGCGATCCCGTGACGACGACATCTAACGTCGACGACGCTGATTCGGGCGCCCGCCTTCCGTCTCATCTTGGATTGAAAGACGCAACGCTGCTTTGTTTTCCGGCGATAACGGCGCCTGCGTAACTCGCAGTCTAGCACCTCCGGAGAGCAGGCAATGTTTCAGCTGGTTAGAATGAATGGCCTTGTGTCTCTGCAACACGCCCCGGCCAAGGCACTGGGAGATGGGCTCGTCCCCAGGGCCCCACGGCCGCGAGGGAGCAGTGCACAAATCTGAATATTGAGTCTGGAGATTGAGGAGGGAGCGCGCTGTGTGCGAGCGCGGGTGGCTTGCGCGAGGAAGGGCCTTTGCTGCCCGCACCTGCAAGCGGCTAGCCTCGCCAGCACATCACCACACACCGCAAAGACGTCGCCCTATCAGCGCCCGCGGACTCCCACGTCCAACACCAAGCCCGTGGCACAACCGGCACGTTTGGTCAAAGGAACTCACCACGGACGGAGGCCCAGCAGCAACAGCGAGGTGGAGCGTCCGCCTGTGACCCGTTTCGCTCCCCTCGTCATTTGCGCTCGCTGGCCTGACATGAGTGTCGCACGCTGTCGAGTCTCCACGTAGCACCAGGCCCCCTCCTCGTTTTGGAGATGTCGTCGGCAGCGTCGCTTCGCTAACAAAAAAGACTATTTGCGGAGTGCTGGACGAGGTGGGGGAGCCCATCCTTCTGCGCATCCCAGACGTGTGAAGTCGCCAGGTCGTCGGATTGCGAGAACAGCCGTCCAACCACGGCCAGACGTCTGAGCAGTGCCAAGCACATGATGCCCTGCACGGTCTGCCGCCCGTCTATCCCGTCCGCTTTTGGGGGGGCATCCCTGCGCGGTGTGGTGTCGTCGTTGGATTGCGGTCGGCGGGCATTTAGCCTGAGCTGGCCTTTTGCGCGGTGGGTTCACGATTTTTCTTCTTGTCGGCCTGCCTGAAGCATCCACGCCCGTTTTGAAAGCGGAAAAGAGAACGCCGCACAAGCCGTCAGTTGCGAGTTCAACGACGGCCGCGGCAGTTGAGCAGACGTTTCAGGCCAGGGCGCGGCAGCCGTCAGGTGCCCATCTTCTATCCGTGAAGCAATTGAGGAATTAGGAATTGCGCCAGCCTTGACTCGCAGCAGCAGCGCAAATCTCTCGCGTCTGACGGCCCACTCAACGCAGAGGCGCCGAAAAAGCGTGCTCTGGACCCACGGGCAGAAACGTTTCGGACAGGGTCAGCACTCCGATCGCTTGCTAGGGGGGCCACTCTGGCCATGCTCCAAGGTTGTGCGCTTCGGCCTCCGCCCATTCATGGTGGTCTCTCAGCTTAATAAGGAGGAGTCGAGTGCTGGTCCCAGAAACGGTTCCCTATCAGCATGAATATTTCCGGGTGCGATGAGTGGCCGCGTCCATTCAGCCGTCTTCTCCCTATCGGACCCTAGACAACGAGTTGTAAAAAAAGTAGACGCCCGCTAAACTTGGAGATATCCCTGCGTTGGAGGAATTCAATGCTGTGGTGGTGGTGAGGATGGCCAAGTAGAGCTGGCAAAAATAGCAAACTCTCCCTGAGGACGCAATTGAGCAGCCAGAAAAGGTTGAATCCGCAACCAAATCTTCTGACAGTGAATGTCCTGCCGTGTCCTGTCAGGTGGCTGGTGGGCCCAGTGTCGGCTCGCTTGCGCCCTCGTCCCATGGCACACACTGTCGCTGTCGCTGTGTGCTTTGGTAGGCATGTCTCCGGGCCCTCCCTGTCCACTCGCATGCTGCCATGGCATCCTGGTCTGCCGCATTTGCAGTGCACATCAGCCCAGTCAGCAGCTCCCTCGTGCTGTCTGTGCCAGCGCGAAACGGCCTTTGCCCTCACGGGACTCAGCACTCAGGCCGGCCCGTCCACACCCCCATCCCAGTCCCAATCCTCGCAGCGCTCGTCCCCCGCCAGGCCCGAAGTGACTTTAGATTGTGCTGCTCCGGGCGGCGTCGTGGGCATGCTTTGCGAGCGTCCCCAGAGATCTCCACCACCCGCCTTCTAGGTACAGTAGAGCGTCGCCGCAGCAGTCTGTTCGTCTGGCCTCTGGCATCCACAGTGCATTGCGCCGCCGCCTCGTCTGCTCACATACTGCGTACATACAGCCCTCTTATTTTCTCCGCCGCGCCGTCCCGCCAACGCAGACGCAGCAGTTGGAGCAGATCTGATCGCTTTGTCGCCAGGCCTCGCCCGCTCGAGTGCCAGTGCCAGTGCCAGTGCCAGTGCCCGCGGCGTTCAAGCGCACTGACGCCCAGCAGAGTGCCCACACGAGCGCGCACCGAGCACGCCGTCCACAACGAGTCCCCGGACGGACTGCGCTGCGGGCTGTGCGTGCCTCGCCTGTCTCGGTCAGCCCTCTTAGCCTGCGGCCTGCCTGCTTTCGCGCTGCAGACAATCCTGCGCTGCAGCCATCGTCGACGAGAACGACTCTCCTCCAGCTCTACTGCACCCGCGAACCACCTCCCCATATCGCAGCATCTCGTAGCTGTCTCTCTGCCGCGCGCCCGCGTCCGCTCGTTGAGGAACAGTATTCTACTCCTGTCAGTCTCTCCTTTCATTGCTTCTTGCGCGCGTACTCGCAGCCGGGCCTCGCCTCGCCCCAGCGTGTTTCCCGTGCTCGCCTATCTCTGGCTGGTTGGCTCGGTCGGCGCTAGCATCAAAGTCACATCCCAACCACCTCCGCTTCTAAACCTCCGCCTCCCCACCGCTGCAGCGCGAAAAAAAGCCTCTCCCAGGCCTCATTGTCTTTTACATTCATAGACGGCGGAGGTGCGTGCCCATCAAAATGCCATTGTCCTCGATGCCCATCAGCTGACCTCCCCTCCAGCAGTGTTTTCCTTTCCTCAGCGTCACAGCTATCAGCATCACTACACCTCCTCGGCCCGCAGGCGACGAGCGCAACGACTCCACAACGAGTTGACGACCACACCCCGCGTCACCGACAACGACACCCGCCGCATCCCCAAGCAGATGCTTCTGGTCACGTTCCACGCTGCCTATTTTTTCCCGTCAACTGCCATACGTTTATCTCGCTGCGTGTTTTGAAACAACCTCCAAAAGCGCCATCCCCACCCAGTTGTGCCCCAGCTTCACGACCGCGACGACCTAACGACGTACTTTTTGTCTGTTTAGCATTATTTGCAGCGTTCGAGTTCAGCGAGGCGGCTTCACGCGCGCATTGAGCATTCCATCACACCAACCTGCTCAGAAATTCCGCGGCCATTGTTTCACCAAGCTCCCGTACAACCGCCCTCTGCCAAGTCGAAACGCGAGAACAGTCAGTCTATCCTCTGGCGGGTCGTCCTCGCGCTCGCCACCTCTCCCGTGCGTACCTTCCCATTCAGCGTGTTTGCCCACGTGTTTGGCTGCTTTCGTTGCCCTACGCTGTGGTGGACCGACGACACCACTTGGAGCAAACAATTGACTTGCGGTGAAGGGCCGCCCACATATCGAGGGCTCCTCGTCAAGTTATATCAGCGGACAACTATCCTCTCTCCGGCTACGTGCGTAGATCCTGCAACCTACTGTTGCAGATCATCGCCTACCCGCTTCCGCACATCTCCCCTCAGTTATTTGTAACTTGACTCGAGAAGTCTCCGCGAGGACTTTCTCGTCTTAGGCACCGCCGCGAACTCTCTCCCGGCTCTTTGCCAACACCGTAAAGCTGGAGCTGCCATCGATCTCGTCGGTCCACGCCCGAGGCCCCGTCGATACCTGGTACAACTCCCACTACGCACCCAGGCCTGCAGTATCGAGCGAGCGCTTACCGGCCTTGCCCCAGCTCCAGCCGCAAGCGAGCGGGTCTTCTACTTCCTCGTCGCCTCGGGGTGGATCTTTCAGTGCTGCCTCTGCAGGAAACGGGAGCGCCAGCTCAAACACGTCCTACTCCGCTTCGGTCAACGGCCAAACTGCGGGTTACAAGACGCCTTCTCCAGAGCAGACTCCGCAGACCCTCAACCGTGACGGCCAGCCCTTGAATGTGCAGTCGCAGCAAGGTACTCAGTACGTCTCTCAGCAAAGCTACGGCTACCCTCAAGAGGGCTACAACAGCATGAACCAGATGCAATCCTATACTGAAGTGCATCCGTCTCACATGTCTGCCGCAACTGCTCATGCGCCTTCATCGGCTGCTCCCTCAAGTCTATCACATTACTCGTATCCGCAACCTGCAATTTTGCAGCCAGGTCCTCAGTATGCTTCGGCCCCGCCTGGCTATCCCCCGTACGGTTATGCGAATGGCGTCCCTTCGCAGCTACCCGCGTCGTCTTCAATGAGCAATGCCTTGGTTCCCCAGGCAATTCAGCTTCCTGGTATGTTTCCCAACGACATTCTTCGTGATTCTCGCTAACAATCATAGCAATGACCTCCGGTGCACCGACCTCGTCTCTTCAAGGTTCGCAAAGCTATCAACCGCATCAGTTCGACCACACTGGACAAATCGCACCTCCAGGGATGAAACCCCGGGTCACTGCAACCTTGTGGGAAGATGAAGGCAGCCTATGCTTCCAAGTCGAAGCCAAGGGCGTATGTGTTGCTCGACGTGAAGGTAAGCATGTTCTTATCCAGATCGCTTGATATCTGTATCTAACGCTGAATACAGATAATCACATGATCAATGGGACAAAGCTATTGAACGTTGCTGGTATGACGAGAGGCCGCAGAGATGGTATCCTCAAAAGCGAAAAGACCAGACATGTGGTCAAGATTGGCCCGATGCACCTGAAAGGCGTGTGGTTAGTATTTACTGCCTCTGTTATGCTTATATTCATTTGCTCATCATTTCTAGGATCCCGTTCGAACGCGCGCTCGAATTCGCAAACAAGGAGAAGATTACTGAGCAGCTGTATCCTCTCTTCGTGCACGACATTGGAGCTTTGCTCTACCATCCCTCGAATCAATCGAGGGCAAGTGTAGGAGGCGCCGCCATGGCTGCTGTAGATCGCAATCGAAGACCTGACCCAATGCAGGGACAGCGGTATCTCACCGGACCCACGACCTCTCAACCGCCATCGTTGCACCACCATCATTCGATGAGCAACCCCATTGGCGCAGGCATGTCACAGCCTCCCCACGCCATCCAACCGCACCCCTCGTCGGGACGCCCGGGTCTTGACCGAGCTCACACATTCCCAACTCCTCCAACAAGTGCGTCTAGCATCATGGGGATGGGCAATCAAGGTAGTTCTTACGAGTGGAGTGGAGCCAATGTTCAAAGCATCCAGGGCCAGCCCCTCTCTATTGATACTGGCTTGAGCAACACTCGCTCTGTCCCCGCCACTCCTGCGAGTACTCCTCCAGGTAGCGTTCAGCCAGGCATGGCCTATCCAACAGCCCAAAGCTACGATACCTCAAGGCCGCTGTACTCTGCTCCGCCATCTCAGCCGTCCCAATATCATGCCCAGCCACAGCAAATGATGGGATACCGCCCCCCAGTGCAAGATGGAAGCTACCCGAAGACCGAAATGGCACCGCCTGCTCGGAATGCGGAACCCGGCGATGTCAAGCCCACGGATGCTATGATCGCCCAAAACAATGACCAGGTTAACCATGCTACGGGCGATGATGAGGGTGATCATGACAATGAGAATGAGTATACGCACACGAACGCCCCGTATAATTCCAACCGAGGCTCTTATTCGTACAATTCAAGCGCTGCTCCTGGTCCAATCCATAGCGAACATGCTCACTTGTCTCCGGAAATGACAGGCTCTCCGCACCAGAATGGTTCCGGGCGTGCAACTCCCCGTACCGCAGCCACCCCACAAACACAGTGGAACTCGGGCTATCCTACCCCCCAACGTCAATCAGCACCATCGAGTAACCTCTACAACGTAATGAGCGACACTCGTGGGCCTACAAATGGGAACGGGCCGCAGGAGAACTATCAGCCTCCTGGTGCAGTACCTCAATATCCCAGCCAAGCGTATGCTGCTCCCAACGGTGTTCCCTCAAATAAACGAGCCCGGGACGAGGACGAACAAGATCCATACGGTCGCCCGGACAGCGTTCAAGGAGATGACATGGATACCATCAAAAGACGAAAAACGTTGGAGGGCGGGGCTGTCGGCGCCACCGCCTACAATCGGGATCCGAATCCGGCATTGCAGCGTCCGCGTCCTGCGATCGCGCAACGCACTCGGAGATAGCAGAACTGACATTGCTTTTGTGCTTGGGCGGCCACATTCTTGCGATTTCGGAAGTTTGCTATAGACGGCGGATTTGCCATAGGTCCGGTCCTTTACTACCAATCAGCAGGTGCCCTTCACTGTTCGACCGCTCGTTTCCAGTGAGCACATGATCCTCACGAAACAAACATAACCACATACTGGACATCTCACATTCTCCTCAAATCGACCCTTGACGACCAAATCACCTACCGACCATAACCACACACACACTCTCCCGTGCGGGATTTTCCTTGTGTTAATTTCTCTTCCATTCCTGTGTTTTCTCTATTTTGCTGCACCCGGGGCATTAACGACTTTTAACGACCGTCTCTTTCTTCGTGGGACAGTGCGTTCCCTGCTGCCATATCTTGGACCTTTTCTTTTACTTTACGATATACGACTCCCTGCATCTGGCAAAGCATATGCGGCACTTTTCTTGAGTGCTGCTGCCTAATGTGTTGCGGGTGACGATTCTGTACTTTCTACCAAACCAACCTTGTTTTCTTTATGACGGCCTGGAATGGAACCGGGAAAGAATGATGTTGGATGGTCGCACTGCCGCTGTTCTCAGTATTGTACCCGCACAGTCCTGATCGAAGTACAATATTGTTAATTCCTAACACACTTCCAACCCCGGTGGCAGGGCGACCAACGACGAGGATATACGAATGGCACATAGTAGGGCTTGTGATGACATCAGCAAACAAGCACGCGGCGGCCGAAAAATCATGTTCCCTCATTTTACCGACTCTACTACCCAGGCGCGCTGTTCATCGGTGTCACGGAAATGCGTTTGACGAATTGAAGGATCAAACGACTCGAAAGGACACTAAACTGTCGACGAACGACGGACGAACGGACAATGACGCTTGCTCGGTTGAAGAGTACCTGTATGCTTGTGGACACTTTATCTTATTAACCTAACTTTTTACTTCTTTTATTTGGATGGATCAGGTTGGCCAGCTTTGAAAATGACTGGCTGCTGAGAAGTTCTCTGATATCTTTTGATGGGTGGGACGGCCGGTGGAGGGGATTTTGGGGTGGGGTTGTGTCTATTGTTATGGATGGGCTGGATGGGCCCTTATGAGTGATAATGAGGAATCAAAAGCTTCTTCCTTTTCTACACCCTGGCGTTATGTGTGTGAATGAATTGTGTGTGTTTATGATTTCTGCAGTGTCATTGGGTGCATACGATTTCGATCGTGGCACCTGTCGTTCGATTGACCTTACAACTTGAAACGGCCTTTTCCATGCTGCACCCGTGGTTCTAGGTAGCACTCGTCCAGAACTGAGACGCGTAGGTCATTACGCGTAAAAGGAATGTGTAGAATTGTATCTAGGCTCCAACACGCGATCTGTTGGACGGGTGGCATCGACAATGGACTGCGCGACAGATCTGGAGGTGGAGTAGACCTTCTAAAGAAGAGACGAGTTTCGCATCAGCCTGCGGCGAGTGCAATGTCTTCGCCGCAAGGAGTCAGGGGACCCATTGCAGATTTGCGTGCGGTGGAGATGCCCGTAGGGCTGTGAAGGTTTCTATCACGTGATTACCCCTCGGACTTGCTGTTGGCTTGGCAGTCGCCCCACGTTCGTCATGGGCGTAAGCGCAAACACCCAACGCGCAACAGGAGGAGGCTGAGCCAGGCAGAGACAGCCACAGCAGCACAGCACTCTGCTATATCACCAAGGCCGTGTATTCGTCTTGCGGTTCTGTGCACACACATACACACACTCAGCACCCCAACCGCCTCGCCGCCGGCCCTTCGCCCGCCATGAACATCATCAAAATCCAGAAGTATGTGGTCGCCCGGCACCGAGCGCTTCCATGCCCTTCCACACCAGCTAACACGGAATTGCGCTCAGGAAATACCCCCAGTTCCAGCAATCCGAGATCTTTGGCTTGCAGGATGCCTTCCGCAAGCTCGACGTCGACGACAAGGGATACCTCGAGGAGGCGACCGTCATCAAGGCGACGCAGCAGAGCGAGCACCAGCCATATGACGTGGTGCGCCAGGCCTTGAAGGAGGTCGAGCTCGACAGCTCGCGGCGGGTCGAGCTCGAGGACTACGTCGACCTCATCTCCAAGCTGCGCGAGTCGTCGCCCGCCCAGCAGCGCATGAACACGGGCGGCGCAGCAGGCCGTCCTCGCGGCAGCACAGGCGCTGGCAGCACGCCCTCGACGCCCGGCCACGCCTCCAAGGGCAGTCACGGCGGCGGCAAGATCCACGTCCAGGGCTCCTCTTCCAACGTCACCCACACCATCAACGAAGATGAGCGCACCGAGTTCACACGCCACATCAATGCCGTCCTCGCCGGCGACCCCGACATCGGCGACCGCATCCCCTTCCCGACCGACACGTTCGAGATGTTTGACGAGTGCAAGGACGGCCTGGTGCTGGCCAAGCTCATCAACGACAGCGTCCCGGACACCATCGACGAGCGCGTGCTGAACCGGCCGGGGAAGAAGCTCAAGTCGCTGAACGCCTTCCACTACACAGAGAACAACAACATTGTCATTGAGTCTGCAAAGGGCATAGGATGCTCCGTGGTGAACATTGGCGCTGGTGATATTATCGAGGTGCGAGAGCATCTTATTTTGGGACTCATCTGGCAGATCATTCGACGAGGTCTTCTGGGCAAGATCGATATCAAGCTCCACCCCGAGCTATACAGACTTCTGGAAGACGACGAGACCCTCGAGCAGTTCTTGCGCCTGCCCCCAGAGAAGATTCTGCTTCGCTGGTTCAACTACCACTTGAAGAATGCCAAGTGGAACAGGACGTGAGTGTGTATCGTTCTAGCTAAGATGATTCATGTACTGACTGCACTAGTGTCACCAATTTCTCCTCCGATGTCAAAGACGGCGAGAACTACACGGTACTGCTCAACCAGCTCGCCCCAGACATCTGCTCCCGCTCTCCACTTCAGACCCGCGATCTCCACCAACGTGCCGAACAAGTCCTCCAAAATGCCGATGCCCTCGACTGCCGCAAGTTCTTGACACCCACGTCCCTCGTAGCTGGAAACCCCAAGCTGAACCTTGCCTTTGTTGCCAACTTATTCAACACCCACCCTGGTCTCGACCCCATTACGGAAGAAGAGAAGGCCGATATCGACGACTTCGATGCCGAAGGCGAACGCGAAGCCCGGGTCTTCACCCTGTGGCTCAACTCCCTGGACGTCCAGCCCGTCGTGCAGTCGTTCTTCGAAGATCTGAAGAACGGCACCATTCTCCTCCAGGCATACGACAAAGTCATTCCTGGTAGCGTAAATTGGCGGCATGTCAACAAGGTCCCAGCGAACGGCGGCGAGATCATGCGCTTCAAAGCGCTCGAAAACACCAACTACGCCGTCGAAATCGGAAAGCAAAATCAATTCTCTCTCCCCGGTATCCAGGGCGCAGACATCACAGACGGCCAACGCACGCTCACTCTGGGTATGGTTTGGCAGCTCATGAGGAAGGATATCGTATCCACACTCAAGGGCCTTGCCCAACGCCTCGGCAAGCGCGAAATTTCTGACCAGGACATGATCCGCTGGGCGAACGACCTTGCCAGGAAGGGCGGCAAGGGCACGCAGATCCGCTCCTTCAAGGATTCTAGCCTAACTAACGCTATCTTCCTCCTCGATGTGCTCTCCGGCATGAAATCTAGTTACGTAGACTATGATCTCGTGCTCCCAGGACGGAATGACGAGGAGAGCTATCAGAATGCGAAGTTGGCGATTAGTATTGCGAGGAAGATGGGCGCGACCATTTGGTTAGTTCCTGAGGATATCGTCGCTGTGCAGAGTAGATTGATTACGACGTTTATTGGTAGCTTGATGGCTACGTATGAAAGGATGGGGAGTCAGTGAGTACAGATTTACAAGGCGGCGAGGAGGATGAAGGGCAAGGGTGCCTCTTGGGTGATGATGGGTGATTACGGCGGATGTGATCGACAGATACGTACTCATGAGTAGGATGCTGGGAATTCTTACTCTCCAAGATGGATATGAAAAAGAGGTCCTGGGGTAACGAAGGAAAGAAAAAGAATTCTTGGAGATCATATTTTCCAGTCTTGTTTTTCTGTTAGATTCAATCAAAAGACTTCTCATTGACATTATGATACGTAAATCTTGCAAGGATATTGACCGTCTCCTTGCAGTGCCAAGTGTAGTCAGCACCAGAACACTGTAACGGGTATATAAAGACACCTCCTTCTCACACTTACACTTCCTTTCCTTGTTACAATATGCATACCTTTAGAAGCTGTGCTAAAATATGGTAGTGAAATAAACGTCATGCTTCTAGAATCATAGATATGGTGTGCGCCTGGTAGCGCAGGCTCCAGAAGTAGAATGACTGTACCTTACGTGCTTTGGGAGGAGCGCCATTTGGAGGTTTTACAAGCATAGAGCGCGTGGGCGTTGCGACTGGTGATGATGAGCGCTATTACGTACTCTTTGTTTCTATCAGCCTTTTCGTGAATAGTAGGCGGGGTCTAAAATGCAATGGCAGCCTTGCAAGCGGTGGTGGGAGACGGCTGGGTCGGATTTTTAAAGGGTTTTTTTTTCTTGAGAAAGGTAGAGTGAGAGGAATGGATGGTTGTAAACACAGTCAGCATGCTCCACCAGCTTTTGTATTATACGGATCATTGGATGCGAAAGCTTGGTTTTAAGGGTGTGTAAATCCCCTTATTCTCTCCCCTCTACTTCTATTAAACTTGCGTCTTTCCTTTCCGGCTCCAAAACTCTACTAGAGGATCTATGGGGTAGAAGTAGATTATAAAGGAGACACGCGAATTCACAGTGTTCTGTTTGTCGGATCGTGAGAGAAATGTCAAAAAGCCTTAAAAGAGCGGGCATACCGATCTGTGTGTGTTTGGGAGGATATAGTTTAAAAAAAAGGCTTTCCGCTTCATCACATGTTCTCTCGGGAAGATTGGGTGGCATTAGATGCTGGACTGTGATGACAACAGAAAACGAGACAGAGAGAGGGAAAGGTCCCAACGAAGATGGAAGTCTGGTCACCAAGCCTGCAATTGGACTGAATCATACGATCCATTTGACCCAATACTCCATTCCAGCTCTCGGATTTTGAGTTCCACTTTATTCCACGCAATATCATGTTATGTGGCAGAACGCATTATTAGAAACTTCCCTGAGGTTATCGCCGCACTTCTAGAAATTTATGCAAAACCCAAACTTAACCATTTACCCTCAATTGGGGGAGAATTGCTGCCCATCGTGATTCACTTGACTACACCACTGTATCCTTCACGATGATGCCTCCTTCCCCTCATCAACATACCCCTTAATAACCTTCCTCAGCTCCGCCGCCCTCGCCCCACTAACGCCCTCCTGAACTATCACACAGTCAGTCTTTATACTCTCTCCTAACCCCACTTCCCTCTCCATCTCTTCCAGTCTCCACCCCTACCCCCGCCTCTCCCGCCTTCATCTAATTCGAAATACACTTACTATCCCCATCCTTGAACAAACTAAACGTCGGCATCCTACTAACGCCCAACTCCTGCGCAATATCTGGGCTTTGCTCCACATCATACATGAAAAACCTCACTTCAGGAAACTCTAGTACCATTTTCTCGATTTCGGGGGCAATGGCCTTGCATTGGGCGCACCATGTTGCAGTGCCTTCAAGAACCGTGAGACCTGGGTCGTTGACGGCGGCAAGGTAGGAAGAGCGGGATGTGAGGACGGGAATAGAGGACATAGTGGGGAGGTGGGTGTAATGATTTTAGTTGAAGATGGGCGAGGTTTGGAAAAAGAAGGCGACGCGATGTTTGATAGACAATGCTTTGGTTCGCAGTGGTGGAAAAGGAAAAGATTGTATGATGTCAGACTCTCCACTTCCGGTAATCCGGTACAGTAGCCACTTACAGCATAGTGTACTACAACCTCTTGTCCCTCCAGTGCCTAATTCCACCCCTCCTCAAACACATTTTGCGGATGGGCTCAGCGTTCTTTCTAGTACACAATTAAAACCGCCTCTGTAGTCTTAAATACAGGCCCAGGCACTCTGACACCGAGTACCCGAAGAAATGGAATACAACGAAGGAATGGTGTTTACGTGAGCGGATCCTCGCGGTAAGGAACGCCGCACGTGCCTCAATACCCGTACGGCACGTCTGGCTTTAAATGAATCGATGGTAGTGTTTTTTGGGGTTTCTGCAGTTCTCAATACATCCTGTGCTTTCCTTGACTACAGTCTCCTTTTTCCTCAACACTAAGTTCTCTCATCCTAGCTTGCCAAAGGCCCCAAATGTCCCCCAAGCCAACCTTCGTCCTCCTCCACGGCGCCTGGCACACACCCTACTGCTGGTCAAAACTCACTCCCCTTCTCGCCTCCCACGGCTACACCGCCCTGACCCCCCATCTCCCCTCTTCAGTGGTTGACGGCAACCCGCCAACACCCACCTGGGATCCAGACCTCCAAGTCATCCGCTCGGCCATCGAGCCCCTCGTTAAAGACACCGACGTAATCGTAGTAATGCACTCGAATTCCGGAATGACAGGCGGCACCGCGCTCGAAGGACTGGACAAAACGTCCTGTGCTGCGAAAGGTTGGACAGGGGGTGTGGTACGGTTGGTTTATATATGTGGCTTCATTGTGTCGGAGGGGTTTCGCCATTCTAGCCCAGGGACGAGGGAAAATATGGTGGAGGAGATGCGCGTCGATTTTGATTCCCAGACCGTCACCGTCCGTCCCGAAGACGTCAAGGGGTTGATGTACCAAGATCTTTCCAACGAGGAGGCGATCGAGATTGCTAAGACGCTAGTCCCTCAGAGTTTGGGGTCGTTTTACTGCACGACGACATTTGCGGCGTGGAGGTGGATTCCTACGACATATGTGGTGACATTGGGAGATAAACCGAGTACGGTGGCGGCGGCTGAGTACTTGGTCAAGTCAGCGATGGAGAGTAGTCCTAATTGTGTAGAGAAAGTTATCCGGAGGGAGGTGGGACATGGGACGTTTTGGAGCCAGCCGAATTGGACGGCAGAGATGTTGGTGGAGGAGGCTGGGGCCGTTTGATGGTTTGTTGTATGGTTTGTTATGACAAGTTTAGATAATTAGTAGAAAAGCCCGGAACAGCGATTCCAAACCGTCGGAACATTCAGCCAGAAATACTTTGCCCGGTGTTAAGATATGTAGATGCATCGACGCGCGACCTGCCTTGAATTACCTCTCTCTAGTGACTACCTGGCAATCGTCTCAAACTCAAAGGCGACCAATAGAGAAAAGTACCTTTTGAACTATGTGACAATAAACTTTGCTGTTTCCATGAGTTCTGTGCAGGACCCATATGCGTTGTGTGTATGTATTAGTTGGGTATGGGCTTTCTTTTCACTAAACTGTGACATTTCCCTGATACACCTCTCTGCACCGGCCCGACCTCTTTGTGGTGCATTTCGTGTCTTAAAGTAATCTAGCGCCATATCGATGTTCCACTCTAGAGAGTTATTTGTCTTCAGACAATTGACAATGACCTCTCTTCTCATCAATTGACAGGAGTCAAGCGACGCCGTGTGAGAATTCCTGCTAGAAGACTTAGCCGAAAACATAGAAAGTTGTAATTTGGGAGCACGCCTCGTACCCAGAATCAAAGGGTGGTCGTTGCTATACTCGAGGAACAATATCTTTGGTGTGACGAGCGGGTCTTTGTTAAATGACCTCAAGGGCACCTTGAGAGTCAGCCGCAAACAGGTGTTTTGGCCCTTCGATATGCTTGCTTTCCTGGCTACACATTACACACTTGGATCGAAAGCGGTCAGCGAATTCGATAGCTTTGATGTCGCTGCCGACTACAAGATTAAGCTCGTCGGGGTTTTGCGTATCGTACTAGCAAAATGACCAAGCATGTATGCTCCTCAAGCTGATGAAGTCTGACATCTCCGAAGGGACTGCTGACCAACTCAATTTCAGAGGTTTTTCATTAGGAAGCCGATAGTTGTTGTTGAGGCCAGAAACGGAAAAATTGCACTGGTGTTCTCTGCTGACATCAAAGATTCGACACCTCATATCGCACTCCAGGCACTCTCCCATTGGGAGATAGCGGGCATGATCAAATTTATCTCCTGTGAAAAATGCAGACGTTTGTGAGTGTCTTCCTGTAGATTTGAGAATCTAGGACTAGCGGCTCAAAAGCGACGTCTAGAGGGGTATATTTTGCTTTGTGAACAACGACATACTATTCTCCATGTATGCCATCACTACCACTTGAATGTGAAATTTTGGCACCATGTTGCACACCCTGTTCATTGGGATCTCCGTGCCGAAGGTCCACAGTTTGATAGTCCTGCGTTGCGCAGGCATTTTGGTGTATTTTTTTTTGTGTAAACCGGAGGTGATTTGGTGGAGTTGTTGCGGATTGAAGGTGTGTGGGTGAAGGGGACTCAATGAAAAATTGGCTGCGGGAAATCTCCGGAAACTGTTGGCCTAGTACTGTACTACCCAGGGGTTCTTCCCCTTTCGTTGAGAATGGAATTTGGTACGTCGATAGAGTGCAATTTTTTGAAGAGATTGTGTATCCGCGGCAATCTTGTGCGAGCGTAGCCTCATATCTGCGACGCGTTCTTTGTATGTCCTACATCGAGTCCATTCGCTTTATGTCAGGCCACAATGTGGCCGAAAGCGAGGGCCGTTCATAAACATATAACTGCAGTAGATAGACCAAGACGTCAATCACTCCTTGATTACACTTTCATTTCAGATTGTCTTGAATCGGCTCCTCCACGTACTTTGCGTATCATGCATAATGCCTTTTGTGATCTTGTGCATATATTCATCTAAGAGGGTCGCGATTACTATGCATGAAGTTAAAGCTATGCTAAAAGTATCTAGTATCTCGGGCTTCTCGTTCAAAAAATTGATATTGCCAAATAGAAGACACTGGATCTTGGGCAAGGACGCGGTGGTGAGCTTGAGTTGAGAGCAGAACGAGGCAATTACAACAGGCGCTCGGTTCCACGAGTTGTGGACATCGTTGAGCGTTTTGCGACCGTAACACAACTCGTCTTGATCTTGGGCCACCAGGGCACAACAAGGACAACGGTCAGGATAGGACTGGACAAAGGTTGTCAAGAGTAAATTCTGCGCGCAAGGCAGAGCGCTGGGGTGGAATCTCGCAGGATTGCTCGGCTACGTGCCTGCTATTTGAGGAGGCCTGCAGCCAGAACAAAAGCAACCGTTACAGAATCATCAAACATGCTCGAGTCCAGATTATTGTCAAACTGTACAGACACTGCGAATGGTGAAGAGCATAAGTTTCACTGAGCGAGAGTGGTTTCATACACGAGGAGGCGAGCATTTGGGGGGGAATGTTGAGTTGTAAGGAGAATGGCACTGGCATGACATATGGGAAATAGAACTTACGGGTAACACAGTACTACATATTTACTCAGGAACCGGTAAATCCTATCGAGTACGGCGAGTTGAGACTGTGTTTTCAGGACGACGCAGGACTGCAATACAGGTGGATGGGTCAATGTTAGTAATAGTCGGCGGCTCTAGGACTCCAGTACATATACACATCTCACATCGAGGCGAAGAACTTACCTAATCAGTAAACTCCAACAAGATGAAAACTGCACCAAGAACTTCCGCATTAATACATGTATTCTCATTCTATGAGTGATTCGAGTATAACTTACATCCTGAAATGAAAGGCTGCCAATCCGTAAATACCCTAACGCCTTGTCATCCTGACAAAGTTCCCGAGGTCAATTACGCCAGTGCAAGCATCGTTGTCTATCGCGCTATGCCTACTCAGAGGCCTTAGCAAGCGCCCATAAGCTGTCGAGCTTGTTACGAGAGAGGGCTTCCTTCGCCTCGCCATCCGTCTCGCACATCTTCGAGCCCCACTTTCGGAATGCGTGCTGCTTGATTTCGCCCTCGAATACGAGCGTGCACTTGTTGAGTGAATGGTCCTTCAAGTTGCCACTTCCATCTACTGGTTTCATCCACTGGGGGTCGGAGGCTGTCTTCTCCTCCTGAATCTCGGTGGGCCTGCCGTTGTCCGTCCATTTGATGCGATTGAGCATAAGCTTCTTGTACTTTTCGACCGCGTGGACGCCTCCCTCCACGATGACCAAGTTCATCTTAGGATGGAACAAGGTGATACCAGTGAGAGCGAGCTGCTTGCCGTTGTTGTCGATCTGATACCGATGTTTACCGAAGGCGAGCGTGTTAATCTTGAAGACACACATGTGGAGACCCTTCTTCGCATCCTTCTCCTGGTTCTCGGCGAGCTTCGCTAGGCGCTCCTCTTTGGAGAGTTTGCGTTCTTCGTTCGCCTTGATGTGAGTATCATGTCGTTCGGCAATTTGGGACTCAACCAGCATCTCTACAGCCGTGGGGTCTGCAATGGCTTGTTCACCCATGACACGCATCATGTTTCCACGCTTGACCTTAGGTGGCGGGGGTGGTTCAAGTCCAAGACGAATCTTGGCTTGATGTTCCTTAAGATCTGCAGCACGGCGCATCCTTCGAAGCTTGGCCTGCTCCTTAGTTGTGAGATACATGGGCTTGATCTGGATGTATAGCTGATCTTGTGGCGCCTTCAATAGAACTGGATGCTGAACGTAAGGAGTGATGATGGAGTTGTCGCCGTCGATTTTGACCTTGGCGGGATCATCGATGCAGTCGTAGTTGGGCTCATCGAGCAATCCTTCATCCCACCATTCCACTTCTGGAGGCATCTGAACGAGAAAGCCACGCTCGCTGTTCTCATCAAGTCCTTCCTGGCGACGCTGCTTTGCAAGAACGGCCTTGATCTGCTCTAGTCGACTCTGGGTACGTAGTTTGGAGGCCTGATCGAGATATTTGCCGCGCTGGTTGAACAGCAGACCGCGAGCGACCCTAGTGCCTCGTGTTGGAACAGCCTTTGGGTCATAGTACGGATTCTCTAAGGCCTCCTCCTTCTGAGCTGCTGGCGCTCTCAATCGCGACTCCGGTACGGGTGTCTCCGCATCCACGCGGCGATTTCCCAGCGTGGTCGCGAACCGTGGACCCGAGACTTCGTTCCTCCTTGGCTTGCTATCGTCGCGACTAGATGGGAGAGGCGCGGATAAACCGTGTGATGGCGGGGGTCGCACAGGGGGCGTATTCGTCAAGGCAGAAGCAGAGGTACCGTTTACGGCCTTCATGGCGGCGATGCGCGCCTTCATGGCGGCGAGCTTTGAGTTCGCTGGAAGGGAGCTCGATGATGGAGGACCGCTTGGTAAGACACCATTTGCGCTAGCAGCAGCAGCAGCCGCCTTCGCAGCAGCATCAGCCCGCGCCTTTTCTTCTTTTATTTTAGCAGAGACCGCCGCAGCCTTTGCTTTCGCAGCAGCTAGGAAGTCAACCTTGGGTGGAGCCGCGGATGTGGTGGGTTTGGGGCGCTTGGAGCCGTTTGCGTCGCCATGATCACCGGGATATGGGCGCTTCTCGGGCATGCTGGTGATAGATGCCACTTTGGCGGTGAGGGATAGGTGTGGTACAGTGGGTGGGCGATAGACGGGATTGTGAGAGTGAAGTCGAGGGGCTCCGCAACAATAGTCTCTGTTGTGCAGAGAAGCGCGGAGGTGCCTAGGTATCGCAAACCCTGTAAATCAATCTCAAGCTGCACCAAGTCGGGTACACGGTGGTAGCAGCGTGCGGGAGGATGAGGTCGGCGACGGGCGATGGGTGTGGTGTCGCGAGAGTGAGGAGGCAGAGACGCTGGTGACGCGAATTTGTCCAACGGGGACTGGCGCCTTGGCAGCCCGGCTGAATCCCGGCCAAAACTTTTGAAGCTCGAAAAATTATCCCCGCCAAAAGTTCCCGTCCACGCTCTTCCCTTAGACACATTCTTGTACGCTGCGTTTGGGTTGCTTCGGGCAGCAGGCGCAATCGGGCGTCTCTATATAGCCATCATGAACACTTCGCAGCCTGTCTCGTCGGCTATCTCAGGCGTTGAGTTCGGCTTCATGACCACCGAGGACGTGAGGACCCTCTCAGTCAAGCGCATAACCAATCCAACCACCTTTGATTCTCTGCTACATCCAGTGCCTGGCGGACTTCATGATGCAGCTCTAGGCGCATTCTTAGACAACCCGTAAGCCAAAACACGTCCCACTTGAAACCGTCTACGAACTCTCACTGATCGCGCCTTCAATAGCTGTTCAACATGCGGACTGACAACCCTGCTTGGCTGCCCAGGCCACTGCGGCCATATCGAACTCCCTGTCCCTGTGTATCACCTCACCTTCATGGACCAGCTTCTTCGCCTACTTCGAGGAAGATGCGGCTACTGCCAGTACTTCAGACTGCCCCGAGTGCAAATCAACGAATACGTCTCCAGGCTTCGCCTAATACGATGTGGCCTGGTGCAGGAAGCGAACGAAATGCATGAACACATTGATCTCGCCGGGGCCAAGAATAATAAGAAGATGGCACAGGACGAGTCTGCGTCAGACCAAGATAGCGGCGACATCATCGGTCAACGGAACGAATACGTGAAGAAGGCTATGCGGCGAGCAGGCATATCGAAAGGCAGCATGCATTCGCTGAAAGGAAAGAACGAGGCTGTGAGTGACGCAAGGCGCGAGGTTATCAAGGAGTTTCTTCAACAAATAAGCAAAAGCAAGAAGTGCAAGAACTGCGGAGGGATAAATCCGACCTTCAGGAAGGACAAGTCGGTGAAGATCTTTCGCAAGAATTTGTCTGGCAAGGAGAAGTCCCTGATGCTTCAGGCAGAGAAACGAATACAGAATCCCCTCGACATTCTGGCAAGAAGAGAAGGCAAAGCAAACAAAAAGCATCCCCATGCAGATGAGGGAGTGGCAGATTTAGACCCATCTTCGGGGGAGGATGAAGACGTGGAAATGCTCGACGCGCAGGAAGCCGACGGAACCCTGATCGCGTCCGAGACGACACAATCCGCCAAACAGTCTAACACTGTGCCGGAGGTACCTGACAACTTGCAAGAATATCTTACAACAACAGAAGTCCGAGCATCCCTCATACTGCTCTTCGAAAAAGAAGCAGAGATACTACGGCTAGTGTACAGTCCCTACGCGCACTCGAAATCCCGGTCGGAGATCAGCCCAGACATGTTTTTTATGCACACCGTAGTTGTCCCTCCAAATCGTTACAGAATGGAGGATAAGACTGGTGATTCGATAGCAGAGTCTCCTAAGAACTCGCTATACAAAAACATATTGACTGCTTGCGACGCTATGCGCCAGATAAGCAACGAAATGAGAGGCCAAGAGAACGAATATGGGTACCGCCAGCGAGACTTTTCAGATCTCCAGACGGCTTGGGTCAACCTTCAGGGAGCTGTTAATTCTTTGATTGATCGCGAAGCGAATCCCGTACAAGGCTTGGCGGGAAGGTCGAATGCAGATGGTATCAAACAGAACCTTGAAAAGAAGGAAGGTCTTTTCCGCAAGAACATGATGGGAAAGCGTGTCAATTTCGCCGCTCGCAGTGTTATTTCACCGGATCCGAACATCGAAACCAATGAGATTGGCGTTCCACCTGTATTCGCTAAGAAGTTGACATACCCAGAGCCTGTGACGAATCATAACTTTTACGACTTGAAAGAAGCGGTTCTTAATGGTCCGGATAAGTGGCCGGGTGCAGTTGCAATCGAAAACGAGTATGGTCAAGTGATCGCGTTGAAAAAGAAGAACTACGAAGAACGACAAGCCCTGGCGAATCAGCTTTTGGCCCCCTCGAGTACCAATGTGAATGGATCAAGGAACAAGAAGGTTCATCGGCACCTCAACAATGGCGACATCGTCATAATGAACCGACAACCGACCCTCCACAAACCATCCATGATGGCGCATCGTGCTCGTGTTCTGCCCGGAGAGAAGACCATTCGAATGCACTACGCAAATTGCAACACGTACAACGCAGATTTCGACGGTGATGAGATGAACATGCACTTTCCCCAAAATGAAATTGCCCGAGCTGAAGCGGCGACCATCGCGGACACTGACCACCAATACCTCTCGGCAACTGCTGGAAAGCCGCTGAGAGGCCTCATCCAAGATCACATTTCCATGGGGGTCTGGCTAACGAACAAAGACACGTTCTTCTCAAGAGAGGAATATCATCAGCTATTGTATTCTTCTCTGCGGCCAGAGGATGGTCACACCACTTCCGGGTCTCTTCTTACTGTTGACCCAACAATCTGGAAGCCTCGGCCGCTGTGGACTGGAAAGCAGATCATTACCACGGTTCTAAAAAACATCAAGCCAGCGGAGTACCCAGGGTTGACATTGACATCAAAATCTCAGACGAGCGCCAAGCTATGGGCAAAAGACTCAGAAGAACAAACCGTCATAATCAAGGATGGAGAGTTTCTCTGTGGTATCTTGGATAAATACCAAATAGGACCTGCTGGTGGTGGGCTCGTCAATGGTGTCTATGAGACTTATGGCCATACAACAGCTGGGCGAGTGCTCAGTGTAATTGGACGTCTCCTTACAAAACTTCTCCACATGCGGGCATTCTCTTGCGGCGTTGAAGATCTCATTCTCACCCAGGAAGGAGACCAAGCGCGGCTAGAGAAGCTGAAGGACGCGGAGAAGATCGGCTTTGAGGTTGCAGCGAAGTATGTCACTCTAGATTCTCAAAAGATCGACCAGAATAACCCAGAACTCCGGAGACGTATGGAGCAAGTATTACGAGACCCGATGAAGCATCACGGACTCGACATGCTGTCCAACACCGCAACTGCGGCAATCTCTTCTGCGGTGACATCAGCCTGTCTACCCGAGAAACTCATCAAACTCTTTCCAAAGAATCAGATGCAGGCCATGACAGGGTCAGGTGCGAAAGGAAGCATGGTCAATGCCAATCAGATTTCATGTAACCTTGGGCAACAAGTTCTGGAAGGTCGACGAGTTCCTGTTATGATTAGCGGAAAGACTCTGCCGTGCTTCAAACCTTTCGAAACAAACATCCGTGCCGGTGGCTACGTCATTAATCGCTTTTTGACTGGAATCAGACCCCAAGAATACTACTTCCATACCATGGCTGGTCGAGAAGGTCTTATCGATACTGCTGTTAAAACCTCCCGCTCCGGATACCTTCAGAGGTGTATCATTAAGGGTATGGAAGGTCTTCGTGTCGAATACGATACTTCAGTGCGCGATTCCGATGGCAGCATGGTGCAGTTCTTATATGGAGAAGACGGACTGGATCCCACAAAGCAAAAATACCTGAATGACTTCAAGTTTCAAGCTGAGAATTTCATGTCGATGTTCCAGTCCCTCAACATTGCTGAGAGTTATACTGAAGTCTTCAGTAAGGAGGCAACGGAACATACTAAGGCCGCCTACAAGAAAGTTCGAAAGACTGGAAACATCGCCGCCATGGATCCAGCTATTTCAGTCTACACCCCTGGGAGCCACAGTGGCAGCACGTCCGAGAATTTCTATGCTGCAAAGCGAGAAGTAAGTAAATATCTCTATATTTCTACCACAATTTGCTAACTGATTCAAAGTACTGCGAATCAAATCCTGACAAGCTTCTCAAGAACAAGAAACGCGATCCTACGGGTGAGGTTCTTAAGAAAACGTTCGAGACCATGTTGGATATCAAGTATCTCAAATCACTGGTCGAGCCTGGAGAAGCTGTTGGTGTCGTAGCTGGACAGTCCATCGGAGAGCCCTCCACGCAGATGACACTTAATACTTTCCATTTGGCAGGTCACTCGGCGAAGAATGTCACCCTGGGTATTCCTCGTCTGCGAGAAATTGTCATGACAGCTAGTGCAAATATTTCTACGCCTGGAATGACTCTGTATCCTCACCCGGAAATGTCCAGAGAAGACAACGAACGGTTCACAAAGAGTATCAGCCGTCTTCCACTTTCCGCAGTACTCGACAAGGTTACCATCACAGAGAGCCTTGGCGCTGGCAATCACTTCACCCAAGCCAGAAAATTCAAGATTCGTCTTGACTTCTACCCGGCCAAGGAGTACACCAAAGAGTACGCCATCAAGGTCCGAGATGTTGCCGAATCCCTAGAAGCGAAATTCTGCCCTCGCCTTCAGAAGCTCGTCCGACTTGACTTGAAGAAGAAAGCCGCGAACCGCTCTTTATCCAGTGCTTCTTCAGCTGTCCCTATCATCGGCGAATCATCCGGTGCTATCGAGCAGCAAGCTATTCGAGCTAGCGAGGCCGACAAAGAAGGGGGCGCGGACGACGAAGAGAGTGATGATGGCGAGGATGAAGGTGATGCCACCTTCGCAAAACAACGTGGCCGGCGGGAAGACAGCGTCGAGTTCGAGGCCCCAGATGACGAAGAGCAGGCTTTCGCCGATGGTCTCCGCCGCGAAGACTCGCCCGATAGATCCGAAGACGAGACCTATGGTGGCAGTCCCAAGCCCTCTCGAAGCTCGACCCCAGACCCAGAATTGGACGACGAAGCAACGCTCTTCGCACAGGAGGAGGCATCTGCCATCCGCAAAGAGAAAGTAATGAAAGCGTGCTCCGACATCTCAGACTTCGTCTTCGACGACAAAGCAGGTAAATTCTGCGAAGTCACATTCGAGTTCACCGCCTCGACCGACAAACTGCTCATGCTACACCACGTCGAATCAGCGGCAGACTTTGCGACCATCCACGTCATACCCGGCATCACCAGCGCGATGGTCACATCCGAAAAGACGAAGCACCACATCACGAAAGAGGATGTCAACGTCGACGTTATCATAACCGAAGGCGCGAATCTCATCGCTATGCGCGAATACGGACACATAATCGACACCTCCCGTCTCTTCACCAACGACATCGTGGCGATGTTGACCCTTTATGGCGTAGAAGCATGTCGCGCAACCATCGTGCGAGAGATGCACGCCGTCTTCTCCGGCCACGGTATTGCCGTCGACAACCGACATTTGAACCTCATCGCGGACACGATGACGAAGGGCGGGGGTTTCACGCCTTTTAATAGGAACGGGATGAAGAGTAACGTCAGCCCGTTCATGAAAATGAGCTTTGAGACCACGGTCGGATTCTTGAGGGATGCCGTGCTCGAGCGGGATTGGGACGATTTGAGCAACCCGTCTGCGAGGATTGTGGTGGGGAAGCTAGGGGGTGTGGGGACAGGAGCGTTCGATGTCCTCGCGCCCGTGGTGATAGAGGATCCGCTAAAGGGAGGGAAGGGGGAGATGCATAATAGTGAGATGGATGTAGATGAAGATGAGGATGTGCAAACAGGTGCGCAGGAGGAGATCGTTGTTCCCGAGACACCACTTAAGACTAAGAAGAAGCACCGGAAGACTGATGAGTAAGGGCGGAGTAAGTAATGGTGATATGTATACCTAGATGCTCGGCGTATTTGGCGTTGGGAGAACGAGGAGTTTAGGCGGGATATCTATCAGCAAGATAGGTGCTGGAAAAGCAGATTTCGCTAGAAATTCTCGTAGTTATGAAGGCATATTTGTGATTGTGAAGTTATTGTCAAACTTACAAAAGTAATTATAAATTATTTAGTTGCACATACAAAGGAGACAAGGACTTGACAACTAATCTAATAGGTCAGGTAGCCGCACACCCTCTTAAGACTCGCACCGTCGCACCGTCGCTCCCACTCTCTACTTTACCTCCTCCCCACTAACCCGAACCTTCTTCACCTTCTCCTTCTTCCGAAAGCAATTCAACTTCTCCAACACACTCTTAAAAGTCCTCCCACCCACATCCAACGAGGTTCTAATTCTTTGACCTTTACTAAACGAACTCTCGGGCCACACTTGCCGTCGGTCAAGTTGTTTATCCCGTGGCCCAGTCGGCCCACCAACGTACTTCTTATTCTTCGCGAGATCCTTCTGGCGTTTATCGGATGCGGGGTACTCGGCGTCGCCCCATCTCCCCTGAAAACCCAAAAATCCTACTGGATCCGCAACGTTGTACGCTTTGAAGGTAGAGTTGGAAGGACTGGGGGTGTAGGAGTAGAAGTAAGAGGAGATTAGGGGGTCGTAAAGGGGGCCGGTGTCTGTTTCGTCGACGAGCAGGATAGGGACGGGAAGATTGAGGTTCGGGAGGGTGTGGTCGTGAGTTCCTGGAGTGGGGTAGAGGGCGTGGGAGCCGAGGGCTGCGTAGACGAGCGGCTGGGGATTGTTAGTGTGAGTATGTACAGGGCGTAGGGAATATTTGGTCAACTAGAAGGTGAACTGGGCAGTGAGTGGAACTGTGGGGCGATGGGATAGTAATTTGAATATGGATAGGGTAGAGTGTATGTGTCGGGATCAAGGTTGAGATGAGAATACTACTTACACGTTTCCCAGACTTGTCTTTCTTGAGCGCTTCGAATGTGAAGGCTTCCCCGTTTGCGTGTTGCGAATACCAGACATATTTTGGTGTGCCGTTGATGAAACGGATCATGTTGTGCTCCCTATTGCCATTAGCACTGTCTCGTTTCATGGATATGCGTTCCTAGCCCTAAATGTCCGTTCGAGACTTACCAGTCGCCGACATGGTCACCTATACCGAATAATCAACAATTTCCTCTCTCTAGCTTAAATAAAGGTTCACTTGAAAGTCGGGAGACAGGAATGAGACTGAACATGGATACATACCTAACTGGTTCCCCAAAACAACACCGCCCCAATTAAACGACCAAAAGTAAAGGTAAAACACATCCACCACGTTGCCCTTACCCTTGCCATCCAACTCTCCCTTCTCAACTACAACCACAACTGCCGTCCTCTCGCCTACTATTCCGCCGTTTACATCAGGCTTTATCCCGTCAAGCCATTTCGGATTTGTCGTTACATCGTCGAGACTTGTCAAGTACGTGTCGGCATTTAGCTGATCTAGGTTGAAGAGCGTCAAGGGGCGAGAGGCGATCTGGACGTCAGTGAAGGCGACTTGTGGCCTGGTGTGGGTGAGGTGAGCCGCGATAGAAGAGGGGAGGTAGCGATCCTTTGATGATAGATATAGTAGCGGTGCTGAATTGTGGTTAGAGGCGATAGTCTGAGAAGAGGACAGTGGAGGTCGGATAGAAAGGGGAATGGGAGACTTGGAAGTTAGAAATGTACAAAAAAAAATTATGGAATCGTATAGCAGCAATACGACGTAGTGTCTATAAGTGGAGATATGATTATACTACGCTGTCGCGCCTTTGAGTCGTCTTACCATAATCCAGTGCGAATTGTGGTACCCCGGCTGGAGCTATTTCCTGCTCAACACCATCCTGCCGTGTGATATCTGCCATGATTTGGGAGTGATAGATCGGTAAGCTGTCGCTATTAAGCAATGTTATTTCATGATTTCAAGCCAAAGGCATCATTATAACCCCGAACAAGCGTCCAAAAAAGCATTTAGGTCGGCTGAACGGTATAGCTGCAAAGCAAACTGTGAAAAGGCAGCTGCCACGTCTATACGTCGCTTGTGACTACATGTTAAATAAACTCTCACAGTGAGTCAACCCCGCACCCTTCATTGCCAATCAGAAGCCCGTCCTGCCACCGTAACGCCACTCGCTCGCGTTCACCATACAGCCGCCGTCGAGGTTGCACATGCAACAACAAGTCTTGCAATTTGTTTCCATAGCTGACGTTCGTAGAGATGGTAATGGTGCCAGGCTCTCCTCAGCTTAGAGTCTCATATCCATAAGCAATAGGCAAGTGTGTTACTGCTGAACTCCATTCCGCGTGCATGGTCGCAGCAATTCCGGCCTCGTCGTGTGATAGATAGCGTAGCATGACAGTGACGCATGGCGTGAAGACGCACCAGCGCGCATCCGACGACAACTGCAGTCATATCTCGCCCGAGTCTTCAGCCTTGCGCGGACCCTTCTCGCCCTCTTTGACGCAGTGGGCGGGAAGGCTAGAGAGTTGATCGTCAGTACAGTACGTGCACCTTGTCATGGATATCCGCGCTGATCAGATCAGCCGCACGATTTGGTTCATGCGATACTCAGTCTGTGATGTGTGTATCTGCGGAGCGTGACCGACGCTCTCTTCCACGAGGTCAGTGGTCTGATGCACCCGCAGGGGGTTGAATACGAGCTAGAGGCCCGCTCGGGATATTTAGCGAGTCCTAGACGAAGTCCGACACTAGCGGGTAGTTTCTGATTGGCTGGGCTGACATTCACTGCAACTGCCATGTGCATGCCATGTGTTTGCAGTTAACGATTTTGCGATAAAGCACGGCTCGAGTGAACGTGGCACATTGAGGTGTAGTGTGGGGCATGTTTGTTATTTTTAGCAGAGTCATGTAGTTGGTCATATCAGGGTAATGCCGAGCTGGGCGTCGACGGCTTGCATTTCGTGATCATCATGAATGTTGAACCCCGAAGCGGGAGTTTGACATGGTTTCCGAAAGCCGAGGGCGTCAAGGGAGTTGTTATTGGAGCAATTATTGGAATAGTGCTTTGTGGGGTTGAACTCGCTCTATCGTGCTCCACAACGTCGCCCTGGTTGGTTTGAAATGGATTGATTACTCGATCCGGCGGTACTAAGATTCGAAGTCCGCGGTATAGGTGGAGCAGGGTACAATGGCGAGTTGCCCTCCACGGCGGGTAGAATCGCATGCTACAATGGCAGCACTCAGAGCTTTATTGTCTGGTACCGTAGTTTCGGGATGCTGGAATGAGGTAGTCGTGTGACGATGTGTAAGACCAGCCATGGAACTCAAGCTCAAAGCAGTCTTCAGAGAAGCTGACTACATTGCGTATGCAGTAGAGCTTGAGCACTGATATTGATCGACAGGAAACCTATGCTACACGCGCCCACTGTCCCCAACAGTCATGCCTTGAAAGCACAACGATGCCAGGATACGGAAGGTTTCACCGAACCGACCGGCTTGACTCCGCCCTCAGAAGAGGGGAGGCACTTACGTACATGCTGTGCCGCAACTCAGTGGCGACTCTCAGGATTTCGCTTCCGCGCCGTTGGTGCTAGAGATAAGATCGCAGATGCAGAGCATAACTTTAGGTCCAAAGTATTGACTGACGTGTGGTCAGCGCGGGAGGATCAAGCAAGTCAAGCGCTGAAGGATGGCTGGGGCTGCGCCTCAAAACAGCATATCAGCTATAAGGAATGCGGCTCAAGGGTTATGATTCAGATGCGCCTCTATCTGCGAATTGCGGGGAGGGCGTCTGTAAGGCCATTCCAATTTCGATGTGGTTGTGTGTGATACGCGTATTAGTGAAGTCCGGCGGGGGCCCTAGCATTGCACTTTCCGTTCTGCTCCGGAAGGTGGTTGCGAACCGGCAACACAGGTTTCCAATGGCAACAATTGTCGTAATAGAGGGAACGAGGTGAACTCGAATAGAGTGATGTCTATTGTATCATTAGCGGCGTAGCCACGAATAGGATTCGAGCTGGGACAGGAAGATGCAGTGCCCCATTGAAGTGGACATATATTGCCAAGCCACGTATTCGCACTGGTACATATACAGTACATCCCAATAGTATTGCAATAGGCTTAAAGTCATTCGCAATCGCCAAAAACAAGAATCGTAAAGAGTATGGGAGGGAGATTGATCCTTGAATCAGAAAAGTGGAGACCGAATACGAAAAATTGGAAATCATAGGAAAGCGAGTGCCTGGAAAGTACCCAGGGGCGTGACAAAACCAAGAATAGTTTGAATCTGCGCCGTTTGGCTACTTGAATGCTAGCATATGCCAGTATTCTGTTTCCGTGTTCCAAAGTAAATCCTTGAAGAGCTGTGAGGTTTCACTGCGCCGATTCCTTCGTAACGCCTTGGGCACCTACCGAACGCCGCTCGTGTCCTGCAAGCTCGATCTACTTAGGTAGACGACGCAAGAACCCCCAGCCGCCGTGTATCATATGTGTAGAGTTCAGAATTCCTTCCCTCAAGCTGTAGTGGTCGTGAAGTGATATAGTTGTTGTTGCTGTTGGAACGAGTGACGTTCAAAGGTTGCGGACTTCAGTCCGTCGAGGACATGTCATTTCGGGGGAGC
Organism: Beverwykella pulmonaria; assembly: GCA_001599595.1. Lineage (NCBI taxonomy): Eukaryota > Fungi > Ascomycota > Dothideomycetes > Pleosporales > Melanommataceae > Beverwykella > Beverwykella pulmonaria. Next base: position 1,438,510 of record BCHH01000008.1, on the reverse strand, counting down.
ACCTTCCGGAAATGGAGGGTCCTCCGATCGGACAACGTCTCTGAACGACCAATTTTGAAATTAACAGAAGCTTGAGGCAACGTCGCTGCTCATTTAAAGAAGATTCCCGTCGCACCACCTCTTGAATTTCCTCATAATAAACCCATTGTGCCTACATGAGTTGGCCAGTTTGTTCCAGTGAACTCTCACGCGATGAGTGTCTGCGCCTTACAAACATTGTTTTCGTTCGGGTGTCGTTACGTGGTCGTGTTCGGTCCGGCTCTCGGTAGCGCTTTGGGCAATCGACGGCGTCTAACATCATGAGGTCAAGGTTTGTTTGCTGCACCGTGGTCAGGTGAAGCGAGTTCCACTCAATTTCCGTTATTGATTCCCCGTGCCTAAGAGTTCGGGAAAAATAATTCGTACTGAGGTGCCCGAGATCGTCGTTCGGTGGCGTTGCAGGCGCTGCAGTTCGGAAGCGCGTTGAGAAAGCAAGTGCGGTAATGAAGAACCCCAACAGCGAGGGAGTGGGAATCGTTGGGTACGGGAAAGCTCGATCGCGATCGTACGTTTGTCAAGAAGTGTTTTCGGTAGCGTATCTCGCGATAGTACTGGGGGTCAGTGAGTGTGTGGAAAATCGACCTTACTCGAATCGCTGAGTTATAGCTAATCGCTAGCAGGAACAACAAGTCCTGCGTGGTCGGTAACGAAAGGAATGAAACATTTCGTATTTTTTATATATGTTTTAGCTTTGTATTACCCTTTTCCATTCCTTCCGTCGGTGCAACTCCAACATTTGCCGTGTAAGGTCAGTGAGCGTCTCTTCGACGAGGCGATATCGAACTAGACCAAGTACGGTGGCCGCGAGCTGGGTGTCTATGAATTCAAGAGGCGGATCTCCTGATGGCGCTCGGCGCGGCGGCGAGCCGTGAGAAGTTTGCAACCCGTTTCCGAGTTCTGGAAATCGATTTTTGAGGAAGTCCGCGATCACGGAACTTCTAGGCATGGTCCCTGCACTGATAATCTAGCGTTTTTGGATCAGAACTCTTCTAAGGGAACTTGAACCAATGGGTCAAAACTTACGAAACGTCTGTTGCCTGCTTGTGGCACCAAGACAGCTTGAACAGTGGCGAAAGCGAGGTCCTAAGGAAACGAATTAGCTTGAAAGAACTTAAGAGAAGAATTGTGAACAGCATTGCGAGTCTGACATACCCGGACGTCGGTAAAGAAGTCAATGCCATAGGGCGGCAACGTAGCTTGTTCTAGAGCCTCGCCTCCTCCAGGCCTGATGATATTCCAGACTTTTCTATTGCCCCCTTCAAGGTCTGCGGAATTTTCCAGCTGTCGAATTTGAGGTCCCCATATACTAGGAGCAGTGAGGGTAACGAGATCGAATTGCGCGTTTGAATCTTTCATCCACTTCCACACGGCATCGTACACGATATTATCGCTGGCCCGGCTAGTCGCAAGAACGTACTCGGAGTCGATTTCAGCAGCTCTTGGGAGCGAGGAGACACTCCCTCGGCGAGGATCTCGCTCCACCTGCGGATCGACTAGCCACCGGGCGAACGGGGTCAGGGAAGTCGTGATGATAACCCTGTGAACTTTTGCGGCAACATCTTTGACACTTCTTAGGAAGTTGATCAGGCTTTCAGTCTCCAGATTGATAAAACGAGACAGGCAGTCGGCCTCCTCTGACGGGTCTGCGGTGATGGTATGGATGACGGTATCGAAGGGCTCCGGATACTCATTCAAGGCGTCATCGTATGCACCCGGCACAGAGATATCTTTAGGAGGGACTACTGCAAAGTCTAGTAGAGGGGTTGTTGTTGGCGGGTACTGTTTTTCCAGGATCTGTGCCTCTTCTCTTGAGCCAACTACCGCGCGGACCGACACGTTGTAGGATAACAACTGATGGAGAATATGTGACCCAGTCAGATTGTATGAGCCGGTTAAAAGAACCCGCTTCATGGGCATGTTTTCGAAGGCGCCGTAGTCGCTAAAGGACGGAGTCCGAAAAAAAAGAGTGGAAAAGAGGATGGAAATGGGCGAGGGAAAGGATTTTCGAAAGAGAGGGGTCGACTGGCTACTTTGGATATCACGTTTCCAGCAACGAGATCAGAACATGATATGTATGTATGTCCAGGTGTGCGTGTTTGGGGTTTGCACGACTGAGATGCCGCTGCTTAGGGTGAATCAATGGTCAGCACCTTGTTTCTAGCTGGCACAGGGCGGCACGAACTTAAGCGTGGGTCGTAAACAGGCTTGAACGCTTGAACCGCTGTCATCATTCGGTACCCAAGCACTGGCTATGTTTAAGGTGAATAGCTGTTGACTTAAAATTAGACAGATAGCTGTCCAGGGCATGTTTACTGCCCCAGACGAACGAGAAGCACTGCGTGCACTGTCCTGAGGTTGGACACTTCCGCGACAGTCCCTCACTTGAAGGATCTCATCGTCGGATGTGGAGGCTTGCAAACCACCATGGAAGAGGCGTACAGGCTGCGGTACATTAGTGGGCTCACACTCCAAAAATGGTTGGCTATCGTATCGCTATGCAGAGAACGGGTCAACCTGCCGTTGCAGTTAGGCTTGTGGTGGCCTCAGCCAACAGAGCACGAGAGCACCCATTGACCGGAACGGCTGGAACTGAAGCCTCCTCAGCCGCTATTAGCGAGGGTGCCGGGCTGGCTTGTCTCTGAGAGATACGCCACGGTCCGTAAGGCCATGGTATGTAGGTAGAGCATACTTGGGTCTATGCTCCCACGTGGTCAGACATGCTCCCTGTCGACCCAAAGCAGGGGAACAGGCGTATGTGCTTGTTCTACCGACGGCAGTGGGGAGACGGCCAGCCAATGCCAAGGGATGGAGATGGAGGGGCAAATGGCGGACTATGCGCAGAGGTATTTTGAAGCGCCTCACAGAGCCCCACGCCCGATCGGACAAGTGAGAAGCTTGCGAGAGCAGCATGGACTTGACTTGAGGAAAACCAGGTACATGGATCACCAAGCGGAGACGCTGCCAGCCTTGATGCGGAACCTCTTTGACCTGAAAGTTGATGCCGGACTCAGTACTGAGCCTACAACCACAGCAATCAATATCAGCTTGCGGAGGTGGTTTGTCACACCATGCCGCTGAGTGGTTGTGGACTTGTTGCCCTGAGCTGACGCTCTTGACTGCGTGACAATGCCTGATGCCCCACCAGCGTTCACTGCGAGAGGACAACGGAGGAGGAGGCGATCAGCCCGCGACAGATGGCGATGTGGTGAGTGGTGAGCCTTGGCGGTGCTAGGTCTCGAGCGGAAAGGATGGGGCTCCCGTTTCAACTACAGGCGCACGTTCCTTCTATCGGGGGCCGAAAGGCATTAGCTGCATGGTCAAGAAGAAAGGTTGTTTGGCCGCAGAGGAGGCCTGGCGTTAACGGCGATGGGATCGGTGTAGGCGAGGATAGGCCTCGTGGCGAGTCGCAGGTTTAGCCAGTAAGCCTAATCCGGCGCGACCATGGTGTCCGTCGTCAAGCGGCACGCACCCACAGGCCAAGCGCTTACACAGTGTTCTCTCTTCCCGTTGCCCAACGCGCCGTAGGCCGTGGTGAAGACGACACGCTTCCGGTCCCGCGTACCGCGAGGCGCGAGGGAGGGCGTTAGTTGGGGTGACGAAGCCTGATTATGCGCAGCCTCAGCGAGCGGGTGCGAGAAAGACCGAGCTCCGGCGCCGCCTGCGCGGCCACGGGTTCAGACATGCGATAGCATGCGATGCTAGCCTTGGACAAGTTGGGCAAGAAGCCAGCTTCTAGAAGAAAAGAAGGTCGGTTGTGGCATGGGTGCGTTGCAAGCGCCCCCTCAAGGGTTCAAGGCCCGCTACTCTCCAAAAAGACCCGAAGCTAATTGCTGCATGTTCTCTCGCGCCTTGTAGGTGGTCAGCATGCAAAACGCAAGATGCAAACTACTCTGCAGCGCCTGTACTACTTTTTATTCGCATCTGAGTAGATTTTGTAAGACACTCAAGCAGGTTTGGGGCCCAGGCAAAAAAATTAACCTTGTCCTACAAAGACATTGTGCATCTCAACATCTGTCAGCATGAGGTTTACACATTTCTAGAGATCCACCTACACTAGTAACCACCCTATCAATCTTATCCCCGGCTGTGACAATATGTAGCGTGCCCGCCTTCCACTAAACTCGAAACAATTGGAGCCGGGGCAGTTAATGGTTAATAACATCTGTCCTGGTAGACGATACTCATCCGCGTCTGACGCGCAGGTGCATAGTAATGCACCTCCCGTGTGCTTATGTTTTTCATATATCTGAAGGTGTCTCGAGCTTACTCTGTAAATGCAAACCGGAAGCGGTGAGGCTCGGTTGCGCACGAGGACATAGATTGCAAACAAATTGAAGCTGTATGAGAACCCAAAAGCGGAAGTTGGAGAATTGCTATCACAGGCCGTCCCTGCGTGGTGCAGGGTGTCTGGCTGTCTATGCTAGTATATTACATAGCTCCAAGATGACCATTGGTGGCGCGTGTGCCTGCATCTTCTACCTTCGTGTACTTCCCTGTCCATTTCCTCATTCCAGCAGTGACGCCTGGTTCGTGTAGAGTACATCCACCACGTTGCTCAGTCTCTCAATGGTCCCCAGGGCCGCGTCGTAGCTCTGATCCCGCTCCGACTCGTCATAGACGATTAAACATCCAGCCCCTTGGTCGAGGACTCCGATGATGACTTTGTCCAGGATCATCTGCGAGAGCTTGCGCTCCACCTGCACTGTGTCGAGCCCAACCATCTTGGCAACATGGTCGATCTCGACTCTGCTGAATGGCTCAATCACCTTGATGAGGTTCTGCTCCAGCATATTGTCGTACAGACGACGGAGATGGCTTGTGATGAAGCGATCGCTCCCAAGCTCCTGCCGATAGTCGGTTAGAGCTGTCTCGTACTCTTCTAGACTGCGGTTTGTGTGTGCTCGAGCTACGGCCTTCATCGCATCTAAGCTCTTCCCCGCATACTTGATAGCTTGCTTCGAAGCCATAAGCGACGTCACGTCGTCGCCCAGATTGAGCATGATTTTGCAGAGCAGCATGTACTGCAACGCTGAAGTTGCCTTCTGCGCCTCGTCCTGAGAGTGGTATCCATCCATAGCTTCGATGAAATACGAGAAGGCCGTATTGAAGTCGCTGTCTTCTGCATGCAGCATGCCGCTCTGCATGTCGAGCCCTGCCTGCAGCAATGGCGGGGTATAGACAGACGCTGCGGAGGTTCGTGCAGACGTGAGAGCAGCTCTTCCCTTGGGCACATTGCCCAGCGCGTGATAAACCCGCGACTCTAGAAGCTGCACTTCGACCAGGACCAGCTTGTCATCCAATCGCTTGAGCTCCTTGAGCAGGCTGTTGATGAGAGTGAGAGCTTCGTAGTAGGACTGCTTCTGCATGTACAGGGAGACCAGTCGGGTTTCTAGATTCTGCCGCAAGAATCCCCTCCGTTCCGATATTGCCCACTCTATGCATGACTTGGTGACTGAGATCTGGACGTCGGTTGTGTTGGGTATGGTAGTGAAGAGTTCGAGCAGCTGTCGCACTGTATTTACCCTGCCGTCAGCTGTATGCCCCAGTATGAGAACAGTCAATGGATCTGGTACTCACCTAGCTTTGCCGTCTTTGCTTTGGCGAATGACGACAGCACAGACCGCGTTTGTTTGACCAGCTCGGCCAGGGCGTTGACTCTCTTCTGGTCGCGGAAGAGTTCCCCCAGGCCCACAAGCGCGGCTTCGTAGTTTTTGATGGCGGTCTCGTTCGATCCTGGGTTTGTCGAGAGCACTTCCTTGTAGATCTGCTCTGCCTTCTGGGGCTCCGACTTCGCCAGCTTCTGCGCCTCCGCTATCCGCTTGCCACTATCTGCGAGGGGCGCCATGGTGGGTGGTGGAGGTGAGAGATGGGAGTTGGGTGTAGAGGTGCGGTAAGGTATTGTGCGGGAGAGTAGACACACAGCAGGTCACTGGCAGAATGCGACGGTGATGGTTTAGGTTGCAGTTCGGAAGCTTCGAGCTCGCGCTGATGCGCGAAAACATTAACCCGGGCTCCGAAGCTTGGCACTCCACATCCGAATCGGGTAGGCATAGCAACGGATGTTTGCGAGCACCGTGAAGCACCGCGATGCATTATCCACTGCAATTCGTCCTAAAAACGCTTCATTCTAAGCAGTGCGGAGAGGCGGCCACGTCGCAGTCCCACATTCGCCGCGTGCTATTATTTTTGACGCTGCCCAGCTCGGCGGCGTCGCGCTGCCGGGGTGATGAGAAGGCTCGACCAATAGTGAGGTAATGGGCGGTCCGTGCGGTGTTCATAGTAAACAACACCATATCAATAATAACCTCGCCCATCATGAACCATCCATCCCACTTCTCACTCCCACCCTCTCACAAAATCACATACCACGCTACCACGATATAATATATACGACGCGCGCTGGACCGCTGAAGCATCTTGAAGCTCACCGGCACCACCATATACCCGAATTACACGCGCGCAGCGCCCCTACATCTCTCCATTCCAACGCTGCCTGTTTTGGTCAATTGTCGCCAAAACGCTACACAATGCCTTCGAGCGACAGGAGTGACTCTCGGGACCGAGAGCTCGTCCGGCACCAACATTCTTTTTCATCAGACGGCAGGGCATCTGTCCATATCCCTATGTACGTCCCTTCCCCCGCAAACATAACAACTTGCACCCCATTCGAGGTCATGCCGCTAATGCCTAACTTTTGGTCTCGCAGGTGGGACAGCTCTGATCCAGATCGCGCCCCCCCTCCTCTGCCGATGAACCCAGGCTCGCCAATCACCACTCGACCCAACACATCGGCGCTCATTGCCAACGCTGCAAAGGCATTGCAAGAGAAGGCACAAGAGAGCATGGCAAGCTCATATACGACTAACCCAATGCCACAGAGATCACCCGAAAGATCACTGATAAAGGGAGCCACTCACAAGCGCATGCAGTCGCTACAGACCACGAGCGTGCGCGACCTACGGAGCTTTCTCGACGGAGTAAGGTCGCCTGAGCGATCGCCAGAACGGTCACCTACGAGGGCAGGAACGCCCTCCCGAGATGCAGAGAAGGATTACTTGACAGGCGATCAGAGCCACTCGCGGGCTGGTACCCCAACACCATCATCACGCGATGTTTTCAAAGACACGCCAGCTCTACGGCCCTCTTCACGACCGCTCCAGAAAGCCATACTGGGCGAAAATACTCCACCGTCGGCGACCATGTTAGCCCTACAGACCATGACTATCCCCCGCGAGCATCTTGAGCCTCCACTTACCAACGTCACCAACACCCCAACTCGAACTCCTGTAGTTCCACCAAATCCGCCAGCTTTCGATGCCATTTCGAATCAGCTACTCAGCATTACGACCATTGTGTCAAATTTGCAAAAAGACATGACACAACTTAGTCGCAGGAGTAAAGACAATGCCACCGACCTGGTTAGCCTGAAGGAAGCCACGAGCTCGCGAGATGAAGACATCCGGAAGTCGCTAAAGGACCTGATCGTTACAATGAACCATGCGCAGCACGCCACAGTTACTCCAATCGACTTTTCGCGTTCTGGCAGCAGCAACATGGGTATGAAGGACCCACATATGACCCCAACGAAACAATTCACCTTGCCACGAATCCCATCTCCGAATAGTCTGTTCATGGATGAGAGAATAGGAAGCCCAAACCCCTACTCTGTCGAAGGCGCCGCAAGTGTTGCGATGCTCGAGAAGATCATCCGGGAAATGGTCACCAAGGATGGACAGGAACGCCTCATTGCAAATCTCCAGACTCTTGTCGACAAGGCAACTGGCGACACAGCCAAGAAGGTGGCAGAGTTGGCAGAGTTTGTCAAACAAGGGTCAGGAAACCGCGGCCTGGCTCCGAACACCGCACCAGGATCAGCGTCATTCCAGCCGTCGCCTGGATCAGGACCATTGACGCGAACAACACAAGACACCTTTCCGCTCCAGAAAGTTGCAGATGGTGCCAAACCATATGCTAGTCCAAAGGCTGCCGACTTCGTCAGTGATGAGATGCTGAAGTTTCTCCGGAAGATCAAGGATAGCGTTGCTGAGGCTGGCTGCGTCACCATGGGGACTAAGACGCTTATTCAGGACCTGCGAGGGGAAGTCCTTGGGATGGGGAGAGAGCTGGCTCGGAAGATCGAAGAGGTTGAGCAATCAAATGCCCAGCCGCGCTCGCCGGGGTCTGGTCAACCTAGCCAGGAAGTCGGTCTGATTGTCCAAGAGGGCCTGTCGAATCTTAAAGAACACATGGAGCGAGTGATGCGCGAACGGAGACGCCAGTCCATTTCCTCTATTGCTACTCGAAACACTGTGGATAGCAACGAGGTTTATGATGTTGTCAAGCATGCTCTGGCTGAGCGAGGATTGGATCAGATCGCGGCACCGGGTGCACTGCTGGACAAGGAGGCCATCATCTCTGCAGTTCGCGAAGCATACGAAGCGTACCAACCAGACGTCAAGATCGAACAGTTTGGTCTTGAGAGGGACGAGGTTCTTCAGTGTCTTCGAGAAGGATTGCAGGACTACCGTGGTTCTGGTGGTGTGACCAGGGAGGATATCGAGGACATCATCCACGACTCCATTCAGCATCTGAAGTTGCCAGCCCCAATCAATGAAGCTCACGAAATCCGTGAGGAAGTCTTAATGGCCGTTCGCGAATGTCTAGAAGACTTCAAACCCTCACTTCAGCCAAACCCGCCATCACTTGACGGCCTCGCCAAGCAATTTATTGTCGATGCCATTCAAGAAGGGCTTGCAAACCAAACTCATCAACCTCAAGAGCTGGAAATCGACAGCAGTGCGCTTTTCGAAGCTGTCAGTCGTGGACTGGAGGCTTTTCGACCACAAATGCAATCCCAGAGTGGTGAGGTCATGCAACGGTTGCAAGAGATCATGGACGATATGCATGCAGAATTCAAATCATACTCCTCTGCCAATGGTCGAGACACCGAGCAGGTCTTGGACGCGTTACGCGATGGCCTGGATAGTCTGCGTACCGAGATCGAAACATATGTCGACAAGACTCAGGACGTTACGCACAAGGATGAAATTGTGGACAACTTTCGACTTGAGCTCGAGCGATTGCGAGGTGATATCCAAGGCTATGTAGCTGAAGGACCGCGCGGAGATCATGCTTGGAGCCGAGGAGATATGGTTGGTTACATGAAGTCGGAATTCGAAAACCTCCACGAAATGTTGACCTCTCAATTCTCACCTGCTAAAGCGGATAAAGAAGAACTCCTGAGCGCGCTCAACGCCGGTTTCGATGGAATGAAATCTCAGGTCGCCACCCGGGGTGTCGATCTCGAATCGAATACAGAGATCCACGAAGTCATGAAACAGGAGTTTGACCATCTTAGAGAAGTTATTCTTGGAGATAGCACCGGCAAAAAGGACGAAATTTTGGACAGATTGCAAGATGGTTTCGATGCCCTTCAAGCTCGATTCACCGAAAGTACTGCATTGACTCCCTCCAACGACAATGTCTTTGCAGCGATGAAGGAGGAATTCGAGCATTTGAGGGAAACACTCGGCAGTAGTTTGGTACGATCAGGTTCAACTGAGAAAGACGACATCATCGACGCGGTGCGAGAGCTGATCGACGGCCTGCGCTCTCAGCTTGAAAAATCGCAGGATCCCACTTCTCTTCAAAGCGAGCTTGAGAACTTGAAAGAGTATCTCGGGAGCACCCTCGTACGGACTGGGGGATCCATTGACCAGGAAGAAATCATCAACACGCTCAGGTCTGGCCTGGAGGACATCAAGTCAAACTCCAAATCGATGGGCATCGACATAGACCTTCTAGAGGCGTTTCGCGGCGAACTGGAGCAAGTGCGTCAGTCCAATGGTCTCAGCCGCCAACACGCCCGTGCCGATACTGAGGAGGTACTTGACGCCGTCCGGCTCGGACTTGATGACCTCCGATCACACATGGAGAAGCGGCTCGACAACCCCGAATCACGCATGTCTTCTACGAATGAGATCATTGATGCTCTGAATGAAGGGCTTGAGGGTCTTCGTTCCGACGTCACGAAAATCGTAGACAAGCCCGTGGACATGACTGTATCTTACGAAATCTTGGACACCTTGAAGGATGGTCTTGCAAGTCTACGCGAAGATATCGACAAGCTCAAAGGCAGACAACAGGACTCGTATTCCGAAGAGGAGTCTGTTCCAACTGGAAACGAAGTCGTTCTTGCAGAAGATCGCGGACTCGAAGACGGAGGTTTCACTGAGAATTCTGATCAAGTGACGAGCCGGGAGATTGTTGGAGAGTCTCTGCGCCGAACTAGCATGGAAAAAGTTGAAGTCATGCTTTCCCAGCTCCACATGAAGGTGGAAGCTATGGACGCTAATATCCAGAAACCGGCACCTGTTCAAGAGTCTGTCTCGGCACCACCTGGATCTGCAATGAAGGAGGATTTACTCAGCATTGAAGAACTTCTGAAAGAGCTCCAGACATCGATTCTTCTACTGCAAGATCGCGGGCATCAAACCCTTAGCCTGGAGGGCATGGCAACGAAGGAAGACACAGACGCCATCGAAACACTTCTGGCAAATATGAAAGCCAAGATGGACGAGATTGTGTTCCCTGACCCCGTATCGACAGTGACGAAGGAAAACTTCGACGATGTTGAACTCGTTGTTCGCACTACCTCGGAGGCAATTGAAGCACTGGCCAAGAAAATCGAAGAAGAAGGTGCTACCAAGGGCGATGTTACCGTTATCCAGGTTATCGTGGACGATATCAAGGTTGCACTTGACGAAATGAAGGTTGCCAAGCTGAAGGACGACGAAGAGGACAGCGAAAAAGCCACCAAAACTGACATCGACGCTCTTTCCCTGCTGGTCTGTGACATCAAGGCAAAGGTAGACGAGATGAAGATCCCTGACGGAGACGATCTTCCGTCCAAGGCCGATCTCGAACAACTCACCGGTCTTATCCACGACTTCCGCGACAGCCATGACCAGATGCGAGACAGCTACGAAAGTGACATCAAGGTGACTGCAGAAGCCTTCAACGATCGAAGAAAAGAGGCAGAAGACATCATGCTCAACATGATGGACGTTAAGGTTGCGCTTGATGACATCAAGGAGGAGATCAAGCTCACTCTCAACGAAGGTGGGCCCATAGAGAGCTTGAAGGAGTCGTTCAAGAGCCTGGAAGACACCGTTGGAACGAATTTCAACGTCACTGCGGATGTCAAAGAGTTGATGGAGACAGTTGCTAGGGAGTTTGAGCGCGCCCACGGTTCCATTGAAGGACTGGTGAATGATCAAGCAGAGAAGTCGGCCTTGAGTCTCGAAAAGCACGACGAGGCCAAGGATGCCATCATTACTGGCCTAGTCGAGAAGGTTGATGATCGCTTCAATACTCTCATGGCGAAGTACGACGACGCTCAGCTGTTGGCCGACGAGCAAGCGAGGGTGATGAAAGAGAAAGCGGAAGAGCAAGAGAAGATTATGGAGAGCACCAAAGCCATGGCCGACGAACTCCGACTCAGCATCGATACTCTTGGCGCCACAATCGCCGGCATGAACGATCGCTTCGAAGAGTCAACCCAGAAGTGGTCTGCACACTCTGCGGCAGTCGTCGAAAAGATCGAGGAGTCAATGGTGAAGCTCGAAGAGCAAAAACAAGATGGCAAGACTGAGCACTCGCACACACGTGACGAAATTGCTAACGTCGAGCGCATCTTCACGGGTCTACAGGACAACATCACCGAGTACCATCCAAAGTTCATGGTAGCTCTGCGCGAGATTGAGACTTTGGTCAAATTACATTACGAACACTCTCAGAAAGTCAAGGAGACCGCGGAAGAGCAGGTGCGCGTCATGAACGAGGAAGCGAAGGCTCGGTCACAAGAACTGCAGCTCCATTTTGAAAACTTGCCAAAGCTATTGCCAGCACCGCCGCCAACCATCGAGGCAGCCCCAACATACGACGACGCTCAGCTCCAGGAGAAGATTGATAAACTTCTCGGTCATTCGGACGCTACCGAGAAGTCCATCACACAGCTCGACCGTCTCGAAGAGATCCACAAGCAAGTTCAAGCTACCGCCGCCGAAGTTTCCGAATTCGTTGCCAAGCAAACTCAGCTCATCACTGATGGCAATGAGACTAAGGAACGAGAAGCCGAGGAGATTGCTCTTCTCGTTGAACGGAGAATCGCCCAGAAAGAACAGCTTGAAAGCGAAATCGAGAGCCTCAGGGGTGATAAGGAACGCATTCTACAGGAGATCAAGGACGAGAAAGAGCGCGTTATACAGGAACTAAAAGACGAGAAGGACCGCATCAAGGACGAGAAAGAGCGCGTTATACAGGAACTAAAGGACGAGAAGGACCGCGTCAAGGATGAGCATGAGCGTGCTATGCAAGAGCTCAAGAATGAGAAGGAGCGCACCATAGAAGAAAAGGAACGCGTGATGCAGGAGCTAAAAGACGAGAAAGAGAGCGCCATGCTCGAGATGAAGGAAGAAAAAGATTCGTTCCTCGCTGTTGTTGCAGCCTTGCAAGCAGAGCGCGAGAATCTTGCCAACCAGAAGGTGCGCCTCACTGGCCAAGTCTCTTCTTTGCATACTGCACTCGACATCCGACGCGAGGAGTTGAATATGATGGATGCAAAGGCCGATGCGCTGGAGCGGCGTATTCTCAATGGCATCATGGATCATTCACGTGCTCTCATGATGGCCAAAGGCGGTCCGAAGAACCCGACGAAACTTAAAAAGCGCATGAGCGCCGACATTTCGAGTGACGCCAGCAAAATGATGCCTCCTCAGAGCACTGCTGCTAATGGACTTTCTCTTGCATTGAAGCCTCGTCCAGCCATCCGCCGCAACGGACCGCCTCCAAACCCCGCCAGTCGCCGTATCTTCTCCCTCAGCCAGATCAGCGGTAATGCTCCCACAGGAGCCCAGGCATATCCTGCCGCTGGCAATACTATGGCCAACAACGGAGGCCTCAAGCGCAGCCACTCTGTCAAGACAAATTACCTTCGCAAAGGCTCTTGGAATGGCCGACCGAGTGTTGCAGCAGCGAACAAGGAGAACGAAACCTTGAGTGAAGAGAGCGAGACTGAGACTGAGCTGCCCCTTGCCCCTCTTGCGATCGAAGACAATCATTCCATCGCTGAAGAAAACTACAACGACGACCTTCAAAGCGAGACTGGTACCGAGCGCCGCCATAGCATTGGCACAGGCTCCTATGCTGAGAGCTATTGTGAAGGCGAGACTCCTGGCTACGACGGTCGATCCAGCTACGGTGGTGCTGGAAGTGATTACACCTACGGCTCTGGGTCTTCTTACATGACTGGCAGCGATATCGACAGACGCACATCGTATGGCTCCACCACGCGCTCCGTTCTCCAAGGCGGCGCAGAACCCATTGACGAAGGTAGCGAAGCTGAAGACTCTCACTTGGAGCATTCAGATGCTGAAGACAACGAGCCAACAACTACCATCAACACCGCTGCACCCTCCGAGGTCACCGCATCTGAAGTCTCTTCCGCCGCCGAGACAGACGATATGGACATGCCAACCGACTCAGAGGTCAACGCCGCTGTTCAAGCTGTTAGAGATGAATTAAAGAACGGGATGCAACTCTACGCCCCGCCTAGCGACTCGGGCGTTGGTACTGATCTTGGGACGGCGCAGTTGGGCGCCGAGAGCGAGGCGGATTTCTTCAGGAGGGCCGCTGAGGAGGAGAGCACCGTTGGGTGAGTGGGTTGTTGATACGTGTACTGTGCTTCGCTTTAGTCAGTCGCGTATGTTATGTTGTATCGACGAGTAGCACACTTACAGGGTTGCGCCAGAGGACTTGGGTCCATGGAAACTATTCGAGATAGTTTGATGGGGTTGGGGATTTGGGATAGGGGGTTATTCTCTAAGGAATGAGGGGTTGTTTGGTGTTGAGGTTGCTTGGGTCTCGGTTTTGGGTTTGGGTCTGGGTCCGGGTCTGAACGGTGTTTGATGGTTGCGCTTTGTGTGCTTTTGTTTGGGAAAATTGTTAGTGCTGTACTGAGCCTTGGCGAAGTACATTTGTAAGTAGTTGGCCGTGTTTATGATAATGATTCTTCAATTCTTCAGACTTTTACTGTTGGTTTAGATGTGCTGTGCTGTGCTGTGATGTTGATATTGAGAGTATCTCATATGTTCTACAATCCATAATGTTGATCTCACGTCGGTCAATTAGAAGGCATTGAAGTGATCAATCGTACTAATACAAGAACTACGTACTCAAGATTTATCCGTGCCAGAAAAAGAAATCTGTATATGTGTCTCACCCAACAACACCATTTCCATGCCAAAACACTAACAAATGCCGCCTAAACTATCCAGCCCAGTGGATCCAGTCATCAGTGTTGTACGGTAGCCTTCGCCCAGGTTGCAATCCCCATTCCCAGTCCATAGTACATAACCAACGCTCGTTCACGCCATCAAGATCATTTATACAAATAAGCGATGTCATCTACTGCGTAACCGCCCTCAATCCCTGCAACACCAGTCCAAAAATCACACCACGTCCCACCCTTTCAACTTGCAAACAATCAAACACGCGCCCCAAGGCCTCCCCACTAGCCGCCTGCCCCATGACACTCGTCAACGCCTGCGGCATGCCCCTCTCGACAAGTAACTTTCTCGCTTTCACTCTTAGTTTCTCCTTCTCCTCTTCATTGACTGGCGTGGGCCACTTCTTCAGCTCCTCTGCCGTGGGCAAAGTATTCTCTCTTATTTTTTGGAGGTGGAAGGCGATGCCGGCATCGGATGTATTTTCGTCCAAGACGGTGGATTGCAGGAGTTGTTGGATGGAGGTGAGCTGTGGGTTCCCCGGGCGTAGGAGGAAGGTTTTTGCGGCGTTGAGGAGCGTCCGTCGGATGTTCCAGGCGGAAGAGAGGGTGTAGAGTTCATTTATCACGGCAAAGAAGAGTTCGATTAGGACGGTGGTTTCTTGTTCGGAGAGGGGGGCATAGGTTTTTGGTGCGGCGGGTTTGGATGGGGGTTTGATGGCAGAGGTCGCGGCTGTGGTTAGGGATGTGGCAGAGGGAACGCGGGGAAGTGGCGGGACGGGGTCCGTGGGGAGAGGGAGAGAGGTTGTTGGTGCGCGAGAATAGTAAGGGTCCAGGGATTTACGGACAGTGGGAGAGGTGTAGTCATCGGGGATGTCGGAGGGGACGGGTGGCAGATTTAAGATTTGATCACCGCCCATTAAGGGGGAGAGATCATCCATACTTGCCCGCGCCGAAGCGGCACGACTGTTGCTACGAGATGTACCGTAGATGGAAGATCGGCCTGATCGTTTCCCATCGCCATCTGGATTCCAGCTTGGGCGCCGCTCCATTGGCGCTTCACGTCCTGGTTGCTGGTCGATGATTGGAGAGTTGGGAAGGCGTAGTGAGTCGGTGCTTGTGCGCTTTGTGAAGGGCAATGTGCTTTCTGTTCGGATGTGTGTTGGGAGTTCGGATACTGTGCTTTCTGCGCGTCCATGCCGGTTCTGAATCGCAGGTGTAGGTGCGGTGGCAGCGCGTGCAGGGCTGCTTGATACGGAATCACGATGCTTCTTCCCGCTGAGAGGTGTTGTTACACTACCTAGCACACCGGTGACACCACCCAAAAGAGCCTTGCCGCCTCCGGCAACCTCTTTGGGGGCTTTCGTGAGGGCATCGAGCATGCCTTTTCCCATGTTCTCAAATGTCTGGCCAGGCCACCCAATACCTGGGAAACCTTTCCCACCCGGAGACTTTCCAGAGCCCATCTCTTTTTCGAGGAAACGCCTCATGCCTTCACTTTCTGCCAAAGGTTTGAAGCGAACGGCATCGTTCAGATACCGTTCTAGCTCTCCGCGGAAAGATGCTTTGGTGTGGCCTTTCCATGCTGGCAGTGAGGGATGAGCTTCAGTAAATCCCGTCGTGCCTGTGATGGCGGCTATGCGGCGAATAACTTCATGCAGTGTTTCGAAGTCGGTGAACTTGCGGGCTGTCATCCATCCAGTGTGGTGGTGCGAGGCAGGCTCTATTTGAATGAGGTACTCTACAGTGGGTTTGTTCTTGATAATGGTCTTCTCTCCAGGCACGGCATCATCAAATATTGACATCTTGGCGTTGTGAAGTGTCAACGGAGGTGGCTTTTCGACCGGAGGAGGATTCGCCATGAGTGCTGTAGGAGGCTTGTTTGGAAGAATTTGGTCGAAGCTTGTAAAGGAGTGTTGGATTCCTTGTTTTAGTTCTTCAGCTTCTTCCGGGATCTCAGAAGGCGATGAGGGCGCAACTTGGGCAAGAGCCTGACTTGGCAGATTGGAAATGCCCAGGTCTACAATATGGTTGTCGGCATGGGTTTCGCTTTGTGATGAAGTTGGGGTGACAATCCCTTGCGTAGTACTTTCGGATTGATCATCGTTGAAGGTTGAACTCGATGCATTTTGCGGTTCTTTAAGCCTCTTTGCATCTTCTTCTGCAATCATCTGGCTCAGACGTTGAGCTTCCCGCATGGCCTCATCCATGGCTTCTTGTGCTTTGCTGACGACTCGCTTGTGCTTCTTATACTCGGGAGACTCTCTTGCCTCTAATGCTTCTAGTGCTTGCTGACGCTTCTCGGCAGTCGTTCTTACATTCTGCAGCTGGCCGGTGGAGTCCTCCACGCCGGCGTCAATGACCTCCAAAAGTTCCGGCTCGCCGTCTTCGAGAAGGTAGACGATCCAGGCATTGATCCACTCAGGCTTCGAGCAGGTGGCTACTATTGATTCCAAAACAACCTTGGATAGTATTTGCTTCAGAAATGTCTGAGCAGGTTTGCAATTGTATGTCTTTGCCTCAAGATAGTTTTGCAATATATCCTCAGCAGCCATGTCGAACTGCTTCATCTGATAGTTGCTGTCCAGGATATTTGCTAGTGTACTTTCCCGATTCATGCGCAAGTACACCTCAACGGCTTCGAAAGCGGGGTCGCCCGGAGCTACAGCCAGGGCAGCCGAAAGCTCCTGAAAGAATATGATCATAAACGACGAGGATCGGGTCACGAAGTCGACGAAGTTGTCTGCGGGCCTCTTTCGGGAGAGGTGGGAGGAGACGGATATGAGGAACGCGGTCAGAGTCTGACGACACGAGGCAGGGAATGAGTTCTCGTCTGGCAACACTGGCGAATACCACCATCTGCATACTGTTAGAAGGGTACACGTAGTGAAGTTTCTCAACATACTTGACATAGTCCCGTATGACGGCATCGGTCAGCTCGGTAAGGGCTGCTGCCGTCTTGGGTCTGAACTCGGAATAGTCGAGGTCCTTTCCCGAGTACAGCTTCACATCCAGGTCGGATTCGGTGCCTTCTCTCTTCTCCTTGCCGTGCGCCCGTGAATCCCGCCAGTCGAGGACTCTGTGCACAACGTCCACCCCGCGCTCTCGCTTCCTGTCTCCGTGACCCTGCGCTTTGTCCTCGCCATCACCATGTGCATGTCCTTCCCACGACGCGTGGAGCACAACTCCGCCCATGACGCCAATCAACAGCAGCCCGACTCTTCCTAAGACCAGATATGTGCCTGCGCTGAGGCCGACCAGACACGCGCCGAGGGTCTCATTGCTCGCGGTCGCTAGGAAATGCAGGGCGCCATCGGTGAGCGCCTTAACGTCGACCGCTGGCGCATTCGAGGTCGCGATCACATCTTTCTGGCTTTGCAATGCCTCCGTCGCCTCGGGGGTGGGCGGGGCGGGAAGCTGATCGGGGGCCAGCTCGTCGCGGGAACTCGGGGGTGCTGGCTGGATGGGATCGGTCATGGTGTCGCGAATCGGGCGCGAACATGGAGGTTTTGCAGGCGGACAATTGCCCTTTTGGAGTTTTGCGGGGACGTGTCTATGTATATGTGAATAGGCGCAAAGGTGGCGTCTTGCGCTCGTTGTCTGGGAACACAGCCTTGCTGTTTCACGCTGAGGTCAGCCTCCTAACATTCATAGATCGCGGAGAATTTCGGCCCGGCGCCGATCCCAGCACACACATCAAGGTCCGCCCCCACCAAACACCTCCTCTGCCATTGATCCTCCCCTCGCCTTGTCTCTCATCTCGACGACCGAGTGTTTCATCGTTCCACCCCCGCAGCCATGGCCGCTGAACCCTCGAGTCCCGAGATCCTCGCCCACATAGAGAAATTCTGGGAGGGAAGAAAGCCGCACAGTCCCATCTACCAATTTCTGCTAGAGGACATCAAATTGACACATGCATCCAAAGGCGTTGTGCGAGCACGTCTTCTGCTAACGAATAACCATGTGAATGCCCACGGTGGAATACACGGCTCAGTGTCGGCGACGTTGGTCGACTGGGTCGGCGGAATGGCCATCGCGGCCTGGGACAACCGCATGAAGACAGGCGTCAGCACCGACATACACATATCCTATCAGACCTCAGCGAAGGACGGAGACTGGATTGAGGTCGAGGGTAGGGCAAGCAAGGTGGGAGGGACGCTCGCCTTTACATCCGCGACCATTTGGAAGGTCGTGGATGACAAGCTTGGCCCAGTCATTGCAACAGGATCACACACAAAATTCGTCAGGTCTAGTCATTCTACAGGCAGGCCATCGCATGAACCGCCGTCTTCTTTGGGCGCTCATTCTGCTCTTCCATGAATGACCGATTCCACTCGGACGGCGCATATCGACATCCTCGTCTAGCTTGTTACAGTCCATTCCCAGTCTTACAGCGATGAAGGTATGGAAACGTTGGAGGATCACATATAGACATAGACGACAAGATTCGTAACTCAATTTCATCCTTCCTTGCCAGCATTCCACTGCGAGCTAATTGCTTTCCCCAGGTGTGTCGCCATGTCCTCGTTTCAAGCGCACGTCATGTTGCTGTGCAGCACGACTAGTTCGAATGATATTCTTAGACCTCACTCAGGTTTTTACAAGCTTTCGCAGCTATTTGCCATCATTGTATCCTTCACTTACCGAAAAATGTCCACCTTCGGACTCGCATTCGGCACCGTGTCATCGTACTAAAACTAACCAAGTACCTGGCCAACGTCATTCCTGCTCATCAATTAGCTCTCCCACTGTTCAGCATTCTTCGAATGTCACTCCCGTCCAATCATAGACTTCTCTTTTCTCCGGCCGTTCCGCTCCACCCTAGACGAGTAGATATTTATATATTGATATCATAAAGAGTTTGGTCTCAGCGCACAAGCCACCGGGTTTAGCCCCGCTCCATAACTGTATGCAGTTGGGAGCCTGGTATTGAATGTCGTGAATAATTGTATTGTATGTATGTTGCGTCGCTGTATCATCTATGCCCTGAACAAACATAGGTAGACCTGATTTCTCATAGACCTTGATAGGTCACGTGGTGTAGCATGGGCTTACATTAACTCTTATCATCTCTGATACAAAGACATCGCATACAACGATCAAGGTCATCTTTGTCGAGGCTAACGCACCGAAAGAATACGGTCTGGTTGTTCTATTCTACTATTCTTGCTGTCGTGGGTGCCACAAGAGACCAAGGGTCACAGTTTAGTCGTAAGACAAATCGTCGATGTTCATTTTTGTGCAGACGTGATCCTCCGCAGCTGATCTTGTACTACGCCCGATTCCGCCTAGATAGCGCGAGCTATAAATTTAGGATACAGCACAACTTTGCCCAATTCGGCTACTTCCATGCAGTCGGTTAGGTGTCCCTAAACAACATCACACAGCTTGGTAAACTTTATTCTGACCTCACTCCACGTAAATGCCGTCAATCGCCAAACAATGTTGGCAGCACAACAGCAGCACAGCACGACCCCGCAGTCAGCGACCATCGACGCGTCAGCGACAAACCATTACCTACCATTTGTTACATCGTTTAGCCCCGCGTCCTCCACACCCAAACAGGCCCGACTACAGGTCATGGCTAATTCAATCACCAAACTCAGCCACATGCGTCGAGACCTTTGGTACTCACCTGATGTCTCACATTGCGATATGCGATGCTCTCGACAATGCCCATCCTCAGCTAGCCAAGCATGATGGCGATGAGCCTGGGTCTGCTCAGCACACATCTCTGCTGTCTGTATATACAACAACGAGGTAAGGAGACTGTATGCTACAAGGCAACATCACGAGTGGACAGAATTTTATTGTTCAATTTCGGGCGGTCATGCAGCGCCTCAGCATGATGGCGGCGTTGTCACAATCCCAGGGAAGGTGTATAATGAGACGCATGTGACGTAGGGACAGGAGCCCCTCGAGAGCAGGATCAATTAAATGATCGATTGGGACCAGTATGAGGATAATATCTTCTACATTGCTCTCGTTTCTACTTATTCATCGCCTTGCTGGTGGAAGGGGATCCGTCCGCGGTTCAGATATTGCAAAGCCTAGCTTTCCATTGGATTTTTTACCCATCCAACAATGGACGAATGTCTTCCTTCACTCGCCAATATAGCTAACTGTTTCTTGGAATACTCTCAGTGTGTAGACGACATCTTGGTAACGTATACCCCGGCCAATATCGTGCTCGCTGCGTTACCACTTTGTTTTGGCTGAAAAAGGCGTGCGCCTAAACCGAGTAAGTTTGGTGATATCTAACATTTGAATGAGCTGTGAGATAGATATTGCGGCGTTGTGAACTATTTTTCTCAACAGGCAACGGACATGCAACTATCCTGTGCATACAAAGTTTCAACTATGAAGGCGCTACTTGCAACGCACTGCACAAATAAGGGTCTGAAATCACAACGTAGAATCATAAAAGTGGCCAAGCGAAGAAAGTTTGCATGAAGTACAGTGAGGCTCCATTTAATAAAGTGGATAATCACCATTCGTGACGCTTCATATATCTACTCCTTTGTAGAACTACATAAATTGCACCTCCACTGCACCTAATTCTGTCGATATAGGATTCTCCGTGCTCTTTGGCATGCTTCTGTTTCTCTAACTTTTGTTCTTCCGAAGCCCTGTGAATTGGGAGGCGTTCATATTAAATCGGAGGGATTAAGGGTGAGCAGGCTGTAGGGATACAAAGACATTTCCACCGGTAAATAATGAGTTTACGAACTGCTAGACGTGGTGCTAGTGTGTAAGTGGATCCTTTACACTCGTCTAATAGACTAATTAGTCAATTCACCAACTGCTCGCTGCACAGTCGGTATATCGATCCTAATACCCTTACTTATTGGTGTTAATTATGCACGTTGCTAGCTGCTAGTCGTGATGCAGGGAGTAAGTAGATCCAATATCCTTGCTTAAGACTAACTAGGCGAGTCGCTAACTGCTAAATGTATCAACTAAACATTACATATATCATACGCACAATACAATCTGTATATCCCTTATTCACTTTCGACCTTGCAAAACCACTTAAATCTTCTCCTGTCCAGGAGTATCGTGAACGACTCTGCGGCTGATGAATTCCTCGATAGTCTCATCGGTGAATCTGAGGTCTTCCTCGACCGGCACAGTGTCTTTGATCTTTAAAATCATGACCGGGAGCGCAATGACCAAGCTGCCGGCAAGCAGAATCCAGCATGAAACGAACAGGTTCATATAGGGGATCTTCAACCCATCCAAACGCCACACTATGGCTGCACCTGCTGATTGAATTCCCTTGTAGAAGCCTGCATAGTTAGCTAGCTTGCGACTGTTGTTGCTAATAGCGCCCATAAACCTGGCTTGGGTTAGCGAAGTCCAATTGCCATGCAGGCTGAAAATTACTTACCAATATACGCACGTCTGCCATGCTGCATCAAAGAAACCGTAAGAGATGAACAAGAACATCGGCCCAACATAACCATTCGATTTCCAGTCATAGTGGAAGTTCTCCCCCGAGGCAGTGTCTTTGCGAGTGTACTTCATCTGGAAGACATAACCCCCGCCCCAGACCGCAAAGGTGAGGATGAACATAACAACCCAAGCAACCTTTGCTCGCGTAGTCCTCCTGATGGGTAAGTCCAGTGCGAAGCCGAAGATGAGGGCCCCAAACATCTGAGCCAGCCAGTAAAGTGTGTTGTTGAGTGCGCGAGTACGAGTGTTAAATCGCGCGAGATTGACGCCGTTAAATTGGTACGTGTAAAACCAATTGGAGGCGAAGAACATGGGAAAGAGGAGTATTATGAAGGGATCACTTCGAAGTGTCTCCCAAAGGCCAATAATTTCTGTTTTCCACGTCGGGTGCTTCATTAGAATAATTCTAGACCCATCACGACGCACGACGTCCTTAGCATCCACCAATGTCCAAGATAGGCACGCTCCAAGGAATGTGAGTATCAAGAAGCCGACATAGGTGGCATCGCTGACAGTGGCGTTCGTTGATTTATGGATGTTCAGGCCAAGTTCAACCTAGTGTGATATTAGTTTTCTGTGCTTAGTTTTATTGTGAACGGCTTCAGCTCACCACGCTGCCGATGACAGCACCCAAGTTGAAGATTATCCAAAACCAGGAGATATATCGGCCTTTGAGGTTCTCCGGTGGGTACGACATCATAATCGCACCTTGTGCGGACCAGAGAATGCCTGCACAGCATCCAAGCAACAAGCCTGAGAAGATAACATAGCCGAGGTTTTGAGTGTGGTTATAGCATAGATATGAGCTGACGTAGACACAGTATCCAAGGCCACCGAATGAAAGGGCGATTCTGATGCCGAGGGCGTTGGTGACGGTGCCAGCGAAGAAACCGACAACAGCGAAAGTAGCGTAGAGCGCGCAGTTTGAGGCGTTACTAGCATAAGCATTTTTTTCGAGCTGCCCTGCACCACCAAGACCGTTGATAGCATTGAACATGCCTTCACCTAGTCAGCGGCTTGAACCAAGATATTGGGTTTCACAGCCTTACCTGGGCACAGGAAGCACACGAACGACACCAAGATCAACTGCGACTCAGGTGAGGCATACCAAGGCAGAGTGATAGGTCCGAGTTTCAACTTTTTGTATTTCCACCCTGAGGGCATTTGGACTTCATTAGGTTCAATAGGGTGAGCTAGCGATTGCGTATTCATGGTCGTCGGTCCTTTCCTAGCTTCCGCCATGGAGTATTGGAGTCGTGCGAGTATTGTTCAATCGAAGTAAGTGCGATTTTTGCCAGTATAGCTTCTATTGAATACGCAAAAGTTTGTCAATGCCGGTCGATAAACGATGATGGTGCTTCAGGGATGTCGTTGAAACAAAACAACGAGCGGAAGATGTGAAAGTAAAATGTAGGCTAAGCTGATCAACTAAATGGAATGAAAATCGTATCATTCGTTCTTTGGGAAGACGGTTGAGGAGATAAATAGCTTGGGAGAGTAGCGTGGAGGCATTTGTACTATCTCTTTTAACAGTCAATAAATAGTAGGCGAGAAACATAAGCCCATCTCCACCACCACCTCCTCACACCACCACACCACCATAGTTGCACTACCTAGAAGATGCAGGAAGGCCCATTTTCAGCCTTATCAAAAATAGCAGAAACCCTATTCGAATTTGGTATCATACAACTCCCCAGGCTCTCGCGAGTTTTGCAGTTACAATATCTACAATTTTTATGAAGTGTTCATTGGGCATCATCAACTATACGTTCAAGGCTGGGCTTGAGGCTTCAATTTTTCTTTTAAATCGATAATTACATTATTTAAAGTTTTTGTTTCGAAGCGGGGGCTTGCGTAAGCCATGTTACACCTGGACCCTGAAGGCGCAGGCGTGAACGCATTGCGTCTGCATCTACTCGCGTGGCACCAATTAAGTTAAGGTCTGGCGGTTTGTGCGTGGGTGGGAGTGGTTCCTTATCTCTCGTAATCGAACTCAGAGATGGGTCCATTCAGCTGTGGTGACTTCATAGCACACAAGGCTGTGGCGCGCACGCTTCGACCTACATCCTCCCTTGAGCAGTTTCCCTCTCTGTCACAGCCAGTGATTCATGGGATTTACGTCTTGCGCTGTCTGATTTTGGCCTTGCCACGCATTGCAGTGTGTATTACCCTGGCGCATTCACACCTGACCACAGCGCGCATCAATCAGCAACTATGGTGGTCACCCCATTTACAGCTGTGAACCCAGCCTCTGCTGTCCTCTCCCTGAGCAAAACAGCTTGGAAGCTGGGAATTTCCCTCTCGAAACTCGATCAAGACGCCAAAATCTTCGATGCCACGGTCAAGAACCTAGCAGAAAAGGTCAAGTCGCTCGGCATTGAATGCGACCTTATATATGCTGAGTTGGAAGAAGTGGTGAACAAGAGTGAGACAGGGTTACCTCTGCCTTATGATATCGATGAAAGGGTGTGGAATTGTCTTGCAACGCAAGTGGAGGAGATCAGTCGTACAATGCAAGAGCTAGAGCTGTTTGTCAAAAGTGTTAGAGGGGAAGAGTCCGGTTTCATCGGCCAGGCTGAGTGTCGGAGGAAGCTGGACAAAAGCAAGGACCAGATTGAAAGCATCAGGATAAAATTTTGCAGGCACATAGACAGCTTGCGTATTACGCTACTGTTGATCAATGCGTGAGCCTTGCTTCTAATTGACGTTTGACAAAGCTAACCTCAATTGCAGGGTTCACGCACCCCTTGCGCCTTATCGAGCCGATGGGCGGCTTTCCCAGGAACTGGAAAAATTACAAGATATGGCTAAGAAGCTGCAGAGATCGCCAGAAGCCGACCCGCAGTCACGACTTTCTCATGCTGAAGCCACTTTAATGCAATGTGCGCACGAAGTTATCGTGAAAAGTACGGCCGAGTATGAGGCAAGTCTAGCTGTGGAGTCCGTCACTGGAGACCAAGGAGCAGCAAATAGTAACATTCGCGTTGCGAAATGGGTGAGTACTCTGGAGACTATACGGCGGGACCAGTGGCGTTCGGATTCCTCAGACATGGCCTCCAAGACCCCTTCCATCTTTTCTGGGGAGCAAGCTCATACCCTCGGAACAAGTGCAACTTCCGCGCAACATGCCGTTCACGAAATCGAGACTGCCGATGCAGTAGAGGACGACTTTGACGATGACTTGGACACTGATCTGGCCAAAGCAGCGCTAGACACCGGCACAAAATCTTTCGAGGCGCAAGAATGGGAGGAGGCCGATTCTCTACTTCAAGAAGCTCTACGAGTAATTCAGCAGCTTCCGAAGCAACAAGTTGCATTCTGCGATATCTTCGGTCTGCATTATAAACTTGCTGTCTGTGCATATCACACGCAAGAGCCTCTGCATGCCGAAGAAGCTCTTATGAGCCTGGTCCAACAGTCAGCGAGCTCGGATGAACAACACGGGTGTATCTATGACGCAAGACACATGCTATCACAACTGTACGTCCGTATGGGAGAGATCGACCATGCACGATCTGAATGTGAGAAAGCTCTACAGGGCCGGAGGCGGTTACTGGGCAAACAGAGCGATGCCTCGTTGGAATCAACGGCGCTCATGGCACACATATACGTCTTGCTTAACAACCGCGCTCGTGCTAAATCATGCCTCGCCATGATACCAGAAGCACGCAGAGACGCCGTTCTGAAAATCATCGAAGAGGCTCTAGGCACAGAGGTGGAGCATCTTGACTTTTCATCACTTCTGACTCGGCCGATCTCCGAAGTCCCGGACCTGGCAACAAAGCACTTGCAGAACAGGCTTTCCGCATCTACTCTCGGGCAGTCCCCGAGACATTCATGTTACGACCACGAATATGCAACGGTCAGCTCGCCAGTTACTAGTCCTCGGCAATCACACCAACATATCCCGTCAAATAAAGCAGGGTTTGAGGATTGGCGGTCCGTTGCGGTCAGATCTCTTTCGTCGGCAGAGGGGGTATGCGAGCCCAGAGCCGCGGAGAAAGAGATGCCGAATGAAGAATACTCCACAGACCCAGTAGCTCTTAGTTCCACAGCTCTGAGCCTGGGCGAACCTCCAGAGGCAACTGAAACCTTCAAGGGCAAAACTCTGTCTCGGAAGGAGATACTCGACAAAATCGGATGTCAACCCAAAGATCAAATCGAAGATGCTGTCTGCAACGGTGACCATTCCGCTTTAGCCAATCTTCTCAAGAAGAAAAAAGATTCTTGGCGGTCAAAGTTGCGCAAGCATGCCCGTACAGAACGCGTAACAGCGCTGCACTTTGCCGCACTCTTCGGCGAGATCGATATGGCGCAGCGCTTGGTAGCCTCAGGTTTCAACATCAATGAAGTCCCGTATGGATACACAACAAGCCTCACGCCCTTGAAATTTGCCATTGGCGCTCGACAAGTAGATATGGTTGAGTTTTTAATTACAAACGGCGCTAGGCCGTCGGAGCCAGATTCGTGGTCGACTTTAGCGGAGCAATTGATGAACCGCTCATGGTTGATTAAAACCATGTCGGAGGCTGAGAAGGAGTTTGTTCCAAATCGGATAATTGCGATCATGAGTATCCTGCTCGACCACGGATGGGACGTGAATATGCCGTTTGAATCGTCCGGTGAGACGGTACTTCATCAAGCTGTCGCTTTTTGGACAGGTTCATATAGGTGGGATCTGAATCTCCGCACTGCCATCACTTCGTTCCTGTGCGAACGAGGTGCAAATCCTTTCCAAGCAAATACGGAAGGCAAGACGCCCTACGACATGGCTTCGGCTTCCGGCCATCAAGACCTTTTGCTAATTCTCAATCGAGATTTGAAAAGGAGTGAACTAGATGATAGGGTACGGGGGTTAGCTGAGCTTTCTGGTTAGTAATGTAGTATAAATTTTATAATCTTAGAGACGAGGTATCAATGGCTGAAATGCTATATTCTAATTCATAAAATTTAATATAGGTATGACGTATTAGTTAGATTGGTTAGTTCTTCTCCATAGGATCTATTAAGCATGTATCATTCAGGACGATGAGAAATCTAGCAGGAGTCTTCATTGATGGAACAGATCTATCTTTGTGCCTTCTCCGCCTCAGATCAGCCTGCTAACTACGCCGAGGGCGTGCCCTAGAAGAGCCCTCACAGTGTGATTTCACTACAAAGACAATTGTTTTCCCAGCATGCTCTAGGTTTGCGCACTCTTTCCACAAGATGCTGTGCGACACGGAATTAGCAGGACTATAGAGAGATAATTTAGTACGTGGACTGCCGTGGCACTGAGGAGGAATACCAGGCTATGAATGCTCGGACGTTTATCGAGGTTAGTTCTACCTACAGAATTCTGCTCACTTGCCAAGACGGCGAACAAAAGCTCCAACGTAGTCATTGGAATCTTTGAACTGCACAGCTCATTTTCTTCTAGTCTACAACAAATGTAGACTGGTTTGAGGATGTAGTTATTGTAAATGTGCTAGATGCTGTGCTGTCAACGTCAGGCTCCGATCCAATCGGCAGAATAGTATATGGCTTTATTCGCAAATCTAGGCACTTGAGACCCAATCACCAAGGAAATGACATTCGACCACTACCTTATACCCTTGAAGCAATCAACTAGTATGACAGAGAAGTATCCACTCAAGACTATAGGTTACTAGAGAAGACTTTCTCAAGTCCTTCTTCAATATAGCTGACAATATGACAAAAGTGCAAGGAAATTGGTCTGCCTTATGGATTTTAATATTGAAATCACTAAAGCAGGACCAGATGAGTATCAGATAGTTGGCATGTTCAATCATAAATAGGGCAGTGATGGGCCACATAATCCCAAGAACTTTCCCAGACTTCATTGGCTTCGATCCGGAAAAATTCGAGCGACATACCGCTAGGATCATTTCAATGACAATCATATATCCTTGTCCTCCATGTATTTATGAATCTGTTGCAAACCATTTTTGTTTCTGGCCGGGAATAGGTATCAAAGCCATGGTCCTTCATCATCGCCTCATCGTTCCATCATCATCAGTAAACTCCGGATCTCCAACGGGCAAATTGACCACTCTACCTCCACCTCCCCGAGCCCTCCCATACGTCGCACCGGGCCTCGGAATCTGTCTCACGTCTTCATTAGTACTCGCATTCCAATACCCTCCATTGATCGATCCTGCTCTTGAGCCCCTACCACCCGTATTACCCCTCAATGAATCAGGCGGGTCATCCGCGACCATCGGCCCACCACTCACATCCTCCATGTTATATCTCGGACGCTCTCTGGTCTCTTCTTGCGAATCTCTCCGGGCAGGTCGGCGAGCACGATACGACTCCGAGAGCGGGCCCTCAAAACCGTCGATGCTCATCGATACCGAGAATGCGGTGGTGACGGCGAATAGAATGAACGCCACCCAAACAAACGCCGTCGCCGCCTGCGCCTCGCGACACCGCAGTTTTGTATTGGGACTTGTCTGCGTAATACGATTCCCCTCCGTATACGTCGGGTTATCACAGCTGTGTACTTCGAGCGCGGCTGCAAGCGCGATGCCGTCGCACATGTAGAACAGGAGGAGAAGTGCGTCGAGTCCAGCGGCGATCTTGAACACATTTTGGTCCGTGAAAAATTTCCAGCTCGCGGGGATCAGGAAGAGGAGGCTGAGCAAGGAGAAGACGGAGATAAACATAGTGAAGTTGACTTCTCGCGCGTTGCCGACGGTGCGCGGGATCTGGTTCCAGTAGGAAGTTGAGAGCATGTGGCCCACGAGCGCCATGATAGCGATGGAGCAGATTAGTTGCCCGAGGCGGAATATGAGGGCTATTGATTTTGAAAACATGGTTGTGAGCGGGGCGTGGCTGGTCCGAGACGTGATATGAGAAAGCGATCGTAGAGATGGTTTAGAGCATCCACTTAGAAACACAACAACGGCGCTGGGAGTTGAGAAGAAAATCAGTAAACTCCAGGTACACCGAGAAAAGCGGAGGCGGAAAGCAATTAATTTTGAGAAGGCTGAGCCCTGGGGAAAAGCTGTCGGAGAGGCTGTTCAGGCAAACACCCCCACGTTCCCTTAGCTTGAACACTGTTCACGGGGACCTAAAAGGTCTAAATGGCTGCCTACGAATACTTCAAACGTCACTGGGGCATATATCTTCCAGTCTTTAGCGTTAGTTTGGCGGATAGCTCATTTCAGCTGCAGGTGAACAGTTCAGCCTCGTCCCATCTTCACCGATCAATGAGAGGGCGCCAAGCTTGCCATCTGCAACAGTCAGTCCTCAGAACCGAAAGCATCCAGTCATGGTCGAGTTCGCTGCGTGGTACCTGGGTTCTTGTGGAGATAAACACTCGTCAGGCAACTGCAGTCACCCCAGATGACATTTTAAGTAAGTTGATGTTTTTTTCCCTAAAATGGCTGAGTTTCTTTCAAAACGTATGTTAATAGTTCAATACAATCAGCTTTGGGCTGTAAAAGCCTCCGAAGTGCCTTAGCTTGTGCATCTGACAATAACAAAAAGCAGCACACGAGGCAGACATGCTCAATCCTGTGCACCGATCATTAAATTAGTCCTGCAGGACAATGTTGATGGGCCCGACTTGTGATTAAAAAGATAATCGAAAACACGAGGTTGAACTTCAGCCGTGCCAACCCACGTGCAATTTTTACCAAATAACAGCGCGCCACGCCTATCACAGGGTGATGGCTTCGACTGGTGTGAGTGCTAACTGACCGGAAACGGAACCATTCGTTTCGAGTCGCTTTCCAATGTACTGTGGCTGGAAGCTGTTCGCATCCCGACCTTTTAGCTCCGCCTTGGTAATCGCGAAAACGCCCTCCGCCCAAACATTTAAAGCGAGAATTTGCCGAATTGCGAACCACATCGTCGCTGGTATCATGCCATTGGCGGCTACATATCGACTACAGATGCTCGTTCGGAAAGACGAGGCTGTGAAGATAATGGAGTTCCGTAATCGAAACTTCATACTGAGGAGTTTTCGTCGTGTCATCCCATCCACGCCTCAGCCTTCTTCCAGACTTTGTACTCGCCATAATGCTCTCCCGAAGAATCGCCATACGCCACAATCGCCGGATGCGTTATCAAAGCAATCGGCTTTCCATCCAGACAACCACCGTCCTGACTGAGTACAGCATTGTGATACGCGTGATGGTGCAACAATTCTGCTCCATTCTCGAACCTCGTGACTCCATCATCGCCTTCCATGTTGAGCTCCTCAAGATTAAAAATGCGCAGCCGGGTTTTCTGAGTCCATAGACGATAGGACAGACGGGCTGCTCGTGTGGCGATGCCGACCAGTTGTATCAGCTTGGGGTCGGTAGACGTGATTTTGAGATTGAGGAAGATGTTTGCGTCGCTGTTGAGGAATTCGTAGATGAAAGACTTTGCTGCGGCTTTTCGGCATTGCTCTGGTATTGAATCGGTTTCTGTTAGCTCGTCATTGGCGGATTGAGGGTCAAATGTCCGTAGCATTTGGCATCGCCAGTCGTTTGCACCCTTCTCGTCCACTGCGATTGTTAGCGTGACTCTGAGGCCTATAGAAAGGCAAGCTTACCTTCGATGGCCTGCATGTAAATTTGGTACGTGTCTATCGTTTTCCCTCCATCGTCCTTGTCTACTGCGGGATCTTGCCAGAAAAATGGATTGCTGAATATTCTAGTGTACAGCAGTGATGTAATCTTAGCTATACAGATGAGCGCCGGTAACTTTGAACAGTGCCGCGGATCATCAAGATTGAAATAGAAATTTTGGCTATTGACCTGCGAAATTTGCTGCAGCATTCGTTGTGCATGGTCACCTTTTAGTAACGCAGGTTCGACATCTTTACGGACACAGGATTTCGTCCAGCTCCAGAGCTCCTCGCCGAGTTTGTCAAGACTTCTCCGTACTTCAGTATCAGCTTTTGGCATCCAGCTGGCTGGCTCCATCCTCATGTTAAAGGCAGTTTCTTGTGCCTTGCGGACTTCCGAGCTACGTTCTTCCCTTGCAATTGTTTCACGCGCTAGCTCGCCTTCCAGGAAGTTGATTGACTTCATTTGGTCGATTTTAGTTGTCTCGAGATCTGTAATGTCCCTCTTGCACTGCTTCACGTTTTCTAATAGGTCCTTGATGGTTTTCTCCAGGAGAGCCTTTTCGGATCGCAACTTGTCATTAGTTTTCCTCTCGTTTAGAATGAGTTGGTTGGCGTCGCGAAGCAATTGACTGAGGTTTTCTTTTTCTCTTTTCGACTTCGACTCTAGGTTGTCGATCGCTTCTTGTTGGATGGCCTTCTGCTTTTCTAGTTTTTCTGCTTGCTCCTTGTACTTCTCTTTCATTTTAGAAATGTCTTTATCTTTAGTTTCAATAATCTTTTGCAGACGATTCCCTTCAGTTCGTCGATAATGGTTCTCGTCCTTCAATCGCTTGTTTTCTTTGGAAATAGGCTCAAATTTATCTTTCATTTCCTGCTTGTCGATTAATGCATTATCTCGGTCGATCTCTGCTTGTAGGAGCTCTGCTGCGGCCTGGCCAAGCTGGTCTCGATACGAGTCTCTCTCGTCCCGTACGTATCGAAGTTCGTCTCTCAGTTTGCTAACTTGAAGCTTTTGTTCTCCAAATTTGTCTATCGCTACCCCGATGTCGAATGAATGTCGACGTCCACCATCTCGAGGTAGAGAAACAGAGCGTGCCGAGGGCGAGTGTCGTGTGGATGATCGTGGACGGCGAGGCGAGTTTTCGATATCATAGCGATGTAAGGGCTTCCGCGGAATAACCGGTAAATCATATCTTTCCTCGCTTTTCTCATGCCAGTCAAGTACTCTTCTTTCTCTATACGATCGACTAGAAGGTGAGCTGGGAAGCTCATGTCGCGGGGGCGGAGACGAAGAACGAGGGGATTCTAAAGGCTCTTGAGACCTGTTCTGTGGCCGACGATGATCGCCCTGGTAATAATTAGCCACTGTCAAAGAATCGGTCTGTCCCAGCTTGTATGATACTTTGTCTCTTTCTTCTCGCGATCGCAATGTTGACACAGTGCTCTACGTACAGATTCGACTAAAAAGGGAGCTCTCCTTGGTCCTTGAGGAACTTGAGAAGATCTTCTCAGTGTTGTTCGTATCCGGCCTGGCGTTTTCGACCTGTTGTGCTCCTTCCCTAAACCAAAAATTCCCATACTGACTGACTAAATTTCGCAGCCTTCGAATTTGTAAAGTTTGAAATCAAAGAGTTGTAGCGCTGCTCCTGATTGACAAAGAAAGAAGGATGTGTCTCAGTAGTGTGATTTAGGATATCCGAACATTTCGTTCCAGATCCCCGCATTGATGCAGTATTTGTGGCGTTCTTGCCTGGAGGAGTTGCAGCTCAACCCCACGCCAAGAGAGCTGAAGGCGTGCTTCTGCTTTTGGCAACGCCCTCCAAAACTTAAATCAGGCTCAGTAAAGGAGGCGAGCTTCGCCCAAGAGCGCCTTGCCAGCCGCCTTGCTTGGGCGATGGGGCCATAGGACATCGGGATGGACGAGGCTGAGAATTGCTCGGCATCCGCAACTCCAAAGGCTAGCTCCAAACATTTTCTTGCTCGACTTTTTTGTTTTCTTCAAGCACACTTGCTGGTCGTTATGTAGAGTGCTAGAAACTGGAAATATGCCTTTCGAGTCACGAAACGTAGGGCTGGGGCCAGGGCATTCTGGAGCCAGCGTCGCGCATAGGTTGATCGTTGGAGTGGACTTTGGAACAACATATTCAGGTACGATTTGATGTAAACTCTGCACAGCAGTAGAGCAAGCGAACTGAACCTTTTCCCCAGGCGTCAGCTACGTCCCCACAAACATGACAGCTCGAGACGTAATAGTAATCAAGAACTGGCCGGGTCCCGGCCGCTCCAACGATGTAAACAACAAAACCCCCTCTCGCATCGCCTACGTCGAAGAAAATCCCGAACTATCATCTAACACCTTTGGCTTCAAAGTCACCGCGAAGATGAAATCTTACACTTGGTTCAAGCTGAGGCTCGATCGAAGCGCGACGACCATGTACGACGACCCCGACCTGCGAGAGAGCGAAGGTGATGGGGTACTGAAGCTGCCGAGGTTCAAGAGCGCGACTCAGGTTTGTGGTGATTATATGAGGGAGATATATCAGTTTACAATGCGGATTCTGGATGCAAGATTCAGTGCGGATGTTCTGAGGATTACGCCGATTGAGTTTTGGTTTACGGTGCCAGCAATATGGTCAGATGCTGCGAAGTCGAACACACAGGAAGCAGCCAGATTAGCGGGCTTTGGAACGAGGCCGGGAGATCATGTTAATTTAATCTCTGAGCCGGAGGCTGCGGCGATCACGGCTCTGAGTAGAGTGACAACTGGAGGCAGCGAAGTGCAGGTTTCCCCAGGCGACCGAGTCTTGATCTGTGACTGCGGTGGTGGGACTGTTGTAAGTCAATACGCTGTGTATAAGTCCAAAGATGGGAGAGCTTACACCGGCACGCAGGACATCACAACCTATTTCATCAAAGCCGTTCAACCGGAGCTAGATTTTGAAGAGCTCCTCGTTGGAGAGGGGGGGAAGTGTGGCTCGACATACATTGACCGTCTCTTCATTCAGTGGATGACCAATACATTCGGTGATGCATTCACAAACATACCCTTCGAGAGAAGGGGCCCGGGAAGCACCTTTATGCAAGAGTTCGAGTTCTGCAAGCGAGACTTCGGACTGGACCAGGACTCTACCACCGAGAACCAGGTCACGTTGCCGATGGTGGGGGTGGAGGACAACGAGCACTATGATGCAGACGAGGCAAAGGTTACCTTCTCAAGTCAGGAGTTGGAGAGTTGGTTTAGACCCGTTGTGCAGAAGATCTTGGCTATGTTGGAAGAGCAGATGACACAGTCGCAAATGCATAGTGGCCAACCGATAAACGTGAGCAAGCCAAAAATAAATAAATAGAAAATACACGGAACGGGAAGCTGACCGGGAATAGAAAATACTGTTAGTAGGGGGGTTTGGGGATTCGCAATATCTACTGCAGTCCCTCAGACAATGGAGTTTGAACAGGGGAGGAGGCGTTAGGGTCATCTGCCCAGATGAACCGTAAGGAGCTCATGCAGACACAACTACAGCTGTGCTGATGTCAAAGTAGGCAAATCGCGGTCGTCAGAGGGGCAGCAATCCGTGGCCTAGGCGGCATCATGGTGAAGTCTCGTCGATGTCGTCGACATTACGGGTTCCAGCTCGACCTGCCCTACGATCCGAGCGTGGATGACGCACGGCACAAATATGTCAACCAATTCAACGGGAAGTCATACTCCAGAGGAACAATGGTATGGAAGATAAAACGTGTACGAACCTCGCTGCGCCGATATTACTCAGGACGGGCTGCTGAAACCAAATTTAGGGCCAGAAGATCGACGAAAACACGTTTATATGCCAAACAGTGAGCAAGCCATGGTATCAGCACGAAACTCTGGTCTTCAAGCTCCCTTTCTACTCATGCAGTGCCGATGTCCCGCCTCGTCGAGAGGAGCACCCAAGAGTACACAAAATTGGCGAAGTGGTAGTCGATCTACGAAACGCCAATCTGAACCGATTCAAGAAGAGATGGAAGTTTAGACAGGACAGTCATATCTACAATCTTCAGTATGAACTCCAGATCATGTTTGCGCAAAGAGAAGGGGTATTACTAAGAGAAGGAGTATTGTTTGTGAGGGCGAAAAACGGAAATGACATATTTGGGAAGGCTTACATTGAATACGATACGGAGTAAGAGCAGAGAATCAGAATAGGGCATAATAATACCAATCAGCATTCCACAATTTCATCGAATGAAGACGGTGTCGTTATGTCACTGCGAAGAAGCTAATATCTCGTGAAGAACATTATTAGGTGATTCTGACAAAGGTCAAGACGATCAAGCCAGAAATACAACCTCCAAATACCTCTGCTAGAGGTGGCTTTGCTGTTTCTGAAAATGTCGTTGGGTATTCCTCAATTGATACTAATTCCCTGGCACTAACCTGGACTCTATGGGAGCAAAAGACGGTAGCGGGGCGAAATATACACTTGAGTGTTACGAGAAAAGGAAAGCTGATCCGCTGCTCTGCTACCAGTCGGATTCAGTTTTCCGAGATGCCCATTTCGTAGCGGTAGATCCTGTACGAACAAAAGAAAAGATTCGAGGATTCCAAGGCTATATTCGGTGTGAAGAGGAGGACTGAAGATACCAGCATCCTTTCTGATTATCCACACCAAGCCAATTCAGATTAGTCCCTTTACCTATCAAGAAAAGACCGGATGTAGAACTTCCGGATGGTTCGGCAGCGGTTCCGCCATGGCTGTCGAAGCTGGAAGGATTCTCCGCGGGAGGCTTTCCATCTCCCCGAGTGCCAGTAGGCTTACTCCAGCCTTGAAGGTTAAGTTTGACGAAGAAGCTAGGTTGCGGAGGTGCAGCAGAGAAGGTGGAGAAGTATGAAATGAATTGATAAGAGAATGCGGAGAAGATACGGGTGCGGAAGGGCCTTGCAGTAGGATGTCTACTAGAGACAATTTGTGATAGCTGCCTACCATTGCATTATCAACCCAATTCATCGATCGACCAATTGCCTTTCCAATGTTGATGTTGACGAGGTCTTGGCGAAGATGTTCACGTCTGTCCCATCGGCCTCAGGAGGATGAGAACACACGAAATCCAGTCGTATGCATCGATGAGATGCTTGAACTGCGTCGGTCAAGTCTCGCGCCATCTCAATCTCTTACTCAAGAGCCATCAACCCGTATGCGCAAGCGTGAAGGGCAGCGGAAAGGGACATGTCGTTGAACTAACCTCAACAACAAGTCGATCATCAGTGCGCATCCCCGTCGCATCCCCGCACGTTGAGCTCGCTTGATGTCCATCGATCAGCCACATCGAAACATGGCAAAAGCACGTGAAATTTGCGTTCACGCACGACACAGTTTCGGCGCCGACCGACGCCTGACACCCAAGACGGTGTTCGAACCTCGCTCGGACTCATCTCATTCTGCTCTCCAGGGGCTTTTTTGCCATACCGAGGCGTGGATTCGGTGGCATCTGACATGGCGATGGAGAAAAACGCGGTGTTCGTTCAGCCGCTCCCAAGCGCGTCGAGAATTGAACAGCCAAATAAGCGACCTTCCCCCTTGGCGTGGGACACGCCACCGGCAAGGGAAACCCACGCTGCCGAGCAGGGGTGTCTAATTGGGTAATTAGCATCGCAAGAGTTTCACATGCATATCCAGCGGCCACTCTTTCATCTCTCAACAACAGCATACGACGGCCGACTAACCGTTGACGCCTACTGCACGCACATGCGCGTTGCTCCTTTGGCTTTGCGAAACGGACACGCAATCCAACACCGATTGCTGGAAGACGCCTGCCTGCCTGGCCGTTTGCCGTGATAAGGAGAGGGTTGCGGGCCAATGGGGGAGTGAACGGAACAGAGCGCCACGCATGACCCCTCATTCCCTCTTGATAATTTTATCGCCATATGGCATCTTGCGGAAGATGACGACCTGGTTGGACAATCGCCACTGTATCCGAGACGAATTAGGCGCACGAAGATGGAGGTTGGTGGATGCCGTGCGGGGAGAGTCCGCCCTGCAGAGCACCTCGTTCACCATGTAGCAGTATTCGCAAGCACGTAACAAAGACCCAACATGCTGTACACCGCTCCGCCTAGAGAATAGGGTTGGAAACCTACTTTCACGCGATTCACAATTCCTTTCATCGTACTATTGAAACGCGCATGGCATCGACAACGCATCCGCGGACGAACCAAGGCACAGGGCGCCTTGCGCAGGCAGCGTGCAGAATAACTGGGGCTTGAGGCTGCTCGCGGACAGTCAACAGCACGGAAGGTGTGGATCTCTCTGTGTACTTTGCCCTTCTTATCGTGACCGCGACGTTTTGGCCTCCTTTCACATGCCAGCCGTCGTGTGCGGGATAGCTTCCAAGACTTTTGATCGCATCACCAATATCACCTTACCTGCTGCGAACCTGATTATATTGCTACGACTCCCTGACTTGTTCTGCTTCCCCTCGCAGACTCTCTTCATACTCCCACCAGCGAAACGCTTCAAGTTGCAAAGAAGCATTCCAAGCCGTAAGTGCTGTTATCGATAACACTCATCTTCACATGTCATTCACGCCTACTAAAACATTCGCAGCCTGCAGCGCCGTTTTCAGACAGCGCAGCCACCACGCCGTCATCGCCGCTAGGACTTGCATATAAGCAGGTATGTAGGGACGCGCCATATCCACATTTTTTTGGCATTGAAAACATTGCCTGCTTGCCCTCCAAAAAATCATACATTGACAATTTATTCCGTAGCTAGACACACCACAAACCAGAAACTCTCTATGCCTCACGCTGAATCCCCGACTACCAACGACGAGATGAGCGCTCCCACCACCAACGGCGAGACGCCGCACTCCAAGGTCTTATCAGTACGTCTCCGTTTCCTTAAAGTTCGGAACTCTATCCCGCACAGCCAGAGCATACCCCCACGGACATGCATTTCGCGCCAATCAAGGAACCAATCGGTTCCACAATGGCAATCTCAAATGCCATGGACCTGGGATCTGCAAACTCTCATTCTTCTCGAACAGAATTTCCCGTAGTACAAAAGTTAACCAAAAAGTAGCATCTGCAAACCTACCCCGTAGTTCACGACTCGCTCGAATTCTACAAATCGCATCCCTATGGCGCAAAATCGCTCTCGCTCTTCCAACAAACCTACGCCCGCTTCGTCTCGCCTCTGCACCCCTACCTCCAGACGCCCTACTCGTATCTCTCGCCGTATCTCTCGCGCGCTGATGAGCTTGGCGACAATGGCCTCTCCAAGGTCGACACCAAGTTCCCCATCGTGAAGGAGGACACAAACAAGGTCAAGGAAACCGTGATCTCGCTCGCGGGACTACCGCTCGCAGTCGTCGGGAAGGGAAAGGAGTACTTGCTGGGCACGTGGCAGGACGAGTACCAGAAAACTCGGGGTGAGGACGGGCTCGTGAAGACCGCGAAGGCATTGATCAGCACGGAGCTCAAGATCGGACATGATGGGTACAACTACTTGCTGCAGTACTGGAATAAGGGGAAGGAGGAGGCAGGCGAGAAGGTGGACGAGGTCAAGCAGTAGATTCTAAGGCCGTTAGAGGGGGGTTGGTGAGGTTGTATATGCTGTTGTTCCTGTAACACTGTCTAGATACCTTTTCTTACTTTTGGCATACGGATTTTCTGCTGCTCCGTTCGTCAATCTCCTATCATACATCGGTTCGACGCAATATTTTTGAGAAAGTGATTCTTCCATAGGGACAGTAGGGATAGATTGGATCGCGTACAATAATGCTGGATTCCCTTGTCTTCGCGATAATTGCTCCGTTTCGTGAGATGTTCGTCCTGTGAGTGGTTCTGAGATTTCGCTTGCCTTGAGTTTCAAGTCCCGCTGCGTGAGATGCATGTCCCTGTCAGTAGTGGTGAGGATTTGTGCGAACTTCCACAATGAACGTAACGAGATGTCCCAACCAAGAACATTGATAATCATTGTGGTATTTGACCCAGACATGTGCCCAGAAGGATTTTTGATGCTGATTATGAAGCCGAAGTACATGCCCCGATGGCAGGATGCTTTTGTGTCCCGTCCATCCCGTGATATCCACCGACATGCTCATGTAGGATCCCCACTTGTGTCATCCCGTTCCCGTCGACGCCTCGCCGTAGATGAAAAGCTCAAAATTTCAGCGGAGTGAAGAACCACCCTGTCAATGGTTAGTGTAGTCCAGCAAATTTCGCGCAAGACTGAGGTTGCGTACTGTTCTTGCCGGACTGGTATCTCTCCTCGAAAGCCTTCTTCACGTTCTTCTTGGCATCCTCGCGCTGTGAAACCTCCTTGAATGTGTCGGCCGATAGAGCGCCCTTCAGGTTCTCGAGCTCGAGCGTGTACCGGGTGGGCATGAGGTGAGTGTCTGCCGCCGTCAGTACAGTGTCCCGTATCCTCAATATCCTTCACCACATACAGTTCACCTGCTTGACGAAAGGCTTAACCTTGGACTTCTTCTGCTGCTTGGTTTTCGACATGCGGCGGGTGACTTGTGACGGGTATCGCTCAATTCCGGCAACGAGGGCGTGGGGGAACGGGTGCGACTTGGTGCCGTTGTCCAGCGGCTGGATGATGACGCACTTCTTGCCGGCATAGCGACCACGGGTGATGATCTAGATGGATTGTAAGAGGAGTGAGGAGGGCAATTCGAGCGGATTTCTACGTACGACAACGCGTCCGACCTTGAGGCTACAGAGAAAATAGAGTCAGCGGTGTTCCTGTTGCGATTCGCAAGTGTTCGAAAGAGTGCAATTGAGTACACTCATCGAAAGGGCCCCCGGTGCAGGCTCGCCAATATTTTCACGCGCTTTGAAAGCGCCTCTCAAGGTATTCGGGGCAACTCACAACTTCATCTTTGCTGTTTCTCGCGGGCGTGTGGAGATGGGTGTTGGTCGTATATGGAAGGAAGTCGCAGATGCCAAAATGTGGATGTGCGCGGCTCGCTTGTTTCTCTAGCCCGGCAAAACCTCGGCCTTGATCCCCGCCGCCTCACCAAAATTTCTTGAAGCTACGACGCGGAATTGCATCGCGAATTTCGACTTTGACTTCGACTCGACTTCGATAGCAACGATGAAGATCAAGGCTCTCAGCAGGTCAGCTGCGTCAACACAGGCTCCGGGGTCAAACGTTGCAAAACAGACGCGCAATCTCGATCCTAACCTGTAGGTAATCTAACTTCCTTCCTCCCTCTACTTTGAAGAACTGCGCTGACTGCGTACCTCCAACTCTAGGCACCCCTTCGAGCGCGCGCGAGAGTACACTCGTGCTCTAAATGCCACTAAATTAGAGAGAATGTTTGCACAGCCGTTCCTGGCTAGCTTTGAACCTGGACATGTAGATGGCGTGTACTCGTTCGCAAAAGACCCGGAGTCGTACGTAAAACTCGACCACATTTGCGGAAAGTTTGGCTGAAATTTAGGTGCAGACTTGAGCACTTTGCGTCTGGCAGCGGCGACGGCATCATCAAAGTCTGGAACTTCACAAGTCGGGAAGAAATTTGGCAGAGCCAGGCGCATGAAAATATAGTGAAGGGGATGTGTTGGACGAGAGACAAGAAGCTCATCACCTGCGGAAGCGACAAGACCATCAAGCTCTTCGATCCCTATAATTCCTCCTCGAAGAGTCCGCCAACGTCGACGTGGCATGGAAACCACGCCTTTACATCAGTGTCTCACCATCGATCCATACCTTCCTTCGCTGCTGCAAGCTCAAATATCTCCATATACGATGTCACTCGCGCTGCGGGTACACCAGTCCAGACTTTGTCATGGCCGACTGCAATCGACACCATCAACGCCGTGTCTTTCAATCAGACTGAGACCTCCATCCTCGCATCATGCGCGACCGACCGCGCTATCATCCGTGCGTCTGTCTCTCAACCTTGGTCCAATACTCGCTCACAATCATGCAGTCTACGATACACGGACAAGCTCCCCACTCCACCGCAACGTCCTTAACTTTGCCTGCAATTCAATAAGCTGGAATCCAATGGAAGCCTTCAATTTCGCGGTGGCATGTGAAGACCACAACGTTTACAGTACGTCTATTCTCCACTTACAAGGGATACAACTAACCTAGCAAAGTATTCGACATGCGGAATATGAAGCGGGCGCTCAATGTGCTGAAAGGACATGTGGCGGCCGTGATGAGCGTGGAATTTAGTCCTACTGGAGAAGAGCTAATCAGTGGGTCCTACGACCGCACAGTGCGACTCTGGGATCGCTCGAAAGGGCACTCGAGAGACATCTACCACACGAAGCGTATGCAACGCGTGTTCTCGGTAGCCTGGTCTCCAGACAACAACTATGTGCTTTCTGGCAGTGACGACGGTAATGTCCGCCTCTGGCGATCGCAAGCCAGCTCGAGACAAGGTGTGAAGTCTTTTGCTCTTCGGCAGAAACTGCAGTACGACGACGCTCTTAAGGAAAGATATGCACATATGCCCGAGATCAAGCGGATCGCAACTCACAGACAAATACCTAAACAGATCAAGAAGGCTGGAGAGATCAAAAATGAAGAGCTAAAGGCAATTAAGAGGAGAGACGAGAACTTGCGGCGCCACAGCAAGAAGGGCAAAACGCGGAGGACAGCCGAGAGGGCGAAGATGATACTCGCACGAGAACAATAAGGGTTTGGAGATGTTCTACTGATATTTCATCTGCATAGCGACGGCGTTATTTGGTCATCACCAGAAGGGTCATTAGGTGTTATAGGAGGCAGATAGCCGGACTACCTCAAATATTGTGTTGACATTCAAAATTGCTGCCAGGTAAAAGGCGATCAATTACCCAAATACTTCATCTATATTCGATTCTCTTCCATCTTTGCTCGCGAAGTCTATCTAATATTCGTCGTTTACCATTTCTGGCCCCACCAGGCCGTAATTGGTGGAGGCTACGGCAGTTGTCCCGACCTCGACCTCGGGTCATCACGTCATACCCATCCTCCTTACAAATCGGGGACGACATAAGGGCGCGGCATAATTGTATAAATCGAAACCCTCTATCCTTCAAGGTCCCTAGTATCTACCGGCTAATAAATCGAATTGTATACTCTCTATCTCTTCACATCCTCCACCTTCAAGCGTTACTCGATATGGCGACCATCGCAGCCCAAACCCAAGACCAGAAATTCAGCGCCCTGGGCCTCTCCAAGATGATTGTAAACGACGCACAGGTCTGCTGTTACAGCCGCAGTCTAGGCACAGCTTCAGAAAAGAATCCTATCCTTGTGCTCATCCACGGATACCCCCAGTCTTCTTACATGCAAGTATTTCCCCTCGTCAGAAAATATCATATTGATTTAATTTGCAGGTGGCGCCATGTATACACTCTCTTGCACTTATCAATAACTTTATAATCTTACTTACCACAGTTGATCCCCCTTCTCCCGCCCCACGCCCCAATCTTCGCCCCCGACCTCTCCGGCTACGGAAACTCCGCCCCCATTGAGAAAAATGACAAGCTCAGCGTCGGAAACGCGCTCATTGCTGCACTTAAAACTGAATTTCAGAGGACGAGCAGCGGTGCTTCTTCTGGTACTATTCCTGTGGTGCTCATAGGACATGATCGAGGAGCGAGAGTGGCGCATCGTCTTGCCGTCAGTGGAGCTGAGCGTGTTGATATCTTGGGGTTGTGTCTGATTGATATTGTAGGGACTGCAGTGAAATGATTTGGTGTGAGTGTTGATGACGTGATTACAGGTTCCGACGACAACGCAATGGGCCGCGTCTTCCAAAGCCAAAGAAGTAGTCGGCTACTTCCACTGGCCGTTCCTCGCTAATGTCGAGCTCGCTACAAAGATGATCACTGCATATGGCGCTGACAAGTGGTGCCAAGAAATGACAGTCCGCTGGTGCGGCAAGAACCCCGGCGGTGCCTCGAAACTTCGCGAAGGCGAAAGTCTGAACGTATACGGGGGGTTCTTCACACAACCACATACTCTCCAGTCCTCAAACGAGGACTATCTCGCCGGTGCGACGACAGATATCGAGGCCCAGGAAGAGGACCAGAAGGAGGGGAGGAAGGTTAAGGCACCCTTGTTTTTGCTGTATAGTCAGGATTATATTGGGAAGAGGTATGATATACCGAACGAGTGGAGGGATTGGACAGATGAGGGCGTAGAGATTAAGAGTCATGCGTTGGGAGATGGAATTGGGCATTTTGGGGCGGAGGAGGCCCCAAAGGAAAGCGCGAAGGTTATTATCGGGTGGTTGAAGGGGCTGGGGTTTGAGACGTGACATGAGTGGGAATTTTCTGGATGATTGGGCAATTGTGAGGACAGGTAGAAGGGTGGGGTTGAAAGGGAAAGGTAGGATAATATGTACAGGGCTGAGGGTGATGAATGTCACTACTCCTACTTCTCGCATCAGTATCGAGCATTCTCAACATGTCCTTGCCATTACCAATTCCTCCTCAAACTTTCAAATGGGGAACGACAGTAATAGTTGTAGGTTGTAAAGGGTGCGATAGGAGGGGCTAACATATATCCTGGCTGGAGTGTCCAGATGAGACGAGATGTGTAGACATTTTTAGATTCTGATAATATAAGGCAGAAAGACTTGAGATGACAAGATTATGTCTGTCCCGGAAACCTCATCCCCGTTATTTGAAGCAAAAGCTTCTCTAAGGTCCCTCCTGCGTAGCGAGACACACTGTGTGGCGAGACAAATGAGGGGAACTTTAACTTTCAGCAACTGGGAAGCTTATGCACACAATGAATATTGCTATGTTTCTACAAAAATTAACTT
The DNA here is from genome assembly GCA_001599595.1 of Beverwykella pulmonaria. Classification (NCBI taxonomy): domain Eukaryota; kingdom Fungi; phylum Ascomycota; class Dothideomycetes; order Pleosporales; family Melanommataceae; genus Beverwykella; species Beverwykella pulmonaria. The sequence continues at coordinate 1,395,407 of BCHH01000008.1, read as the reverse complement.
GTTGTGGCGAATTGTGAACGTCTATAATTCCTCTTACCCAAAAATTACGTTCGTATTGTCACCTCCACGCCTGATTTGTACAGCGACTTATGTTGTGGCATAACAAGCTTCCCTCCCTACAGTGCCAACCTTAAGCCTTCTTTCTTCTGAATTTTCGTAGAATAGTTTTATCTTACCCTTATAACCTCCCTCTAATACCAAAAAGTCATCGTTAGCCCTATGCGCGCTGCGGGGCGCAAACTCCAGCGGAAACGAACCACCAATCCGGGCTAATGCGCGATGACCCCGTACGTCTTACCTCATACATCTGCGGGTATTTTATTGTAAGATATGTGTCTGTGCAAATTTCACAAGCGCTCAGAATATCACTAATGCGACTTAGGATCAGGAGCAGTGCCAAGACCCCTAGGGACACGGCGCCCGTCAGTGCAGCCAACGCGTTTCCTAGCGTCGAAACCTGCTATCTTGTTGTACATTTCGAGACGCGGTCCAACGCACAGCAATAACTACTTTGTAACCTAGAGACATACCATTATGTCGCCCTCGCCGTTTTCCCCTCTGTTGGCCAAACGAAGACCTACGTCCTCATGCTTCTTGAGTCTACCGGCGCCGATTCCTAGACCAAGCCGCAGCGAGCTCTAGCATCAGCTCGTTGGAGGGGAATACAGTGTGATAAGAAGGATATAAGATAAGATAGAGCGCGGCGAGCCTAGAAATTAAGCCTGCACTTCAGTAAGCGGGTTCAACCAAGCGTTACTGGCAAAACGCCGTCGTTGCAGGCGCATACGAAGGTAGAAAGGCTCTGCATGTTTTGGTGATACAGCTGTCGTATGGTCATACAACCAGCGGCTCCTTACACAGGCACTGCAGACACTAGGGCAGTAGAGATGTGCTTCAGTTCGACCGCTAAGGGTCGTGAGTTTTGGATTGTTCATGTTCGTGCGTTAGCAAAGCTGTGGTGGTGGCCATGCTTGGCAAGACTCTACACTATCCAGGAGCTGCATACAGCACTCTTCTCTTTAGATGAGGTCTTTACAGGTGACCTCTTCGCTATCTGCTCCCCAGGTATGCGACAAAATAGCGTAGCGAGGGATGTTGTCGCCGGCAAATTCGGTCAGGCTGGGCTCGCCACCGTTGTCCAGTTTGAGGAGACGCATGATGAGAAGGTCGTCTGAAAGCTCTAGAAGAATATAGATTTAGCGTGCCGTGTCGAACAACCAAAATGACGGCACTGTGTATGGTACGTGCAATGGACTAGATAATTAAATTAGGATCGCTAGCAGCACCGTAAGGTGCGGCGCAGCTAGAATTTCTGCCTGGGCTGCGCGGCTGAAAACACCACAGCGCTTGCGCCGTCGCATCCACTCCCGCTCCATGCCACAAGACCATCTCTTCAAGGGATGGCCAGCGAGTTTCACGGGCCTATTGACGGCCATGTCGTCGTTCCTGCTCCGTACTGCGGGCCGGGCGGGACGATGAACTTCAACTTTGGAGGGCCCACGCAACCACAGCCAAAACGCGAGCCCTTCTCAACAGTCCCCTTCAGGCGCGACCCTGACTTCGTAGACCGCCCCGACATCCTAGCCTGGATCCACAAGAAGTGCATGGCCCCAGACAGTCGCGCGGCCCTTGTTGGTCTCGGGGGTGTAGGGTATGCTACCTACTCCTGATCAACTGCGCTCTACGTTTAACAACACTGCAGCAAGTCGCAGCTCGCCATCCAGTACTGCCACGATGTCCGCAAAGCGTCGCCGCAGACCTGGGTGTTCTGGGTGCACGCCAGCACCCGGGCACGCTTTGAAGAAGCATACCAAAGCATCGCGGATCAGCTAGAGCTTCCTGGCCGAAACGACCCCAAGATCAACACACTCCAGCTAGTGAGGAACTGGCTGCGCGACGACGCCAACGGGCGGTGGACTATGGTGCTGGACAATGCAGATGATGTTGAAGTGTTCTATCCAAAGCAAAAACGCAGAAGGGACGATTCTGAGGGCATGCCAGCGGCGTTGGCAGCGTTCCTGCCCCAGAACTGCAATGGATCTATCTTGGTCACGTCGCGAAGCAAGGGTGCAGCAGCCCGGCTAGTAAGAGACAAGGACATAAAGGACGTGCATGCTATGGACGAGGGCCAAGCCATGCAGCTTTTACAGAAGAAGTTGCGCGATACTTTTAAGGAAGATGAGGTTATAGCTCTAATCCACGCCCTTGATTGCATACCGCTTGCAATTAGCCAAGCAGCAGCGTACATTAACCAGGGTGCGCGAATGACAGTATTGCGCTACCTGGAGGGGTTCCAGAAGAATGACAAGAAAAAAAGAAGCCTACTTAACAGGGACACAGGCGACCTCCGTCGCGATAAAAGCGCAACAAATTCTGTAGTCACCACGTGGGAGATGTCGTTTAAGCAGATCCGCAAGGAGTGGCCCTCAGCAGCAGACCTGCTGTCGCTAATGAGCTTCTTTAATCCGCAGGGGATTCCAGAATCAGTACTTCGCGTTTACACAACTAGTGCAAATGCTAGAGCTGATAATAGCATTCGCAATGTCAACGACAACAATGACGACAATGACGACGACGGCGGTAGCTTTAACGACGACCTAGACATTCTCCTAGCCTACTCATTAGTAAGAGTAACGGCAGATAGCGACGTATGCGAGATGCATGAGCTTGTGCAGTTCTGCACGAGGGAGTGGCTGTCGTCTTTTAATGAAGCTGAGCAGTGGAGACAGAAGTTTATAGCATTAATGGCAAGAGAGTTTCCCTACGGGAGCTTTGAGACCTGGGCGAGGTGTCAAACACTGTTTCCTCATGTGGCGCCAATGTTTAAGAATGAGCCAGCTCAGGAGGAACTGCTAGGGGACTGGGCACAAGTGCTCAGCAACGCTGGATGGTACCTATGCACAAAGGGGCAATATAGGGAAGCTGAAAGTATAGTAATGAAGGCTGTTAAGACAAAAGAGAGTATAGCAGGGCAGAACCACCTTAGTACGCTGAGTAGCGTAAGCATCCTGGCGCTGGTGCTGCAGTATCAGGGGAAGTACGAGGCGGCTGAGCAGATGAACTGGCGAGCGCTGGAGGGATATGAGAAGGCGCTGGGGAAAGAGCACCTTGACACGCTGACTAGCGTGAGCAACCTAGCCGGCGTGCTGCAAAGTCAGGGGAAGTACAAGGCGGCTGAGGAGATAAACCAGCGAGCGCTGGTGGGATATGAGAAGGCGCTGGGGAAAGAGCACCCCAACACGCTGACCAGCGTGAACAACCTAGCGTTGGTGCTGCGGTATCAGGGGAAGTACGAGGCGGCTGAGGAGATGAACCAGCGAGCGCTGGAGGGAAGAGAGAAGGCGCTGGGGAAAGAGCACCCC